>JADLZK010010589.1:0-440722 GCA_015847255.1 Hyparrhenia diplandra | reverse complement strand
GCGCGCCAGTTCGAGGGCTTCTCCCTTGGGCTCCGTCTTGCTAGAGCTGCCCTTCGGTGGCTGACGCATACTACAGCAGCCTGGACCTTCCTAAGCCCAGCTGCTTTCGAGGCGGCATTTTCGGCGTTCAACGGACACGCCCGGAGGTTCCGGTCTGCCGCGTCGCGCGTCGGCGGGCAGCGTAAAGCGTCCATCATTGTTCTGCTCACCAGGTACCCGGTTGCACCGGGCTCGCGCCGGCGCCCGGCAGGACCTTCCTCCGTCGCCCGTGGGAAGGAAAAACACGGTAGCTTGTCGAAGTGTTCGATGTCCAGGTAGGAGGCGTCCTGGAGGTCGGCCCGGTGCTGAGCAGCGCAGGACAAGGGCGGCAACACCGCCCTGCACCTGGCTGTCATGGCTGGGGAGCTGAAAATATTCAGATGGCTCATCAAGAAACCCCGGGCTCACATAAACTTGCAGAACAAGGACGGCAAGACTCCCTGGATCTTGCCCAGGGCAAAAGTTCAAGCTGGATTTTACTTTGGACTGGTCTCTCTCAGTTTCCGTATATATAACTCCACAATTTCAAAATTTCTGAAAACTTTATCACCTGTGTATTTCGTATAGTTAAATCATACGTGCATAATTCAAAAAATCAAAAATATGATATGGTTTGTGTTATTTGTGGGTTCTTGCAGACTGCACCTGTAGGATCCTCGGCATGCAACACTCCGCGCAGTGCTCTGACGCCGACCGCCGCGCGATCGGATCAGCGAGCACGATCAGCGTCTCACCGAGGAACAGGAGAAGGAAGAGTCGAAGAAGATAACGGATTCGGCGCAGATCGTGGGCATCGGCTCTGTGGCTCGTGGCACCCCGTGGCGTTATGGGCGGTCTTCACCATGCCCCGGAGGCTTCCACGACCCTCGGGGCGGGCAGGAAAAGCGCGCCCACACCGCGGCCGGGACGCGGTGCTGCGCTGGTTCTACGCCGGCGGGTTCGTCATCTCCAACACGCTGGCGTTCATCTGCTCCACGCCGCCACCTTCACCCCTGCGTCTACTGCGGGTCGCCGCCGTCGACGCGCAGGCGGCGGATCACGCTGGTGTCCCTGGCCCTGGTGCTGCTGCTCAGCGGCCCGAGCTTCTGCCTGGCCTTCGCCTTCTCTCTCTGTACCTGCTGCTCGTCAGGGTAGAAGCGCACCACCATCGCCCGTCGCCATGACGTCGCCAGATGCTCGACGGCTTCTGGTTCCTGGTGGCGAAGCCACCATGACACCGAGGCCATCCTAGAGAGACGCAAGAGTTAGACTGCAGGCGGGCCCGAGATTAGTGTTGGGCTTCCTCGCCAACGCCGGGCTATCTCTGCGTGCCCTATGTCGTCATCTTCGGTATTTGACGCTTGATGAGATGGTAATCTCACCACGTGTACAAGAGATACAGGAAATATAGGTATTAGGATCTACTGAAGATAAAAAGATCATCCGTACTCTATTATATGGGATTGAATGTTTGTAAAAACGTACGATTGATGTTTCCCTTTACGTACATATATGTCAAAAAAAATGTTGTTGCCATTGAGTCCTGTATAGATTTATATGTTACCGTAATATATCTCGTGAGAATCTAGTTGGAATAATAAACCTCCGTCTTGTATTTGGACTTCATGCTGGTACTGCACGTAGCCTTCACTTAGATCGTGTCTGTTATTTTAGCTGCATGCAATTATCGAAAAGCAACTTGTAGATTATAGGTTCTAATAAGCTGATAGTTGTTTAGCAACCGGGGTTTAGAGGGCTAGCTAAACGATATTTTAATGGGTGCATTTTTATACTCCGGGAGTAGTTAATCCCATGTGTAAACGGGTGTAGATCAGCAATCAATAGCATCAGCTGGCCCCCAACCATGGGTGCACACCAGGCCACACGAGATTCTCGGTTGCATGCATCACTACGGATCGACGGCTTTCCGTGAGTCCACGGCATCTCAATGACGGGAAACAAAAGCACCGGGGAAAGAGCCTTTCCCCGTGAGCGAGCGAGGCTCACGCTTAGCTTTTTCCGTGTACCCCGCTCCTCACGGGAAGAGTTGGGACGGGGGGTACGGTGGCGGTGGCGGCTCCTTTCCCGTGAGCCACCCCGTTGCGGCCTACGCAAATACGTAAAAGAAACGGCGTATCTCTCCTTTCCCCGTGAGCCCCTAACGGCGTAGCTCACGGGGAAGAATCACTACACCACAACCCTTAATTAGCAATGGACGTCGGTTGCTAAAAGTTGATAATTGGCATTGAATGGTCGGTTGCTAAAGATTATCCTCGGACTCATCGCTTGCAAACCAAATACTGCGATTGATCATCCGTTGCTAAAAGTATTTTGCTTTTTGCATTGAGGGGTCCGTTACAAATATAAGTAACGAGTTAGATCGTCCTGCCGCTAACTTAGACGCCATGTTTTAAATAGCCTCCGAGCGAAATTTCGCCCAAAAACTCACGCGGAAACCCTAACTCACCCCACGCCTCTCTCTCTCTTTTTTTCCTCTCTGCTCTCCCCCCTCACACGCCGCACCGCCGGGGCCGCTAGCTCGCCCGCCCGCCTCACTCACCCGCCCACCTGCCCGCCTCCGCCTACCGGCCACCATCCCCACGGACACCTGTCCTCGCCCCCACCCGGCCGTCTCGGGAAGTCCGTCCCGACTTCCGGGCATGGGACGCCAGCCGGCCATCACCACATCAGCTCCCCCCCCTCCGGATCCCCCGACCGGGTGTGCTCGCCGCTGCTCGCCCGAACGGCAACCCCACGACGTCAAAAGTCAGGTCGGCAGTGATGCCTCCACAGGAACACGGATGCTCCTTCAAGGCCGGCCACAGAGTAGGAGCCGCTGGTATCCCTCTGGCGTTAGCCGAAGAAGCACATGCAAAAGGTGTGCCGTGCTGCCTCTCCCTTCTCATGCACAATTAGGATTATTTCTAGGGACCAGAGTGGATCTAGTATCTCAATCTGAATACCTTATCTGTTCTAGTGTTAGCTTATCCTGAATACCTTCTCTGATCTAGTGCTAGCTGCTGATAGGGGAGCATAGTAGCTTGGATTTTTTGAGAGGCACGGATCTGGTGCTGCCATGTGTCTGGACTAGAGAGGAGTGCTAGAATGTGATTGGGAAAAGCGGGCAGCATGGATTTTGAGATCCCACTGAATAAATGCTCGTATCATCTCCACAAGGTGATTAACTGAAGGGGCCGAGATTAGTTCATCCTTTTTTTTTTAGTTTCCATAAGCATGATTTAGTAACATGCCAACATTATTTTTCAGAGACTGATCTGGATTTGTTGTTTTAAAATGGATGAAAGAAAAAATTGTGATGCAGTCTTTCTTAAAGTCAATTGAATTCTTGGTCTCAATTGAACATGCTCAAATTTTGTTCAGAGATGTATGGTGAAAGGAATAAAAGGAGTATTGCCACGAACATTTAGGTGATAATCTTATTTGCTATGACCAAATTTTCTTACAATTTGTTGATCAAAACATCTTTCTTTGATGCAGTAATAATGGAAACAGAGTACTTCTTTCTCTGCACAGCTGCTGGCTACGGTGTGCATATAATCTCTAGGTTCAGATGAATTATCACTGCTTGTGCTTCAAAACAGTTTTTAGGCACGAAGCTGAATTATTATATAATAGTAATTAGTATTAGCTTGAATCCATCTTTCTCAAAACCTTCAAATAGTTATGAAGTGTTGCTTTTAATACTTCACTGCTGTAGTAATAGGTTAGAGTAGCACTTTTACAAAGTGATGGCAGATTTTATCCATTACGCTTTCCCCAATTTTCCATTGTTACTGTGGAATCAGTAGTGCCAATTTTCCATCTACATATTGTCCTGTTGAGTCGCTTATAGTGAATTCAGTTGTTTACAGTACCAATTTTCCATATGTTCAGACCTATAGCAAGCATCTGCCAGATGTAATAAAAAAGCTATTTCTAGGATATGCACCTCGATTCACAAGTTGTATGAGTTTTAACATTCAAGCCATATATGCTTTCTGCTTTATTTCAATCGAACTTCAGTTAGCTCTATTTCCTGCTAAAGATTGAGCATGGGTACGTTGTTTTGCTGGTTATAAGGTGATGGTGTCATCCTTCATATTCAGTTAAGTTATCAGGTAGAACATTATGTGCCTTCCTGCTTTATTTTTTCATTTATGCTGATGAAACTGCTGTTATTAATAAGAGGTACATTTTGAGGCTATACAGGGACAGTTCTTGTGTGAGTATATGAGTTTACACTTTACAGATTTGGAAAATGTCATAGGAATGTACGCAGGAAACTTGGATAACTTTTCTGTATATATGCATAATTTCATTTCATTTAATTACTTTCTTGTACTGAACAAATTAACCATTGTATTTATGCTCATTGGTGTACTGATGAAGCGTGATATTTCAGCTTGTGTGTTTGCAAGCGATGCACTAAAATGAACAGATTAGCCGTGATCTATTAGTGATTAAGTAGATGTGACTTCCTAATCACCATCTTGATCTCCCTCTGCATCAGGTGAAGCATGGATCCAAGGAGCCTGGTATATGTGAAAGCAGTCATCGGATTGTAGAGGTTAATCCCCAGGTACAAAAGCATCTAATAATCTCACGTACTAGCCTGTTATATAGATAGCCTTTCAGTCTGATATCTAGTTTAGGTCTCTAAATACAAAAATATACTAATTAATTATTGTCATAGACTACAAAATTCAAGGACAAATGTACTGTTACTGTGTGAAAAAACTGCTTTACTTGCCTTCAAACAGCATGACTTGTATACTCTGTTTCAAGTTCCTCACACGTGTACGTGATTATAACACAAAAAGAATAATAAACTACTGCAGAATGCAAGAGAAAGTGAGTACTTTTATTTTTTTTGTCAAAGTGTTCATTTTTTTTAGTGGGAAAGTAGCTGACTCTGCATTTCTCAATGAGTTTTATCCTATGTGTTTTTTTCTATCATGTGTGAATAATTAGTCTGCTCAGAAAAGAACATGGATCAACAAGATAACCATACTGTGTTTTTGCTGCCTTCCTAATCTCTATTTCCCGAAATTTGTAGCTTGTTTTCTTTAGTAATCGGCTGAATAAACTAACAACTCATTTGTGTTCCATCAACTTATTTGAAGAGTGTGGATCTTGTAAAGTCTGCATAGAAAACCTTTTGCATACTTGTGGATGTGCCTGACCAACAACTAATTCTTTACTTGCAGATAGTAGTGGGGTGCTTGACCACATTGGACGTGGAGAACTATTCCAGTACGGTGCATAGGAGGGCAAGTCTCTTTGATCAATTGTTTGTGCCGAAAGCCTCACACAGATTTTGCACTATGCAATCTTTTTGTGTAGTTAGTATTATGTTCTTTGAAGTCAATTTATATAGAGGTTGGACTTACGCCGAAAGCCTCACTCTGATGCCTACGCTATGCAATCTTTTGTGAAGTTAGTATCATGTTCTTTGAACTCAACATAGCTAGAGGTTGGACTTGCTGTGTAGTATCTCAGCTCACATTAGTTTTTGGACAAATTGTTTACTGTCATGTTAAGTGACTAGTTTGATGTTAAGTGACCTTACATATATAATGTACTTGTATACGTGGATCAATGTATGGATAATGTGATCACTTTTGTATACGTGGATCAAGGTATGACTAATGTTTGATCACCGGCTATACCTTTAGACTAGCTTTTATTTTTTTACCTATTATAAATTAAGCTCAATAGGCTCGGTTGCTAAAAGCTGTTACTGCAACGAACTGTCCGTTGCTAAAAAGCTCTAACGGGCTGTCCGTTGCTGAAACTTTACCGCCGAATTGTCCATCGCTAAAGATTGGTCCGCATTTGTATACATATAACGATAGCTTCATTAGCATCTGTAGGGGTCCGTCGCTAAAACTTTTAGCAATGGACTGAAAGTCGCCAGACCCCATATAGCAAACGGATGCAAGTCGCCGATTAAGGGTTGTGGTGTAGTGAATCACCCTTTTGCCGTGAGACTCCTCACGACAAAGATATGGCACCTTTTGCCGTGAGCCCGCCCCCACTCACGGCAAAGGTATAGTCAATTTGCCGTGAGCCCCCTACGGCTCACGGCAAAGTTTTTTTTATTTTTTTTCTATTACAGCATGTATTTCTCACATTTATATCACATATATATCATAGATTTCTCACATATCACATCATTCTCACATATCACATATATATAATCCATAATAGTACATATATAACATAAAATCCACATAGGTATCAAGTGTATATAGTTCACGGCCAAATTCACATCGATGTTTCCACAAGTTCACAAGTTCATCATGGCAAATTCACGGCCAAGGCACGTACCGCCTTTCCCAAGGGCCCCACTCGCCTCACGGGGTCTCGAGCTTCTTGGGGTCTAGAGTTTCTGCCGGGGGTACCATCTGGAGTTAGGTTCGACGCATGAGATTGATCCCGCACATACAAGAAGTGATTGCATTTGTGAGACAAAATTCAAGGTAGATTCTATTAACTTGAAAAAAAGCAAGATAAAGTGTTAGAAATTTCGGCTGACACCTCCCCCCGCACGAAGGGGTTTCCAAAACCTGCAACAAAACAATGGCTCGATGGCCGACAACCACATGTCCATATGCACATCTCATGGTGCATTCAAAACTCGGATCATTTCCATTCACATTCATGTATGCATATTTGGAGTTTAGGTAGAGAAACTCACAGGAGTGACATAAGGATCCGGTGGTTGAGCAAAGGCCGGCGGTGGAGCGAAGACGATCCTCGCTGGCGGCTCTTCACCAACCCCCGCCTCCAATACGAGACACGTATGCTAGGAGAGCTTCAAGTTAATACGTCCGCCTCGTACCTTGCTTGCTTTCGGCTGAGCCCTCGCCGCTCCCTCGCCTCGACCTCCTCCTTAAGCGCCTCCTCTCTTCCTCTATCTCGGGCCTATTTCAACACAAAGTTAGAATCTGAGAAACAAGATGTAAAGATAAATGAACCTTGAATAAATAAAAATATAACCCGGAGTGTAGCGATCGTAGATCCCCAGTAAGTGGTTGGCCACTCGCGTATGGCGGGCCCCCGAGCTTTTGCTCGTTGCTTTCGAGCTCGAGAGACGTGAAGTGGTGCGGGTTGATAACGATGTCGCCCATCCAAGACTGCCGTGCTTCTTCCCTCCTCCGGCCATCATGACGATGTTTCCATCAATGTTGTGGCCACGGGGATCGAAGCTTTCCCCAAGACCTCCCCTCGCCGTGGAGGTGTACTCGATGAGGCGGGTGTAGGCGGTCGGGTTGGTGTAGGCCTCGGCGGATCCTCGGGGGTTGTAGACGACTTCGGGATTCGACGCCTTGCCCTTGTGGGAGCAAGCAAAGGCCTCTAGCGTGCTCAGGGGGACGCCATGTATCTGCTCCTGTGTCATAAAATAAGTAGGATGGTTATAAAGTATTTAAAGTTGCGCATCAGAAAATAAGAATTGGATAAGACTTACATATCTAGTTGCGTAGGCCGGGAGACTAAGGTTGTCTTGATGGTGTGGAACACTGCATCATGGCACGCCGCTCCTGGTCGTGTGAATCTTCTCCCAATCTTTATCGATCCACTTGTCCACCGCATCTCCCCAGACCGCTTATGAGGCAAGCACCACCATGGAATCATCTACAGACACCAAGTATAAAACATATTAGAATATCAAATTAAGCATACTTAAACTTAGTATGAACATTCAATATTTACCAAATGTATTGTTCTTTTGGTCGATTCTTCGGACGGATTTCCTCCTTGGTGAGCGGTTGTTTTAGGACGGTCTCGTAGTATGTCCCGATGGCCGAGGCGTGCCTCGCACCACATGTCTCACCTTTTTGAAACAGTGCAGTTGCCGCCACTTCATCCGCCGGATGTTCATATCCCTACTGCACTTGAAGTAATCCCGCATAGAAGCAATGTATTCAGTCATTATTTCAAACATGTGAAATTCATGCGATGTATTTGTACACCGCAATGCGACATAGACTTACCCACGCTCTTTTATCACATGCTGTCCCTTGTTTTGGAAAATTCGGCACTCATATCATAATTATCCGGGAACTGAGGTGCTTGGTGAAACGGCGTGACAAAGGCTGCGGTTGTTCGCACATACAACTTCGCCAAGATAGTGCTTCCTAATTAAAAAGACCAAGAATGCCATTGGGAAGGCGCCTTTAATCGAGTCTATGGTAACAACAAAAGACCTGCCCAAATGATCAAGAATAATTACTAGTTACTATTGTGATTTTCAACCTAACAAATGAGAAAGTAGTGCTAAAATATAAAGTAAATTACCTTGGAGGTTCCGGTCCTAATGGTCTGGACGTTTGTGTGGGAGGAGGTATTTGGTCCGGCGATCCGGAGGGACCTCGCAAGTAGACGACCCTCGCAGATGAGGAAGAAGAACCCCTCCCCGCACTACCCCCTCCTCCTTCTCCCCTCCCCTGTCCCCATCCTCCTCCTCCTCGTCCTCCTCATCGTCTTTGCGGGTGAGTCGGCCGAGAGGTCCACGTCCCACGCCTCCCCTCCTCCTCCTCCTCCTCCTCCTCCTCCTCCTCCTCCTCCTCCGGTGGCGGTGGTGGTGGTGGTGGTGGTGGTGGTAGGGGCGACTCTTACCCTTACTCTTGCCCCTACCATGTGCCTGGCGGTGGCGGTGGCTCTATCTCCTCAAGCCTCTTGAATTTACTGACCCAATTTCTTTAAGAGATTTGTAGGAGGCATCTTTCTGAATCACCCGCAATTAGTTGTAGATAATTAGTAAAAATACAAAATAAACAGAACATAATTATTAAGAGATGCATAGTATTACATGTATTAGAAATAATCCTCATCTTTGTCACGATTTCGCTTTGTTGGATCATAATCCTCATGATCACTATCATCCATGTCTACTTCTCCCAAAATATGAAGATTGGCGGGATCCATGGGAGGAGGAATAACGTTATCACTCTCTTTGTCCTCAAATAATCGATCAAGCAATTGTAAGTCCTTCACATCTCGAACCTCCTCGTCCTCCTCCTCATCAACAACACTTTCATTGTCTACTTCCATTTTGTTTGGCCTTGTTATTTCTATCACAAATTTACCTTGTAGCCCTTCTTCTTGGAAGAACTCTCCCTCATATGTGTTTGCATTAAAGTTGTAATCGTCATTGTTTGGGGGAGGTAGTCTACCGTGTGGCAATACCTTCTCGCACAACATCCCAACCCTTAAGACGCTCGTCGCCTTGGCAACACCATGGGAGATAATAAACTTGTGTGGCATGTTGAGCCATAATATAGACATCATCTCCGTCCATCTGGGAATCTTGTCGAATCTCAACTATCCCAAGTTTATCGTCCGATTTTGTTATTTCGGGATCAAACCAATGACACTTAAACACGACAGGAGCAAGCCTTTTAGTGCCGTGGAACTGGAGTTCGTATATTTCTTCAATTCTTCCATAATAACCTTTAGTGGTGCTTCCATCATCACCTTTAGTGAAAACTCCAGAATTTGTGGTTTTTCGGTTTGGCCAATTCTACTCATGCCTCATTGTGTGAAAGCGATATCCATTCACGTCATAACCGGTAAATGACCTAACCCTAGTGGAACAGCCATCAGCAACTTGTATGAGCGTGGGTGGCATATCCCGATCGGTTTGGCCCTGCAAGCTCAAGCGGGATATATGAAATGAGACAGGTTCGTTAGCATATAAAATGAGGCGTTCATTAGCATAAATTGGACAAGACACGGCGTTTGAACCAACAAATGAAATTGGGTTCTCCATTTCCAAAGACCCTGTCTAAGCAGGGTGTCCAATTCATATGGTAGAGGCTCCCTTTGTTGATGCCAGAATTGCCATTTAAATTTCCTGTACCGATGAGAGACAAAGAGGTTGGATGCAGAATATCAACTATTGGAAGACAAGTTTGTTCTCTGCTTAGAGTTGTGACTTACCGTATGTAAGGCAGACACTTCGTCAAGGTTGGTAAGTATATATATCATGATCTTTGCGCCACTCTTTAGGTGTCAAGATCTTTATGGTAGAACCACTTGCACTTCCTAGTTGTCCTTGGAAAAGGCCGAGGGTTGATTCATTTTCTTGACAGATTGTAACGAGGGGGTGGATAATCTGCGAGCTAGGAAGGTTGTCACCATAGTACTTTGATGTGAAGTCTCGACACCTCCTCCGTAACCTTTGCTTCTCGCGATAGAACCCTCAATCTTACACTTATTTTTACATTTTGTCCGAACAGGACTTTAGGACTCTCTCAATAGCATAGCTCCAACGAAAATGCACAGGCCACCCATCCGTGCCTCATATGGAAGGTGCAAAATCAAATGCACCATCGAACGAAGAAGCCGGGCGAAAATATCTTCTCCAACTTACGGACCAACACAAAGCTATTTTTTTTCCATGGATTCAAGTGTGGTGCGAGATAACTCCTTAGCACAAAGCCGGTGGAAAAAATGGCTCAACTCTGCCATCACTTGCTAGATATGCTCACGGGACATAGCCTCGAAGCATCACCTGAAGAAGCCGCTCCATCCATATATGGTAGTCATGACTCTTGAGCCCATTGATTCGCATAGTAGATAAGTTCACTCCCCTCCTTAGATTTGTTGCATACCCATCAGGGAACATTAACTTTTGAAACCATTGCAGTACTTCTTTCCTTTGGGGCCTGCTCAACATAAAATCGGCCTTAGGTTTTTTCCATTTCTTGCCATTGCTAGGAGGCTTCATTTCTTGCTTTGGTTTGTCACACAACTCTGCCAAATCAACTCTAGCCTTAACGTTGTCTTTTGACTTGCTAGTGTCCATGAATGCTCCAAGAAAATACTCGGCGATATTCTTTTCAGTGTGCATTAAATCAAGGTTATGTGGAAGAAGAAGATCATCGTGATAGGGGAGCCTCTCTAAGCCGACTTGTGAGTCCATGCATGATCCTCGCCATAACCCACAAAGACATTTTTTTATCAGCCACAAGAGCATCTAGTTGAGCACGCACCTGCAGCGGCCATCATCATCTCGGTGGAGGGTCTCAGAATTTGAGACCTTTCGTAAAGTTCTTCTTGTCTTGTCTGAATGCATGGTCAAGAGGGAGTAATTGTCGATGTTTGTCGAACGCAGAATACTTGCCACCCTTCTTCAACCAGGTGAACCTCGGGGCCGTCTTGCATACTTTGGGCAAGGGAACTTCCTATGAACACACCACCCCAGAGGAATATCCCATACGCCAAGAAATCATGCGAGGGAGTAGTGGTACCAAACATACATCCTGAAATTTTTCTTCAAAACTTCGGTCGTATGTCCAAAGCCCTTCGATCCAAGCTTTGATCAATTCATCAATCACGTGCTCTATGAACACACCCATTTTATTCCCCGGATGCCCGAAGGGAATTATCAAAGACAAAAGTATGTTCTTCACGAAAAAAGCGCACACCCCGGGAGATTGAGCGGGATAACGAATCTGAGGCCAACAAGTGTATGGGGCAGACATCATTCCATAAGGATTGAACCCATCTCTGTTGCCCGGCACAACACGCATTATTACGAGCCTCCATAGCTTTGTTAGGATGAATATTGTCAAAATGGATCCATGCTTCGGCATCGGAAGGGTGTACCATCTTATCTGGATTGTAGCGACGCCCATCTTTGTGCCATGTCATCTGTTTCGCAGACTTCTCGGTCATGTACATCCGTTGTATCCTCGGTATGAAGGGAAGGTACCATAGGATTTTTACGGGGATGTCAAGCTGCCTCTTGTGACCATCACCAGAGTCTACCTCTATGTACCTTGAGGATTTACACTTTGGACAGTGCATAGCTTTTTCGTAGTCTTTCCTAAATAAGACGCACCCGTTCTCACAAGCATGTATTTGCTCATAGGGCATCTTAAGTACCTTGAGGAGTTTCGCGACTCGTACATGTCGACTTCGTACATGTTCTTTGGCGGTTTGTGACCTCGCGGAAGCAAGGTCTCGAAGATCGCCAACATGTTATCAAAGCCAACTCGACTCATGTTGCACTGGGCCTTCAAGTCCAGAAGGCGTCCAATGGCATCTAGTCGAGAGACCGTTACATGGTCACGAAGGGTTTCTGTGCCGCCTCCAACATAGCATAATAGTCCTTTACGGTTTGTTCTGGCTCCTCCTCCCTCTCATCCACATGTCCTTCACCAAAGTTTCCGGCATGGAAGTCATCTAACATGTCTCCTACCCCGGCATCAGAAGCAAGATCATCGATGCGTTGCCTTACCACCTCATCTCTCAGACGCACAGTTTCACCATGGAAGATCCACTGCTTATAGTTTGCCGTCCATCCATTCATGCAAAGATGTTTAGACATGTCACTCTTATTTTGCCTTCGCTCATTCCCACATTTGTTGCATGACACCAAACCTTACTCGCACCTCGACCTATCTTCACCTAACCCATTCATTGTCCCAATCTCCAAAACTCCTCCAACCATTGTATATCCACTCCACGGTCATCCATTATCTATGATATACGCGACAATATAAGAATGCATTGCATCTACACAAGGATCCTACCATCTAATAGGTGAAGATAGGTCTTAATCCCACGAGGATGCGTAGATGAGGTTGCTTCCATGCTCTACTCCCTATCAGGAGAGAAATTTCGACGGACCTCCCCGTTGTTCTCCAAATACACGTCCTAACGGGGGAGATTGTGTATTCGAAGAACAACGAGGAGATCTTTGCCGAAACTCAATCGAGGCGAGAGTAGAACATGAAACTAACCGCATCTACGCATCCTCGGCCGTCCAAAAACGTGGACAATTCGAAAGCGAGTCTACGGTTATAGGTATGCGAGAGATCTGCATACTTCCAACCGTATCTCTATCGAACGGGAGACACCTAAGCGAGTTGCGCGATCTAGCTACGACCATGATACGGAAAAAAAGGGATTATACCTAGGGTCGCGGTGGAGTCGGGGCTAGCGGCGACGAAGACGTCGGGGCCGCCTAGGCACTCTACGGCTCGGCAAGGCACTCGGGCTCGGCTCCGATGGGCTCCTCTACGGAAAAAAAAAAAAACACACGGGCTCGGTTGAAAAATTCGACATAACCTCCCCTACACGGTGAGGTTTCTAAAACCTACAAAATAAAAAACATACGGCACGATGGCCGACAAACACATTCACATCAAGGGGCACGATGGCGACAACCCGCAAAAGCTAAAGGCGATAGACGATATGCGGACCCGTCTCGGCGCCCCCGGCGCCGGCGATAGGGAAGGGGGCGGGACGGACGGCGGCGGGCTGGTCCTCCTCCCTCTCCTCCCCCCGTGGCGGGCGGTCGAGGTCGGGGAGGCGGCGATAGGGCGGCCGGGCGGTCCTCCTCCTTCTCCTCTCTTCTCCTCCTCCTCCCTTCTCCGGGCTCCTCCTCCCCTACCCCTCCTCCTTCCTTCCCTCCCTCCTTCCTCCTCCTACTCCCACTCCTCCCTACTCCCTCCTCCCTCCTCCTCCTCCTCCTCCCCTCCTCCCCCTACCCCCTCCCCCTCCCCCCCCTCCCTCCTCCTTCCTCCCTCCCCTCCGCCCGGCGGCCGGGAAGGCGGCGCCGGGCCCGGAGGGGCAGCGATGTCGGGAGAACCTTGCCTTGTGCGAGGGCGGCGGGGAGGGCCGAAGCGGCACCTGGCCCCTGTTAGGCGCCTGAAATTGCGGCGTGAAGCGGCGTCGGCCTTGTGAAGCGGCAGGTGGCGGAGATGGGGAACGCACGGCGGCGGACAGGCGGGGGCGAGGGCGGCGGTGGCCCGGCGAAACCTGCAGAACCGGCGGGCGTGGCGCGGCGGCGGCCGGCCTTGGCTGCGGCGGCGGCGCGGGTGTGTCGGTGTGTGTGTGTGTGGCGTCGAGTGGAGTGTGTGAGTGGCGGTCTCGGCCGCTATTTTTTTAAAAAAGATGGAATTCGCCTTTGCGTGGCGAGATCGTGTAGCTCACGGAAAAGGCCTCTCCTTTGGGTGGCGGCTCGATCGGAAGCTCCACGGCAAGGCGACACCATGCCCCACGGTCCGCGTGCCCCACGGTCCGGTGGACATTTTAAAAAAAAATAATTCCCTTTGCCGTGGGCGGATCGAGGGGCTCACGGCAAAGGGCACTTCTTTGCCGTGAGCAGCTTGATACGGCTCACGGCAAAGGCTGACCCGAGGGCCCCACCGCAGAGCTTTGTCCGCGTGCCCCACCGCCGGTTTTATTAAAAAATCCCTTTGTCGTGGCGGTATCGAGGGCTCACGGCAAAGAAGACTTCTTTGTGAGTGGTGTGGGTCAAAGCTCACGGCAAATATTTCAGAAATATATTTTTCTCTCTCCCTCTATTTCTTTTTTTTCGGCACATTTTCATAATTTGTGTTTGCTTCCTTCAAAAATACCTTTGTAACATTCACTTTCCCATACATAATTGATGCTTTAGCGAAAAAATTGACCATTATTTCATGTGGTTTTATCTCTATTTCTATTTACTTAATTACAACATAAAATTATAATAATTATCAAAATGATCCAGAAAAATAACCAGAAATTCACATGACACAATCTCTAATGCTATTGCATATAGAAAAAGTTTCATAGTCAAACCACAACTTGTTCGCCACATCCACATCAAATCACACTTTGGATCATTCTCAACAAACATGAAACTTCTACGTAGATGTTGGAGTTTGTGAACATCGTCTTGTGCCAACTTATGGGAAACCTTCTTAAATTTTTACCGTAGCCTCGGCATAAGATATCATGACATATTATCAAATTTCATGATTTTTTGGACTTCGGTTGATTTTCTAGAATTTTAAAACCACTTTCGAGCGGCTTAACGTTCGTGTTTTTCGTAATAAGATGTTCCAGTTTGGTTTTATTTTTATATGTAATAAGGCCTTACTTTGTGTTGAATAACAGGAATATAAATTTTTACTATATTTTTCAAAAATTTCAATCACTTATAGATCAAATTTGGCTTCATTTTAAAAATTGCCGTAAAAAGAATAATTACCTAAATATACCAAATAAAGTCAAAAATTCACCAAAATTGAACATGGAGTGCCATATGATGTATAGTAACTGTAGAAAAAAGTTTGGAGGCCAAAAACAAAAAAAAAAAAGGTAAACCCTTTGCCGTGAGCGGAACCCCCGCTCACGGCAAAGGGGGGTACTTTTTGCCTAGAGGATACATAAAAGGTCACGGCAAAGGGTGACGGGAGGGCCGGACAGCGTCCCGCGTGGCCTTTCCCGTGAGCTCCCACTCCGCACGGCAAAAACCGCCGTGAGTGAGGCCTTTGCCGTGTGGCGGCACCCATGCTCCGGGGAAATACGGGCGTTGCCGTGAGCAACTCACGGGAAAGGTTTCGCCCGGGGGAAAGGGACAGATTCGGTAGTGCATGCGGTACACACATTCGGGCGGCAACAAGCAGATCGGTGTAGACTTATTTGAATTTTTTTGTATGTGTTTTAGTACATGTACATGCTATTTTTAATATGTACATACTATTTTGAGAACAAAATACCGGTATTTTTTTAAAAAATTGTGAGTTTACGGCGGTTGATGTCTTCTCCGATTTTCAAGTTATATTATATATGGCAACGTATCGTGCAAACTAACCCCACCGTGCAAACCATGCAAACTTCTAATCGGGCCATAGGATCCAAGGGACACGAGAGGATTAGGTAATTTACACTTAACCGCCCACCCCTAATCATAATTTTGCAAATCCCCCTCCCACCTCCCCCGTCGTTATCACCTCGTACCCCTTGCACTACTACATATTTTTTTTACATGACGGGCGTTTTAGATTAACCGCGTGGCGGGCAAAAGCGCCGTCACGCAAAGTGAGGTCACAGATTAATCATGGATTAACCGTGCGGTTCGGTGTGCCCGCCATACGGTTAACGATTAACCGTGGCGGGCGTGTAGGAGTGCCCACCACGGTAAACAATTTCTAAAAATAAAAGCCCCTGGACAAGCCCGCCCGAACCCATCTACTGGCCCGTAAGCCACCGCTGCTGCCGGCTCCGCTCACTGCCGCCGCCGCCGCTACAGCTCCCCGCCCGCTCACACGGATCCGCCGGCCTGCGATGAAGAGGAGGCCAGATTACGCACGGCCTTAGCCTTCTCTACATACCTGCTGCTCGTCGGGGTGGAGCGCGGCACCACCATCGGCGTCCGTCGCCATGGCGTCGCTCGTGATGCTCGGCGGCTTCCGGTTCCTGGTGGCAAGCTACCGCGACACGAGGCCATCCTCGGATGACGAAGAGTTAGACTAGCTGGCGGCGAAGATTAGTGTTGGGTTTCCTCGCCAACGTCGGCTATCTCTGCATGCCCTACGTCGTCATCTTCGGGTATTTGACGCTTGATGAGATGGTAATCTCACCACGTGTACAAGGTACGAAATATAGGTATTAGGATCTACTGAAGATCAATACAACCTTAGAGGCGATACTGTCAAATCTGACATGCCATCTCCAGTATGCAGTGGTGAACAGAGGGGCCGCTTTTGTGCCTATCATGGAGACAGATTTTGCTTGCCATCCAGCTGATGTGGTGCATATTTTGGGGAATGAGAAATGGAATGAGATACCGAACCCAAATGTCTGCATCCAATCAATTGGGTACAAAGTAACATTGTCACCCGTATGTATGCTATAATCACCAACCTATATTTGTTAGAACTGGGATTAGTGAAACGAACCTCCAAAAATAGATTCTAATCACCAACCAATATAACTACGGGAAAATCGCACTTTGCCGAGGGTGTACAGTGATTTGCCGAGCCCAAAATGGGGCGCTCGGCAAAGTCCTTATTTGCCGGCGGCCGCCCTCGCCAAAGACAAACTCGGGCAAAGATGAAGATTCGCCGAGAGCTCAACCCTCGGCAAATAAGGGCTCTCGGCAAATATCCCCTTTGCCGAGCACCATCTTTCGGGCCGCAGGTCGACCCTCGGCAGAGCCCCGACGAGGATGACGCCGTCCGTAACGTTGATTTTGCCGAGAGCGGCCGTGTGGCTCGGCAAAGTGTGGACCTTTGCCGGGCCACCGACCGGCGCTTCGGCAAAGGTTTTTTTACACCAGCAAAACATGTCGGCGCCGCGGCCGTCCACGTGGTCAATCTTTGCCGAGCACCGCTAGTGGGCTCTCGGCAAAGACTAACTCTTTGCCGAGGCTCGCGCCATCGGCTCTCGGCAAAAGCACCTCTTTGCTCGGCTCTCGGCAAACATTAATTTTTTTTTTTGCTTCGACATTTTTCTGTAGCTTAGCTACAGTATTTACTCTTCCATGTCCAAGTTTGGAATTTTTTTCGAACTTTTTCTATATTTCATGAATTTTCATCTTTTATTTGAATTTCTTTTCAAAACTCAAATTTGAACGCAAGTCATTTGAATAATGGATCTAAATGTTTGGAAAAATGATATTCATGCTTGTGAGTCTAACTTGGGGCCACATCCATGGCCACGCCCCAGAATTCGAATATCTTGTCTTGCGAAAACATGTCGACTCACTTGCGGGTGAATCATTTTTAATTCTATAAAAAGCAAACGAAGTCAAAAAATCATGAAATTTAACGAGTTATCGTGATATCGCATGTGTAGACTGTGGTAAAAATTAGAGAAGTTTTTCGTACAAGGTTGCATCCCAAACTGCACAAACCAAGAGATCTCCAACATGTGATAATAGAAACTCATGTTGAGATCTCCGCACACCTACTCGATCACACACGCACACACACCCACGCCACAGACACTACGGCGCCACCGCCACCCACCCGCCCGGCGAAACCCGCCCGCCCGTGTCACGCCACCAGCGCCCACAGCGCCCCACGCGCCACCGCCACGCCCCGTGCCCTTTGCCCAGCCCCGGCCGCGCACCACCACCACCGTGCCGCGCGCCCGCCACCACTACCGCCCAGCGCCCTCGCCACCGCCGCGCCCGGCGCGCTGGCCACCGCCCAGCGCCACCGCCCGCGCCCGGCCCGCGCGGCTGGAAGGCCAGCTCCACCCCCCGCCCCGCGCAGCCACCGCGGCGCCCAAGGGCCGCCGCCTCCTGCTCCACCGCCCAAAGGCCGCCGCCCGGCTGCCGGAGAAGAGGAACAGGAGGGGAGGAGAAGAAGGAGGGAGGAAGGGAGAGGGAGAAAGGGTGGAGGAGGAAGGGAGAGGGAGAAAGGGAGGAGAAGGGGGGACGAGGAGAAGAAGGAGAGGGAGGAGAAGGGGGGAGGCCAACGCCCCGTACAGCCCCCGCCGCCGTCGTCGTCCATCCTCGTCCCGCCCGCCGTCGCTCGTGCTCGTGGTGCGTCGTCTGTGCTTGTCCCGCCCGCCATCGCCGTTTTCGTCCGTCCGCCGCCCGAGCAAGGTGAGCCTTCATGCTGTGTAGTGGTGGATGTATATGAACGTGAATTGGCAATGACATGTTGAGTTCGATGCGTATGCATATGTGGTTGTCGGCCTTCATGCCGTATGCTTTATTGTAGGTTTGGACACCTCACCGTGCAAGGGAGGTGCTGCCGAAATTTTGAACTAAGCCCCCTTATGTTTTCGTAAGGGTGGTAAGTATTCGTCGTTCGACCAACATCGTCAATTTCTCCCTCTTGACCATCCATTCGCACAAGACACAAAGAACTTTACAAAAGGAGTCGTAGTGACGTAACCTCCACCATAGATGATGATCGGTGCCGAGGTTGTGTGCTCGACTAGATGCTCTTGTGGCCCATGAACAAGGTGGTGGTTTTGTGGGATATGGCGAAAAAAGATATGTGGACTCATAAGTCGGGCTTGTAGAGGCTCCCCTATCATGATGACCTTCTTGTGCCACATCACATTGACATGATGCACACTGAGAAGAATATCGCCGAGGGACTTTTTTGCACTATCATGGACACTGATAAGTCTAAGGACAACCCTAAGGCTAGAGTGGACCTGGCAACACTATGCGATAGACCGTCTCAAGAGATGAGGCCTCCCAAAGGCCGCAAGAAATGGAGAAGGCCCAAGGCCGATTACATCTTGTCCATCCAACAAAGGAGGGAAGTACTTAAATGGATGAAGACATTAAGGTTTCCAGATGGGTATGCACATAATGTGAAGAGGGGAGTCAATTTAACTACTATGCGAGTCAATGGGATGAAGAGTCATGACTACCATATATGGATTGAGCGGCTTCTTCCCACGATGGTTCGAGACTTTGTCCCTGAGAATCTATGGCTAGTGTTGGCAGAGTTGAGCTATTTCTTCCGACAGCTATGTGCGAAGGCGATCTCTCAGACCGTCTGCAAAGAGTTGGAAAAAGAGGCACATGTGTTACTCTATAAGTTGGAGACAATCTTTCCACCCGATTTCTTCTTGCCGATGCAGCACATGATTGTGCACCTCCCGTATGAGGTACGTATGGGGGGCCTGTTCAAGTACCATTGGTGATACCCAATCGAGAGAACTCTAAAGAATGTACGCAAGAAATGTTGGAATAAAGCCAAAATCGAGCCTTCAGTTGCGAGAGGCATACATTGTGGAGAAGGTGTCAAACTTCACGGAAAAAAATACTATACTGAGAGAACCTTCCTAGCGTGCATGATCAATCCCCTCGTTATAATGTTGGCGAAAATCAATTGAAGCTCGGCCTTTTCAAGGCCAATTTGGAAGCCTTGAGTGCATCTACAACTAAGCAATTGAGCAATGAAGAGTGGCGCAATCATGCTATATGTGCTGACCAACTTCGCCCGAGGTGGATCCGTACAAACGGGAATTCATTCATGAGTCCTGGCCTGAATCGAGGGTTCCAGAGCCACACGAAATTGATACCCTTCTTTCACAAGGTGCTGGACCACAGAGGCCCGATTTCATTTCATGGTTCAAGAGAAAGGTAATGTCCAAACGCGCTCGTCCATTTCAAGTTGGTCGTGCGTTTCAATCAATATTATAACGCTCTATCCTCCTTGAACTTGCAGGCTGTAACATCCTCAAATTTCCACGAAGGAAATTCACGAGAATTCCCGAACAAAGTGACAGGTCTCCGAGGATCATTCCATCACAATATCCAAATCACGGTTAAATATCAATTACAACACTTCGTTCAAAAGCGAAATAGAGGTTCTAGTACTTTATTACATCACCACTTGGTGGAAACATGCTAGCACGAAGCAAACCTGAAAAGCATCTCGGGGCGGAAGCGGCGTCATCTCCGACTTGAGCGTAGCACGAGACTCCCAACTCAATCCTCCCAATCGGTCGTCGTCGAAGTCGTAGTCGAGCTCATCACCTAAGCGACAAGTTTATCAATGCGATTTGTAATGGCCGGTTCCCCACCCTATCGCAAGCTTTTGTAGAATTGGATGCATATTCATGGTATAACAAAGGCCTATTATGGGCTGTAGTTTCCTATGCATGAGTAAAACAAGTTATAATATTTTAACACATTATATTCTCAAACCCAGCATCTCCCAAGTCCATCTCATCTCAATACGTGTCTCAACATAAGCCTCACAGCTCTCACACAGGTCGACAAGACAAAGCTTTGCTCCTCCATGCCCTAATCGGCTCCGGCCCTCCGGGCTCTCGGTAGTAGCACACTCACCACAACTCCAAACTCGAGGTAACAAGAGAAAACACCCTCACTACTCGGAGAAGTTAGACCCAGGGAAAACCTGGTCAAAAGACCGGCACAGGCCGCGGGAGGTCCCGGCAATAGGCTAGAGTTACCCTGACAAGTCCAGGTCTAGACAGGTCCTAGCCCGAAGGCCGGACTATACGTATAGATTTACAACTCTGCAGAGCGTGTACTCAAGACCACACGGTCACCATCATCGGCATAGCAAGTGCCCAGGATGATGTACGGAGACTTCCTAATCCGACGATGCCACCCATCCACTCAGCTCTGAGAAGCCCCGGAGTACCACCAGGGCTGAGACTGTAAGAACAGGTACGAGCTCAGACTCAAGTCACACTGCTGTCTTGAGAGGGTGTGGGTCCTCGCCACCCCTACCTCCCTATAAACTATCCGCTATCCTCCCAGAAGGTATGGCACCGCCTGACTAAAAGGGGCAATCCGCAACCCGCCCATACGTAAGACGTGAGGTGAGCACCAATTCCCAAGATCTCAGGTCCTCGAAGATACAAGTCCTTAGGTAAGACCAGGCAAGACATCTTCACACTCCCTTCCCGGTCTTCGTCCCATCACAAGAGTCAGCACCGGATCTCCACATCCGCACACAGTTACCCGCCACAGGTAGGATAGAAATGGGGACGCCCAGAAGTATCCCCGGCAAGACTGGCCTCCGCGACTTGTCGTAGATCCTGCCTGGTCGACTCGACCCTCACCACACACCCAAGTCTACACAGAAGCTCATCCCTCTGATGATCCAACTCAACCGTCCGGCTCATATACCCGCTCTATATATATACACGTAAGTGATATAATGCAAGCAGCAATTTGAGTATATGAGCGTGAGTCTAATCTATAAGTGGCTGTGCAGGGGATAGGTTGCGTCAAGGTATAAGGCTCATCAAGCAATTCTACCATGCAACCTAGCAGCAAATGCATAGCAACATAAAGTAAAGCGCTAGCAATTCTATATGGCATGTCTAATAGGTGCTATGAGGTTGGGTGGGACATGGCACCTGAACGGTCACTGAGCTCCAGGTCGAAGTCCTGGTCCTCCGGGTCCTCCTGGCTGTCCTCCGGGTCTGCGTAACGTAATGAAATGGTTGCGATTAGCAACCATTTAGAATAGCACAAAGAAGCAAATGGAAATCTAAAAACCCAACTTCACTCATGGACAAGCCTATGACGTAGGGGATGATTTTAGAAAAATTTGGACACTGGTTTCATATTTTTCTGAAATCGTATGAATTTTCTATGAATTTTCAAAGTCTGAAATCATTTCTGAAATTGGAAAAACAGGGTTTAATCCAGGGCTGACACATGGCATGGTCACGATTGGCGTCGGCGGCGTCAGCACCGTGGCGCGTTCAGCCGGCCGCGGTGGGGGCGGATGACGTCGGCATGATGTCATCACAGGGTGTGACTCGGCCGGGTCGACAGGTGGGACCTGGCCGCGTCGGCATGACATCGGCGTTGACCGATCCAACGGTCAACGGGCTTAGATCGGCCGATAACGGGCCGAATGGGCGGGTTTGGGCCAGATGGGCTAGGCCGGCCCGAACACGTGGTGTCGGCTAGTGGACTAAGCCACGTGGCGCCGCATGGGCCGCGAACGGGCTCGGCCTCAATTCGCGGCCCGGTCCATGGTGGACGCCGCGTTGGTGGTCCATGGACCACCACGCGGTCCACGGTGCACCGAGTGCACCCTTCCTTCTCCTTCACTCGGCTCGTGGTGGACCCGTCCACGCGGCCTCCTCCTTCTCCCTTCCCTTCTACGCTCCGCGGCGGCGCGGCGCGGGCGAGCTCTTCCGGCGACTCCGGCCGGCGCGAAGTGCTCTCTGGGCGAGGGCTTCATGATGGGGTCCGACGGGCAGCCGGGGCGGGCGGCGGCGTCCTCGGTGCTCGTGCTCGCCGGCGCGCGCGGCAAGGCGGCGTAGGTCGGCAGGCGGCTCGGCGACGACCAGGGCTCCAAGTTTGCTCCTTGGTCCCTCGATTTAGCGGCCAGCGAGGGCCGGCGAGCACAGCGGCGGCTCGGCTCGCCCGGCCCGGTGTCGGCGGCACGGCGCGGCGGCGGCGTGGGCGTGCCGGCCCGGGCGTCGGCGGCCGCGACCCACGGGTGGGAGAATCCGGCCCTGGCCTCCTTCGCCCGATTCATGTCCCAGCGTGGCGCGCGCCGCCGGTGACCCCAGCTCACGGCGGAGTCAGCGTGGGCGTAGGTGCAGCCCGGCGCTCGGTGGCATGCGGCGGCGCGGCCGCGGGGTCAAGACCCGGCCTTTTTCGGCCATCCAACTCGGCGGTTGGGCTCAGCGGTGGTGTTGGCGCATCTCGGCGGCCCGATCCTCATCCAAATAGGCGGCCGGTCTTGCGGACGAACAATCGATGCGGCGGCGCTCCCCGCGGCACCACGCCGGCGAGGTACCACGGCCGGGCACCTAGGGTCCCGATCTCGGCCAAAAAGTGGTGCCTTCCTACTCTACGAGCACGGCGGCAACGACCACGGCAAGCGGTGGCGTGGCTCGCGGGGTTTGGCGGAACGGGGGCTTGCCATGGATGGCTCATGGCCAAGGCGCTCTGCCCGTAACGGTGTTCTTGGCCGCGGAGAGGCTCGGCAAGGCGAGGCTTGCCTCCCTACGGGCGCGATCTTGTGCGCCATGCGGTGTTCAGCCGACGAAGCGGGCCTCGCGTCCCCCGTGAAGTGGGAACGCCGGCGGCGCTAAGCTACGACGGCGAAGCTCGGCATGGAGGTGTGCTCACCGTGGTTCGGATCTGCGGTGAAGGCGTGCGACGATGGGCTCGCGGTTCAAGCGGCGTCGGCGTGCGGTTCTCTGCTCGACCTCGGCTCGCGGATCCGGCAGCTCAGCGTCACTCCGGCGAGCTCCGCGGCGAAACGGCGGCGGCGTCGGTTTCCCGCCTCCTTCTCCTCCCTTCTTCTCCCCTTCTTCTCCCTTGCAAATGGGCGGGTGGTTCGGATGCCACCAAGGCGGTGGCGCGGATTGGGGAACCCTAGAGGGGTTGGTGGGGGCGGTTTATATAGGGCCGGCGCGCCATGGGCACCCGGCGGACGGTTGTCGAGTCGGGCATGGTTGGGCGGTCGCATCAGCCTTGATGTGACATGTGGACGGGGTTTCGGGCGGCGTGGCTCCTTCCGGCCAAGCGGGTGGGACTCCAACGGCCGGTCAAGGCCTGGCGGCGGCGGCAATGGTGTCCCGGCGGGGCGGGCGGCTTACCTCTCGACACCGGGCGTTTTTGGGCGTCCATGTCGGGAGCTTCTTAGCGGCCAAGGCAAGGGCAAGCGCGCGGCGTCCTTTGGCGTGTTGCGGGCGGCGAAGTGGGCGCGCGGTGTGGCGGCGCGGCGCGGCTCCGTCCCCTCCCTTTTCCTCTTTAGGCGGCGGTTGGCGGCGGCGGGGGAAAAAAGATGACAAGCGGGGCCCGTGGCCCCACGCGTCGGCGGCACGGTGAAAAGAGGGCGAGGGGCAAAAGGACGAAAACGCCCTTGATCCAATGCGGCCGGCCTTGGATCGCTCATGGGCCGCCCACGGCAGCCTTGGGCATCTTGGCTCGGGCTGCTTCTTTGAGCTCGCAGCCTTGAAGTGGGCTTCTTGGCGCTGCCATTGGGTTTCGGCTTTGCCAGGGGTGGGCCTCTCTTTCCCTCTTCTTCTTCTTTTTTTTTTCTTTCCTTTTCCATTTTCATTTCCATTTCTATTCTAATTCTATTTAAGCCTTGGTTCCTATTTTGATGAACACTAGTTGCCATCATGTTCATCACCTTAGGGCATCCTAAGGGTCATGGGGGTGATTGGGTTTCCATTCAAATGGTTGGCAACATTTCACAAAAGAGGTTGTTGATTTTATTATCATCACATAAAATCAAATAACTCCAAATCAAACATGGTAGATTAAAATGCAAGGATGCTTAGCAAAAGTAAAGCAATAGGTGCTACTTGTGCAACTAGTGAAGGTTCACTATATGCAAACACCACTTCATGGCTTGTTTCGAAAAAGTTTTTGAAAGTTGGGATTTTTGTGTGGTGAAAATTCGGGTTGTTACACAGGCCCAAACCGATCTCTCCATCCGTGGCGAGTTGATTGCTGTTATTTACCGGTTATGATGTGAACAGATATCATTTCCACATGACAAGCTATGAACAGAGTCGACCTAATCGAAGTACCACAAACAGCGGTGTGGTTACGGTCGACATTAATGGGCACGAATATCATGGAAGAGTCCAAGAAATATACGAACTTTCATTTTATGGCGCCCCATATCTTAAACCTTTGATATTCAAATGTCATTGGTTTGATCCTGAATGTACTCGACGGACCCCGACAATTGGGCTAGTCGATGTTCGACCGGATTCCGTGTATCCACGAGCCAATGTCTACATTGTGGCTCAACGAGCCGTGGCAGTGTTTATTACCCGCCATATGCCCGCCAAAGCAAAGATTATCTTAAGGGTTGGGAGGTTGTGCGGAAGGTAGCGCCTCATGGTAAACTACCTCTCCCAAACGATGAAGATTATAACTTGATCAACCCAAACACATATGAAGGAGAGTTCTATCAAGAAGAGGGGCTACCAGGGACTTTTGTGATAGACCTAACTACAGCTATAGGAATGGAAGTAGACAATGAAATGGTTGATGATGACGACGATGGCGATGAGGTGGTAAATTTGAAGGACTTAGAAATGCTTGATCGATTAGGCAAGGACAATGAAGACAACATTTCTCCTTCGGATTGTCTTCGTGAGTTGGACAATTTTGACAAAGTGATGACGAGCTAACAAACGTACCAGCTAATCCCAACGATGATCCCGATTACTTCTAAAATATGTAATACTATGTTCTTTTGTAATTAAATTTTGTTTATTATGCATCTAATTCTAATTATGCCTTGTTTATATTTTGATTACAGGTGATCAAGATGGCGGCGCCGTCGGGGAGGACGACGGGGGAGCGGTCGGACCGGAGATGGAGGAGGGACAAAGCGTTAGCGGCCCTTGTCTAGCTTTTACGGCCCGTCACGGGGGGGGGACGGGGAGGTTTCAGACAGAGGAGGCCCAAAGACCCGTGGGCCTAGGAGGGAGACGTCTCCAACTCCGGTGCGAGAGGATCGAGGAGGAGGACGACGAGGAGGAGCCGGTGGACCCGGACGCGCGAGGAGGAGGACGGCGACGGCGGGGGACGAGTCTGGGGACACCTCGGTGCGGCTTCCGCCGGCGGCGGCGGAAAAAGGCAGCGGGGTCTACTTGCGAGGCCCCTCGCGACTCCCTCAGCCTCTCCGCCCCTCACAACCGCCCCAGTGATTCGCCCCAAGGGACAAGGTAAGTAAATTTAGATGCCTTACTTCATTTGAATTTTCGAGAGAAACTAATATTTTGTCTTACTTATGCAGGAACTGGATCGTTGTGTCGGGCGGTCGCTCACGCAAACCCAGCGGCATTGTCGGGCTTCTATGCAGGAAGAACTACCCCGGCATTGTCACGTACCACGAGCAGACAGAGCCGGCCTACACTTGGGGCCACTACTACTAGGGCGTAGACCGGGAGTACACCCACACGGCAGAGCGCGTGATCACCGAGTTTTGGGTAACTCTCCCTCGCACAAAGTTTATCTCAACACATCACATTCATTTGACTCACCCTTGAAATAATGAAATTGACTTCATTTTTGTATGCAGACCTTCTTCACATGCGAGGTAGGACAAGAGCAAGCAGCGGCAACTGCGCTTGAGAACGCCTACAAAAAACGCGTCACCGACATGCATCACGAGGTGAAGCACCAGGCCATCATAACCTACCACGCGACGATACTTGGCCGAGGATAGGGAAGGATCAAGCAAGAAGGGAGATGTTGACCCGTGAACAGTTTATAGAGGTACATGAACAAACACTAATATTGCTTCGTTTTGAGATTAATGTGATGTTTAATTTGATCCTCTCATCTGTCAAATACTTCATGTCGTGTAGATGATTCCCTGGTGGTGTCGCTCCCATGCTCCTGCCTGGGAGATGATCGTGGACAAGTGGTTCACGCAGCAGTACCGCGAGGCACACGACGCTGCACGGGAGAGGCGTTTGGTGATGCAAGGTCCAGCACACCACCAAGGCAGCCGTAGCCTTGCGGAGTACAAAGAGTTATGGGTACGCGGTTTCTTTTATCGCTTCTGAGGCTCAATCTTCTTTTATCGCCGGTCCATCACACTAATCTTCTTTCTTTATTTCTTGCAGCTATAGGCACACCCCCCAGGGGACTGCAACGACTTCCGTGCATATTGCATGTCGCACAAGGGCAAGGCGACGTCCGACGTATCCTACGACGTGAACGACCCGCCCGAGGCGCATAAAGACAACGTGTGAGTGTCGGCACCGGATCGCTGAATACACGGCGGTGACTAGGCGAAATATGGGAAAGATTACGATCCGGTGCTCATGACATTGATACAGACATCGTCATGGGCTTGGGAGGTGGCAAGAAGCACGAGAGGCTGTGGATTGGCGACGGCATCATCAACAGTTCCGGCTTTAGACTAGCCGAGGTCCAAGCACGGAGGACGGAGTCTGACCCGCCAATACGACAGCGGCCGAGCATGGCGATGGGCCGGGTCGGCGCCCTTGAGGTTTGCATTACTCGTCGTACATTGATCTTTAAACGCCTTTATTAGGTTTGTATTACTCAAACACCGGGTTAAATGTTGCAGGCTCAGATAGAAGAGGAAAGGCGGCTACGTCAGGAGCATGCCGTGCAGCTAGCAGAGGAAAGGAGGCGCCGTCAGGAGGTGGAGGCCACGCAGCAGGCAATGGCTCAGAAGTTCGAGGAAGTTACTAGGTTCCTTTCCACGTCAGGTGGTATGACTCTGCCACACGGGGCTCCTAGCTCCGGCCGCTCCACGGTACAAGCTTCCGACTTCAAGACGTTCGGGTACTCCTATGAGTATGATAGCAAAGGGTTTCGCTTTGTGGTTTTCCCCTGTATCAAGTAATCATGTCTAACACTTACAACCTTGTCTCCTTTGTGCAGCCTAGATCGGTGGGTTCGAATCGGCCGCCACCGTGGTGGTGAGCAAGTCTTCCGATCGCCGACAACCAAGTATCCATCTTTCCCACCTTTCCCACCTCAAGAATGAACGAGGTTTTTTTCACTTAGTTGATGATGTGGTGAGACTAGTGGACTTGAGGACTTGATGGTACACTTGATGCACTGTGTTGGTGATGTGGTGACACTCGTGGACTTGTTTGGATGAGTTTGATGCACTTGTGGTATATTTGATGTGTTATATGCGTCGTTGGCGTCAAATATGTGTTTAATGTGATATATATGTCTTCTCTGTTTGAATCGATGTGATAAATGTGAAATATGTCTTCTGTTTGCCAAGATGGAAAGCAAAAATTAAAAAAAAAACAGCAATTTTCAGTTTCTTCGCCGAGAGTTGCGCTCGGCAAAGAAGCCTTTGCCGAGTGCAATAGCAACCGCTCTCGGCAAAGCTGGGAAAATGGATGCCAGAAAATATACTTTTTTTCCGATTTGCCGAAAGGTCAATGCACCGCTTCTCTCGGCAAAAGATCGAGTCTTTGCCGAAGTCGATTAACAGGCTCGGGCAAAGATCGAAGTCTTTGCCGAGGGCTTTCTCGGACGCCTCGGCAAATGAATTTCCAAAAAAAAAAAAAAAAGAAAATCTTCGCCGAGAGCTCCCAGCCGTGGTTCCCGGCGAAGTATTTTGCAAAAAAAGGGGAAAATCTTTGCCGAGAACCAGACGTGGCGCTCGGCAAAGAGGCGTCAGTTGTAACTGCCGTTAACGGCTACTTTTCTGTTGCCGAGCCACAACTGGTTCTCGGCAAATCCTTTGCCGAGCGTAACTGTGCTTGGCGCTCGGCAAAGGATCTATGCCTACGAAAAATTCCCCGGTGGCTCTTTGCCGAGCACCACGCTCGGCAAAAGCTTCGCCGAGAGGAAATATTCCTTTGCCGAAGCGCCCGTGGCACTCGGCAAAGGACCTGTTTCCCGTAGTAATATTTGCTAGAACTGCGATTAGTGAAACAGATCTCCGAAAATAGAGCAGCAACCTAGGAAGTCTAGCTTAAGTGAGTCATTTGGCAAGTTGCATTTACTGTAAACATTTACTAAATCTGCACGGAAGCATTTACTGTAAACATTTACTAAATCTGCACGGAAGATTTACTGTAAACTATTGATGTAATCAACCATTAATTAAGTATTTGTAGCTCACATACATATACTATACTGATGGATTATGGCCTGTTTAATTTATGCAAAGGTCCGAACATGTTCCTGCGAGCATTAGTTGCTATATCTCCTTGGTTACCTAATTTGTATAAGAGGAAATTGCTTTGGTTAGAAATAGGTCTATATTACCAAGAAAGAATACAAATTATAATGACCATTTGGGTTCATAGAAAAAAACACATAGCAGCTGCTACCTGATCAAACTTTCAAGTATATTTAGGTTCATGGAAATCAGGGGTCACCTATTCCACACTAAAAATAGTCACTCTTCTCAATTTGGATTAATTAATTGTGATCGAACACCAATGTTTCTCCCTTTTAAGCAATAAATTCTTTAAGAAATTTATAACAGCACATAATAGAAGATTGAACAGAAGTTTGTCATAATGAATGAAGGAGAAAAAAATGGTTGAGACAAAGGTCATGAATACCTGAGGAACTGGAGTACAATTCAACTCTCTTCAGATGCAGCATCTGAACAAAAAAATCTTTTGTTTTGGTATGCAATGATGACCTTCTGCAAAGATATTTGTAACAGTTGATTTAGAGAAATCAAATTTAATAGATAGAGTGCGAATAGATATTTGTCTATTTTTTGCGTAAGCAATGTCGCAAACACATGGAGGTCACTAATATACTTGACAGACTGGATCTGCTATTTTCTTTAGATGCACAATTCTTCAGGTAGTCAGTACTAGAGCGAAGGTTAAGGCGGTGTACCTTGAGCAATGCTATCCGTCTATTTCGATTGCCTCTCGTACTAAAAACTGAAATGGCAAATGAACCCAAAACTTTGTGTAGGACAACTTAAAAAATGTCACGTCATCAATGTTGGCAATGATAAAAACAAATCATGCTAACAACTAACAAATTGAGGAAATATAGGGTTTGGGTGCTCGGCTTCACACAACAGCAAGGAAGACAAGGGGTGGGTGTACCGGTGGCGGCGTTGCCGCCAGCCATGGAGCTGCAATGCCCTTGGCGGGCGACTTCGTCCCCATCAATCGGGGACAACCAATGGAGACGGCAATCGACGCCGGAGCGGCAAATACAAGTGCCCGTGGAGAGACGGCGGCCGTTGTTCGCATCGGGAGAGGGAGTGCCATTGGATAGGGGAGAGGAGGAGGGAGGAGGGGCGGCCACCGCCGGCGCCGTCATCTCCGTGGGGCCGTGCGCAGCGAGGCACCGTCGCCTGCTCTGCGTGGGGGAGGAAAGACCGATGGGGGAGAGAGGAGTGGAGGAAAGAAAAAATCTGAACGTGAAGCGTTTGAGAAGCTGAAAAGCTGAGTACATATTTCATTGGTTGGCTTCGGACGAGAATCAGAAGCTAGAGGGCAAAATTGATTGAGAAGCCAGCTTCCGGCCGGAATCTGCAGAATTTGAAGCCGCTTCAAATGATCCAAATCGTCCATCGCGAGATCAGACGGTAGAAGAAATTTCGGGTGACATGGACAGGGCTCCTGGCGGAGGAGCCCCAGGGCCTTGTTGGGAGTAAATTGGAGGATCTATATATGGAAGTGGAACTCACAAACTCTTATCCATATAGTAGCAGATTAAGCATTACATTTGTTCTTTTCTTCCCCCAAACTGGCACTCTATTTGTTCCTTCCTGCAGTAACACGGCCTGTTTGTTTTGCCAGTTTGCTACCAAATTCCTAGCAAAGTTGGATTACGCAGCCTTGCATCTCAGGCATATATCCAATTATTGGACGCTTGTGTCAAGCAAAAGGACCAAGTAGTAGTACATAAATTATTTTCCCAAATAATTGTCACAAATTAGACAGAAGTAGTGACATTAATTAAATCTACAGGAACAAAATGTAATATTACCAACTAAGAAACCAAAACTAAAGATATTTCCTTCAAAAAGAATGTAAAGATAGTTCAAACTTCTAAAGATTCCTCCTCTGTCCTGCAGCCGGCAGACCAAGCTGCCAAATTGTTGTCCCCAGAAGCCAATCCACTGTATCAATCAATACTACTCGCATGCAGCCCATTGATACAACAACTGCAGCAAAGAAGGTAGCAGAAACAGAGCATTCGCCAGCCTGCATTTCTTGACAAAAAATGAGGAAACATTTTGTTCATTTGAAGCGATTTGGTCCCTCTATCTTCACATGTCAAAGATAGAACAAAGTTTCTACAACACAAAGAATTATGCTCCTGCAAAAATTGTACATGGTGCTGAAATATAGGAGGATCTGCTGGCTGCTGATGTCCATCTCTTAAATGATTCAACAAAATAGCCTCGAGTTCAGGTCATGTCTGCCTACCTGCTTTCCTGACTCGTCTTTGCCACACCAAGCTCTGCATGCATGAGAGCATTGCCTAATAGAGAAAGAAAAAGGTCAGTTCTCACAATGCTGCTTTCAAAAGACAATGAGTGCAACTAGAATAATTGATGTCTTTGCTTAGGCTACAGTCGAGTTTGCTAGAACACATAGTGAGGATGGTTCAATATTGTTTTTTTTTTCAAGTAGACAACAGAACATTGAAAATGAAATAAAATGTAGACTTTGAAGACTCAGTTGCTTAAAAGGTAATGCATTAATAATAAGAGGGAGTACATCATATGCACTAATTTATAAAGGCGCATTATTACTACTACAGTCTGCGAGGGTACCTACGTACTCCACCAGTTCTCTATTAGATGGCGTTTTCCGAAATAAGTTATGCAGTGTTTTGTTCAACCAAAAACGTACCAGTGTTGTGTGTGTCCACATGTCCCAAAGGGATGATGGTACCCCAAGCTTGAGCATCCACACATATTAAAGAGGCAAAAGGGAACATATTCATCTCTGAATTAGGCTCCAAATCATCAAGCTTCAGACAATGGGCATTTTTTGCATGATCCAATGACTTGCATAAGAATTGGAAATAACGTTCAGTAGTCATTACTCCATAGTCCATACCTTAAGGCACTTGGCAGCAGAACTAGGCAAAGCTTATTAGCTGCTTCGTGTCCTTGTGGCTCTGCATCTCCATTACTGTATCATTCTTTTACCAGTTCTGACTCAAGGAATCTGTGCAAAGCTAGTGTAGGATAATTAGGAAGAATACTGGCTGCACTCCGGATAGCAGCCTCTAGTTCCTCCACCTCTTTAGCTCTTGAACCTTCGCAGTGAACATTGACAACAAGATTCCTGAGGGTGGAGAGGTGGCTGATACCGAAATCTGGAGGCGCAAATCTGCATATAGTCTGCACCTCATGCACTATGATTTGAAATTCAAGAGTTTCAAGCACTGGAACAGCTCCTTCTTTGAACATCATATTTACCCAGCCAAGAAAACTGAACTTCTTCAAACATCGAATCCAGTGTTGCTGACAACAAGGCACCTTACCTCAGATCCTGCTGAATTTGAGCTCAATTTCAGGAATTGTAAGGCAGGGAAATCTCCAAGGATCTGGAGAGTTTCCTGACTAACTTTAACCTCAATGTCCAGGTAGGTTAGACTGGTTAGCGTGGACATCCAAACCGGAATCTTGCTGAGATGCCATCCTTTGATCACTAACTCCTGAAGGAGATGTGGAGTTGCGGACCAAGGTTCCAACATGAAGTCTAGTGACCATGGACTGATGAGTGTTAAACAGCGAAGGTTTGAACTGCCTAGTTTGCCAACTGAAGATACAAAATTATCCTCGTATGTTTTTTTATCCCTGTGCAGGGGATTGATGCGCCAATCCAACTCAAGAGTTCTTAATTTGGTCAACCTGCCCAGCTGTTGCAATAAGGATGTTGAGGTAGTGTAGTCAACAACTATAAGTGAAAGAAACTCTAGCATTTGCATGTTCCCAACTCCATCTGGCAAGTTCATTCGAGGAACAATTAACCATTTCAACTGCCGAAGTTCAACAATACTTGTAGGCAACGCACCTAGGTTAAGACAATTCAGAAGATCCAGTATGACCAAACACTGAAGCTCTCAATCCTTTCTGGAAGTGTAATATTACTTGACTTAATCCGTAGGTATTGCAACTGAAATAACTTCCCTATATCTTCCAAATAACAGCTTTCCAAATTCTCATTACCATCTAGATCAAGCACTCTTAGAGAGCGAAAGCCTGAAAGAGGAAGCATGCCTTCAAAATATCTAAATATGTGCAGGGACCGAACATGAGTAGTAACAATGGGATTTACTAATAGATTTTGAAGATCATGGCATTCAAGTGAGAGTCGGTGGACCTTGCCATGTGAGGGAAACATTTGTTTTCTATTAGTAACAACAGTTACGAAATTTTCTTCAGCTGCCTTACATGTAATGAGATCCAGAATCATATCATGAACCTGGCATGCATATACTCTACCATCATACTGGAAATCTACCGGTTGTATTAAGCTTCTGTTGATAAGTTCATTAAAATAGCATTCACCTTCATCCTCCAAATTTCTTCGGCCATGTGCACTAATGAATCCTTCTGCTATCCACCTTCTTACCAAATAATCCTTCTTGATCACATAATCTTCTGGAAACATACTTAGATACAATAAACAAGTCTTTAAATGATGAGGAAGGTGATTATAACTCAGAGATAATATCATGTGCATTTCCTCCAAAACACAATTTTTTTCAAGCCCGCAACCAATTGAATTACAAACCTTCAACCAGTCAGCTCTGGTATATGATTTAGTAGTCAACAAACTAGCCATAGTAATGATTGCCAATGGTAAACCACCACACTTCTTAATTACTTCAACCGAAACCTCTTTTTAGCTGGTGAGGGCACTTGTCTTCAGAGCCAAAAATTCTTCTAAAGAATAGCCTTTTGGAGTCATCTTCACTTAGCATCCTTAATTCGAATACGAGATCATGGAATGGTGATGAACAAGATCTGGCAATAGTACCAATTCTTGTTGTCACTATTATTCTACTGCCACAAGCATTCTCGACCAAACCAAATTTAATTGTCTTCCATGCTTGGGTGCTCCATATGTCATCAATTACAATAAAATACCTAAATATGAAATAGAACTATGATTCAGTTGAAACCTAGATATATGCACACTATATTGTGGAAAGTGAGAAAAAAAACCTCATATCTCACCTTTAACTTTAAGGGTTCTAATGAAATATGTTATGGAGAATTTAATTTCTAGTCTTTATTGTCTTTGAATTACTGATAATATGAGTATTGATTTCAGGAGAATCTAAACAGTTTGATGTAAGGATTAATATTCAGTTTGACATAATAACCAAAGGTAATTTCTAAAAGGTAGTCAGTTGAAATAATGCCTCAATACATGTATAAATAAATAATAAAAACATTAACTAACAGAAAAAAAAATATAAAGAGATTTTCCGTAAAACAAACAAGGTTAAACAGTATTCCAAGCTAGTGTAGATAAATTTAAGATACCTCTTGTCCTTTAGGAAATCCCTCAATTCACCAATGAGAAGTTCCTTGTCACATGAGCTGGTGCTATGACACTCATCCTTCCTGACTTGAGACAGTATGGATTGAAAGATGATCACCATATCAGGATTTTGGGACAAGGACACAAAAGCGTGGCAATCAAATTTCTTAGCAATGTTTTTGTAAACTTGATTTGCAACTGTCGTCTTTCCTAATCCTCCACAACCCACAATAGACACCACCTTGACCTCCTGCGCCCCATCATCAACTAGCTTGATGACCTCATCTCTGGGAAAACTGATACCAACAAGGCCACCCAGTTCCGCATATAGCGCTGGCAACCGACGGTCCACGGGGATCACACTGGTTCCACCAAAATGAACTGTGTCATCAACCTTGTACCTCTTCCTTCGGTGGCCCGCCTCAACAATTCGAGCCTTGAGCTCCTGAATCTGCTCGGCAATCTCATGGCGGGTAACAAGACCCTTCACTTTCTGGACATACCCGAAGAAGAATCCAGTGATCCCACTATGGCTCTGTGGCTCATTCTGCAGCTGGTGCATGTAATCGTCGACAAAGTCCTCAATGTCATAGCTCATCTCCCTCACCTGGTCCCTCCACTCCTTCGTTTGCGGATCGAGCGTCTCTGAGTCAGCTAGCCTCTCAAGCAGCGCATTCATGCTGCTCAGCTCATCCTTCAGGAACGCGATCTCGCGCTTCATGCCCCTTTGCATCTTGTAGTCCTCCCCGAGCAGCTCGCCAAGCTTGGCGAGAAGAGAGCTCATCACCCCTGTCGCTGCACTCGCCATGAACCCATCCATCTCTCGCTACGTTATTGCAAAGTGTCAAATGTTGCTCCGTGAACTTGCTCCGTGCTGCAAATACTTTCACGTCTCAGGTATCCAACCACGCCATCAAAAGTAGTCAAACAGAGTTCAGTGAACTGTCAGGATGCTGTCTACTGTTACATGAACCAACAATTGAGCTGCCAACCAACTAGCACTTGCTGAAGCTGCCAGTAATTTCAGGTACGTGCCAACTTGGAGACAAACTAGGAGCTTATGAAAGCGCGCACATCAGGCAACAGGGTGCGCGGTTGGCTGAACTGTAAGGTTGTTGTCTCGATGATTCCTGGCTCCTGCAATGTAAATTCACAAGTCTGAATACAAATTTCTTCAAATCAGAGTATTTTTGTTTAGAGTAAAAGGGAACCGTCCCAGTCTTATCACTGAAGATCAAAGATCAGTTACATCCAAGCAAGGAAAAATCTCAGGCAGTGCAACACAAAAAGAGACATAGTAACGCTGCAACCCACACCCTTGACGCTTCAAAAAGATTGGAGTATATCCCAATTAGCAAACGAGAATGGCGAAAATGAATTAATTACCCTGGCCTTCGCGTAGGCAACCTCCTGGTCCTGGCGAAGTTCCGCTCGCTTCCGTAGCCGCGACCCTGGCCAGCAGCGCCGCAGCCTCGGCGAGATGGCGACGAGGGAAACCTCCTCCACCACCACCGCCTTGCTCAGCGTAGGCAGGGATCTGTGGAGTCAAGTCGTGGAGAGGAGAATGCCTTGCTCAGCGCCCGCCGCACAGAGGGCAAACCAAGGAAGGGATCCGGAGTCAAGTCATCGTGGAGAGGAGAATGGAGCACGGAACCGGGTGCTGACCAAATCCTCTGCGCGTGGCGGCGCGAGATGGGCTGCAGGCGAGGTAAGAAAAGTCTCACCCGCGTCTGGTTGTTGGGCTGGGGTCGATTGCGACGGATGCCCCCACCCGCCAGGCCACCCCTGTTGCTGCGCGTGCGCGGCGGTTGACTCCCGCCGGCCGCCGCCTCCTTCCCCCCCCTCGCGCCGCCATTGCCACTGCCGGCGCCGGCGTCGGCACCGAATTGAGGGGAGGAGGATGCTACGGATATTCAGAGAGAGAGTTTTTGTGAGACCCACATCTGTCAAGTGGGACCCACTTGGTGACTTGAGACACTGTTCGCTGGGACCCACCGCGGGTGGGTTTGGGTGGGTGGGGGGCCCAGGGCAACAACAACTGACAGCACAAAGATGCGAGTTGCCACCAGCAGCAGCAAGTTGGTCTGGGAATTCAACGAGCAAGGAACATCGTCGGCGGTGTTCGTGATCCGTTCTTGGTCCTAATCTCCCTCCCGCCCTTGGCATCAAATCTTCTTACACAGGTGAGTTCGTGATCCGTTCTTGGTCCTAATCTCCCTCTCCGGACCGTTGTTCTCTGCGGATTTTCACTGCTGACTTCCGTGGGTTCAGTTACCCCGCACGCGCACGAGGTGTTCGATGCTTTGTGCCATAGAGCATTCGGGGACCGAACCTACCCTGCTGTGTGATTCAAGTCAGCTGTTTTGTCTGGCATGCTAGTAGCCTACCTTTGGATGCCTTGTCTGATTTGCAGGTGCGCATGGTATGGCCGGCCTGAGCAGCTTGCGCGCCGGTTCGAGGATTTCCACCGTCACTTCCTCGGTCATCATCCTCGGCCAGGCACCACAAGTGGCAGTTCGTTTTACAAGTTCACTGTTTCGTTGTGCAAAACTTTGTAAGAGCCGTCGTCCTTTGCTGGCAGCAGCAGCTGGAGGTCTCTAAGGACGGCTCCTCCACGGTTCTGGCCAATACCCTGCCTTCCAAAGGTTCTTCATTTTCGTTTTATTTGGATTGGAAGCCTTCAAATGATGTTTAATAGGATATTCTACCATGCCATCCGACTGACCAGTGTCCATGCCAGCATCCTTAACTGCACTGTAAGTGAGTTGGGAGAGTAACTTGCTTGTTGCTTTGCCCTGCTTGTTACAGGGGCTATTGAGACATTGCGGAATGCTGATGCAGTATGTTTCGATGTTGATAGCACCGTCATCCTGGATGAGGGCATTGACGAGCTTGCTGATTTCTGTGGGGCAGGGAAAGCTGTTGCTGAATGGACAGCAAAGTAAACTCTCCATTGTGTAGATTGTTTCAAATGGACTGCTGATTTTGGTGGGAAGAATTAACCTTCCCTTAATGTTCTCAGGGCCATGACAGGGACTGTTCCATTTGAGGAGGCGTTGGCAGCCAGGCTGTCTTTAATCAAGCCTTCCCTCTTCCAGGTGGAGGAGTGCCTCAAGAAGAGGCCACCAAGGTAAGCTCGACTTGTTGGAAACTTCATGTTAGTCTGAATGGTAGCCACTATTTTATGGCCATTGCTTAGCCTTCCCTTTTTATCTATTTGGATTCTGCACCTCTGTTATTTATCTTTTGGAAATAATGGGTATGTGCTATAGGTGTTTATCCGTTTGCTGTTTCGACCCATATACTTAACTCTGAGCATAAGAAATAGTAATTAGTAACAATAATTGACTGTCCAAGTTTCTCTGATATACTCAACACTGCTTTCCCCACACTGCAATTGAGTTAACTATTGTGTTTCTACTTACAAATCAGCATTGGACATTTGCTCGGTCCACTCACAAGATTATCAATAGAACTGTATTTTGGTTTGCAGGATTTCTCCTGGAATGGCTGATTTGGTTAAGAAGCTAAAATCCAATAATATTGATGTGTTCCTTGTGTCAGGAGGCTTCCGACAAATGATCAAGGTAGGTCCTGTAATATGATAGCGTGATTCCTTTGTGTTGGCTTGTACTTGAATTTGTCTGCTCGTTATATTCGATGATGGAGCAAACTGTATTTTAATGTATCTGTAGTTTAAGATAGACCTACATTATCAGCTGCAATCATAAATAGGGATGTCACTTCTGATACAAGATCCAAAAAGTACAATTAGTTTAAACCATACTTTATTTTCAGTTGCGAATCTGATGAATGTAATGTGCAAGTGATTCTCACATGTATATATAATGGGTTATCATTGAGTGGCCCACAATCATCACTTTTGTGTTTGCCCTGTTTCCAGCCTGTGGCATTTGAGCTTGGTATTCCTCCTGAAAACATCACTGCAAACCAATTGTTATTTGGCACTTCTGGGGAGTATGCTGGATTTGATCCGGCAGAGCCCACTTCACGCAGTGGGGGTAAAGCAAAAGCAGTGCAGCAAATAAAACAGGTCTAGTTAAACTGTATATCTTTTGGTTGCAGCTTTTTACTACTTACAAGTGTGCTAACATTTGTTTCTGTTCAGGACCATGGCTACAAGACTGTTGTTATGATTGGTGACGGTGCAACTGATCTGGAGGTATATGGCTGGATAATGCCTTTAAAACTTCTATCCTGACAATAGATATGAACATGGATATATCTTATCGGGTAACCAGTAGTTGTTGACACTAATTTCATTTTCTGTAATGATATGGATGCTTCCTGGCTGATTCAATTAATGAGGAATGCTAACCTTTCTTACTATTTGTGTTTATCACTGAAATTCTGTAATGTTGTTTCTCTTGTTCATGTAGCACGAGATAGAAATAAGAGTGCAAAAATATAATTTATCAGGATACAATGAGTGCCCAAACGCCAAAGAGTTAATTTGCTTAAGGCCTATCGAAAAAATAATGGTTTGCATTGAGGCTAGTAACATCTGGCAGCTGTTCTTTACCGTGCATAGAAGTTTATTTTACAATTCTCTACCAAAATGAAAATACTATATACAGTTCCCTTAATTTGCCCGTGTCTTTGCAGGCTCGGCAACCTGGTGGAGCAGACTTGTTCATCTGTTACGCCGGTGTTCAGATGAGAGAGCCAGTCGCAGCTGAAGCTGACTGGGTGGTTTTTGATTTTCAAGAGCTGATCACTAAGTTTCCATAAATTGATTACTTGTGGCAATCTATGAGCCTTGTATTGTATTCTTGATGCTGAGTACGCGGCTGAATAGTTGCAGCCACATTTGAAGCTGTAGGTTTTGCTAGCAATTCTTGGAGTGAACTGAACAATCTGATTGTTGTAAAGCATAATACATCTTTTATTTGTTTCCCTACTGTACATCCTAAAAGCACAGATTTGGTGGTTGTGTTCCGATGTTGTAAGTGAAGTATCATCAAAGCAACCGTTGAATATCTGAGGGAGTTACATCACAATTTTTTTTTCTTGCAGATATTGTTGACTTGCCTGTCGAAAAGTGCATGAAATAAATTTAACCAACAATGTGCACTTGCTATGTCTGTTGGTACTTGAAGCCAATTCGTTGATATATTTCTATTAGGAAGCAGGCTACATATCTTGCTTTTAAACTTAACTTATTGTCAAAAAATGATTTCATTCAATCTCGATATATGTATGCTTTCTTACCGTATCTTCTCTTCGCTTCTCTTCTTTCTCTTTCTTTTTGAAAGAGACTCTTATTTCCTCTTTTGTTGGCTTAAAGGCAGAAGAAGAGATCATGTAGAAGAAAACAGAGCACTGCGAGAATGCACACACCACACCACTACTGGATAAAGTAGAAGCACTAACACGGTAGGATCGATAGGATACACCGACAGATCAGGTGACCTTACTGCAGAATCAACACCATTCCACCTACAAATCATGCAATTGATATGTGTGTTCTTCCCAGTGGGCATCACAAAGCAAACATGGTTCTGCTAATAGTGAGGTGAGGACCAACCATTAAGCCTATATGGATGCCTCCATCAGACCTAATGCTTTCCTGCCTAGCTTTATCTCTTTTCCTATCCAATCCTTGTCTCTCCTTTTATTTTTTCCCTCTGATCTTTTTATTCCTTTTGGCTATACTATAGATAGAATACCTAACTCTCAGAACCTTGTGATTGCAATTGCAATAGATAGATAGATAGGGACATTATATGGGGTAGCTCGCTCGCTCGCTAGCAGCTGCTGAAGTGCACCAGCAGATGGGACGTCCATTTCCCCAACTTGTACAGGCCTAGCTCTCGGATGCTTTCTCCAACCACAAGCTATCAGCAGCCACCAATTGTGGCCTCTCATGCTTTCCTCATCACTCATCAGCTACCTTTTGCACCACCTGCCGTATCAAACTATTCTCACTGCACCCCACTAGCATCAGCCGGGACCGGACCGGAGTTCCAATTTTTTTCTGTTTTCCGATTTTGTTCTCACCGTTTAGGGCTCCTTTGGATGATTTGAGTACGTTGGCGATTGGAGGGGGTTGAGGAGTAATTTAGTTCTATAACCCTTCCAATTTCAGACGGAATGGCTGAATCCAAACTGACCCTTAGGTGTTTATATCCACAAAATTAAGCGGACTGAAAACAGTTTCAATCAGGCCTCACCCCACGAGCTATCAAAAATCAATCAAAATGCCGCCGACGCCAATTCAACACTTGGCCATACATTTATGAGTATACTATATATGGCTTTGGCTTTGCTTCAAACCAAAAGAGATTTTTCGAAAACCGAATGAATCCTCAGACGTGTACGATTTCGTGACAATTTCGCCCACAAATCGACTTTGCTGAAGGGAAATGTTTGGTTGGTTCCTCTCCCTTGATTTCTCAGCAGTGGCCAGTGGGGTCGGTCAGACGGTCAGTGAGCAAGTCACACGGTGGGGCCCACCCATCATTTTCCCAATCATGCATGGCGACGCGCCTCCAACCGGATCGGGTATAAACCAAACCACCGCCCGCCCGCGTGCGGGCCCCACGCACCGACGACGCCGACGCGGGTCCTCGCCGTCCGATCCACGACCGACGGCCGCGATCCGTCGCGGCCGCGCGGCGAGCCGCTATTAATAGCGTCGGCCTCCGGCGACCCAAGGTGGGTGGGCGCTCCGGCCGAACAGCAGCTTCCTTTCGCCTCTGCTACCGGACCTGACCGGCGGAGCACGCGGCGAGCGGCGAACGAGCGAGCAGAGCAGGCGGAGGATGGGCCGCGGCAGGGGCTACAGCTACGGCGGCGGGCAGAGCTCGCTGAGCTACCTCTTCGGTGGCGACAACGAGCCCGCCGCCGCGCCGGCACCCGCCAAGCCGGCCGCCGCCGCAGGTGGAGCAGAGGGCGCAGCAGCCTGTACCGGCGACACCTGCACCTGCGCCGCCGTCGGCGCCGGCGGCGACCGCAGACGGCGAGAAGCAGCTGAAGGGGATCCCGGCCGGCGTGCGCGGCAGCCAGACCAACAACTACTTCCGCGCGCAGGGGCAGAACTGCGGCAACTTCCTCACGGTCAGTCAGTCTCAGCCCGCCAGACGCCGTCGCCGTCGCCGGCGGCTTACCTATTCCTTCCTCCTCTTCCTTCCCTCTTGTACGTACGTCTCTGCGCTCGCTCCTGACGTCGCGTGATTCGTTCATTCACAGGACCGCCCGTCGACCAAGGTGCACGCCGCGCCCGGCGGCGGGTCGTCGCTCGGATACCTCTTCGGCGGTGGGCCTCCCGGTAGCAACTGATGCGCGTGCGTGATGGCCGGCTACCTTCAACGAGCAGAGCTCCTCCATCTAGAGCTTCATTCTTCCTTCCCCTGCTTTGGCAAGCTTGGTTCATGTGTATCTCTGTGATTTAGAAATGTATGTTCATGTACCTCTATCTATCTCTGCAATTTCTTTGGAATCCGTCGTCTCATCAGTACCTGTATGTCTCTGTGCCAAAAACAAAAAAACTGACAGTGTCATGCTTGTTGTTGATGCATATGTTCATCACAAGTTCAGAACATGTATTCCTCAGATGTTCAGAACATTTGTAAAATGATCCCAATACTAATGGTCCAGAATCTTTTTACGCTTCAAATTTGGCACATGTGTCCATCTACCATTTCAGGCTTACAGCTTGAATACTGCAGGTGCACAGCATCTTGTTCCCATTTGTTCATCACGCTTGAATACCAGAACCTACATAAATGGATGGACCATCTCAGGTTCCAAATCCTTCTCGCAAAAAAAAATAAGGTTGCAAATCCTTCTGTATCCTGCCTATTCTCTTCTGAAATAAGACGCCACACGGCACCTGTATTGTAAGCAGAATTCTATGCGGCCTACATTACCCGACTCGACGTCAAAATTTTGCTTGGTAAAATCATCTCACGCAGGGAACAAAAGGATCTTCTCGGTTTAAAAAGGATGGAGAGAGCAACTGAAGAACTACGTACGTTTGCTTACAAATAACGCACAACAGCTTCAGAATCAACCCATGCACTTCAAGTCTTCAACACTACATGGATAGGGATAGGAGGAACCGTGAAAGGAGGAGACCAAAAATGGATCCCCTGAACCCCGAAATGTCCCTGAGCCTGAATTTCAGTCTCTGAAGCCGAAATTACCGACACCAAAGAAGCAAACGTTGATAAGACGAGCACCAATACAAGCCTACGATGCCAGCATTTCAGTCTCTTAAGCCATATAATTATTATTGCAATAACTTACAGAACCATGTTATTTCATTGGAATCGGTCGTCTGATCAGTACCTGTATGTGTGTCCATTGCTAAGTTCAGAACATGTGTTCATCAGAAGTTCAGAACATGTGTAAAGTGCTCCAATACTAATGGTCCAGATTCTGTTTACCAAAATTGGGCACATGTGTGCGTCCATCTATCTACCATTTTACCCTTCAATACTACTACAGGTTCAGAAGCTCTGAACACCACAGGTGCAGAACCTGCATATATAAAGGGATGGACCATCTGTGAGGTTCCAAACTTTTTATATACTGCCTACTATTCTCTTGTTTGTGAAATATAAGATGGCACACCGCACCTGTAAGCAGAATTCTATTTGTCCTACAGCACCTCACTATTGCAGAGTCCAAAGTTTAGCACAACCTGACCTCAAATTTTTGCTTGATAAACTCACCTTTTGCTGAGAACAAAAGAATCCTGTCACTTCAAAAAGGATGGGGCAACTTAAAGACTGCATTTGCTTACAAATAACGCACACCAACTTCAGAATCACCATGCACGTCTTTAAACACCACTTGGATTGGATAGGGAGAAACCATGGAAGGCCACCAAAAATGGGGATGGGGTCCCCTGAGCCTGAAGTGTATCACAAAGTGTAATGACACAAGTGGCCATGGAATCACAATCAGGGGCATCACAGAAGCAAACATTCAACACCACTGCTATTGCAGAATTTCAGTCCCTGAAGCCAAATAGTTATCACTGCAAGAACATCCAGAACCACAGGACTCTCCATATGATTATATGAGCGTATGTCTTTGATTAATTTACAGATTTCTGGTGAAACTATCACCAGACAACCAAGGCACCTCTAGGCCTCCACAAGGCAGAGGCAGGGGCACAGACGGGCAAACGGGGCAACAACATTCCCCTTCGTGCTGACTATTTGAAAGAAATTGAAAAAGAATGTTTATGTGCACCGTTCCAGCATTTGGAGAGCGGTTGTAGGGCCAAGAGGAACCCACTACCAATTCAGTATTTACAGGGTGTATTTACAGAGAACATGCTGGGCTAGATCATCTGTATTCTCTTGAGGGGGCAGACCATCTGTATTTTCAGGATGTCATATGAGAAAGTTGTTAATCCATGGTGTAGAATCCAGCCAGAGGATTTATGTTGACTCGTCAAACTCCATCTTCTGCATTGAGGTACAAAGTGGGAGGTCAATTAAGTGTCCATCAGAGAAAATAACAGTTCATGAAGAAGGAATGGTAAAATAGATCACAATTGCCATCAGCTACTGTAAATTTATTTATTAGACTATTCATTCTTGATGAAACTCGAGACAAGACAGGCCCAGCTTAGAGTTGACAGACAGAAGAATCAGTGAGCATCAAACTATTAGTAATTATTAATATTACCTCCATTCCAAATTATAAGTCGTTTTGATTTTTTCTAGATACGTTTCTTTTTATTATGTATCTAGATATAGTGTATATCTAGGTGCATAACAAAAGAAATGTATCTAGAAAAAACTAAAACGTCTTATAATTTGGAACAGGGAGTACTACTTTAGTTTTTAATCTGACTCAAAATAAAATTATCTTCTCCAAAGTTCAAACCAATCCCTCCAGTGCACACAGTTATGCTTCCTTGTGATGTATTTCAGCCTACTTTTATAACACAAACAGTACAGATTTCTTATGACCTATTTCAGTTCAGCCTAATTCCAGTAACACAACATTCAAACTAAAAGATGCTTGTTTAATAGCATGTGTGTAAAGAAGTTAGAATGCTGATATGAGGTGACCACTTCAGTCCCAGTAAGTAAATTCAGGCTACCGACTTCATAGCAGAACAGATGAAATTGTGTGGGGCTTGACAGCAATAACAAATTATACGTTATAAAAGTGGGTAAAGAGAGAAACCAATTACCTTTCCACAGACAGGGCATGCCTCACTTCTTTCCATCCACTCATAAATACAGCCAAGGTGGAAATGGTGTGAGCACTGCATTACTATCCTAGGATTCTCAGAATCATAATCTGCAATTTAGTTACAATAACATATAACAATAGTGAGAATGTGATTATAAAGTATCAACAGAGAAAGATGTAACACTCATAGTTTTGAACACCTTTCGATTAATTAATTATGTACCAAAGATCCAATGCCATGGAAATTTTACTGTAACGTTTTGCAAAATAACAAGGCATCTTTCCAAAATACTAGAGAGAAAAATAATGATTATTGTAGTAATACCTTCAAGACATGTTGGGCAGACATCTTCATCTTCAGCAGATGGGGAAAAATAGCTAAAGTAATGTCCATGTTCCCTTGGTGGCACCTTATCTCCATAAGCAGAGCTGGAGATTTTCATTTTCGTGCTGTAGTTTGTTTTGCTTGCCTTGTCTATTCTACTTGGTGTTTCCATTTCCCCATCGTCATCATTTGCTCTAAGTGGTTCTGATTCCTCTGGAGAATGGCTTGGGCTCTCACGCCTTAGCCAATCACGAGCAGGAGGGGAAAATCGTGGATCATCATAGGGCAGAGGTCTTGGGGGCGAACGATACGTATCGAAGGAACTTTCACTTGTGTCAACAGGAGTGGCTTCAATAGCTGGAGAAACAGAATGCACTGCTCCAGCTCGGAACAAAACAGTGTACTGAAAACAAAAGAGAAGATTAACATGTAACCATTTCCCATCTGTATCGTCACAACTTAAATCAGCTATTAATTCGTAATCAGTAACAGCATATAATTAAATGGAACATTTTCTCTTTGTACGAGTTCCCAATGCTTGCTATCAGCAGCCAAACATACTTATATCCGTGACAAAAAGAAGTTGCTACTAGAGACCAATGTGATTTCAGTATGTAGCACAATATATATGATAACTAATTTCAGCCTAGCACTTTCGAACAACAAATACAATGTTACCTATGAGAACAGTAGCTACATACACTGTTAAGTATCCTCCAAAGTAATTTTCAATCATTTTGCGAACCTGACAAAAATTGCATTGCATCGTTTCATTTTGAATTATTTACATGTGACATCATTTCATATTTAAGTTTAACAGAAAACGGTTAATAAAGTTCACTGCTTGCAGTGTGCAGCAATGTCAGCTATTCTTTTCCTATCCCAACTCTATCATGTGCTCACAAGCCTCACAACTAGCTAGAACAAAATTGAATCTGCAAGGAATCAAGCATCCAGAAGAAGAAACATACCGCATTGATCAGCTGCTGGGTAAAGCATCTGAGGCACACGCAGTTCCTAAACGGTGAGGAACCTTGGTTTCCATGGTGGTCGGAGTAATCAGGTTGCAGACATGAACAGAAAGCTCCCATAATCCAAGGAAAACCTCAGAGAGGGGTTCCTTGGACCAGCAAAGTGTGTAACCAGTAATCCCGGCCAGATGCCGAGTGCTCAAAGAATGCCAACTGATGCAGATGCGCAGCCAAAGCCTCCTCCAAAATACCAAAATCCCAAATGAGTACACAAAAGACTGGAGGTCGAAGTCGAAATGAAGCAACTGCTCTTGCTCTGTCTGCTCCCCGATACCTATCAATGGCAACCAACAAAATCGGGTCATTTCACAGAAGGTGTTGGACAGGCACATCCACATCCACATCCATAGAAAAGAAAAATCTGAAATTGACAACAAAGTTTCATCTCTCTGCAAATTTGGACTTGGACGCAAAGCTCTGGCTCTTAGAGCACCAAAATCCCATCCACGTAATCCCCATCCAACAACATTCGATACAGTTCAGACTGGGTAACATAACAGCACAATCCATCCCATCCCATTCGATGCAAGAAAAAGAAAAAAAAAGTAGTAATAATAACTATCAGGCCAGCGGCACCCACACGAATCGATTCTAGTGTCTGTCGATTAATCGAACCGGTAGATCGTATATATACATCACCCCCAGAAAAAATCATGAACCGCAAAGGATCGACAATCCATCCAGCCATCACGCACCGCAGCTAGCCGGGCCCCGGAAACAAGATCAAAATCCCCACGTTTGCCGGAGTCCACTCGCCCACCGCCCACCGTCGACGGACGAATCGAGACGCGAGGACTAGATCCGCGGAGAGGCGGAGGAGAGAGGGGGAGAGGGAGGAGGACAAGGCGGGGGAACGGCGGATTCACCTGCAAGAAAGGAAGGAAGGGGGGGCGACGGGTTTACGGAAACCTCGAGAGCCGCCGCAGAGAAGGAAGGAAGGAGATTGATTGATTGATTGAGGAGGAGGAGGAGAATATCTGCGGGGCGGCGTTGACCGATCGGCTAAGGAAAGAAAGAAAGAAAGATCCAGGCAGAGCCAGATTGCGGTGGGTGGGTTGGTGGTGGATTCGGCGATGGCTGCTGTTCTGTTCCTTGCGATTCCGGCTGTCCCTTGTTGCCCTGTTTGTGTTTATAGGTGGAGGATGGAGGTGCAGGCAGCAGAGCAGCGGCGGGGGTGGCTTATCGGGTCCTGTCTCTCCTGTGGCGAGAGGCCCGGTATGGGAGCGGCGCCGTGGCCGTGGTGGTGGCGCGGACGTCGATGCCGACGGCCAGCGAAAGGGGAGGAGGAGTTGCGTTGACTCCGTCGCTGCCAAGATTCTCTCCTCCCTTCCCTCACGCGGGGAGACGGAGCGGAGCTTCTCCAGGGACAGGGGAGTTGGGACGCGGACAGGAAGGGCAGGGCAGGGCAGGGGAACAAGGCCGGCGGCGGGTGGCACGAGGAAGGAAGGGAAGGATTAGGTGGTGGGGTGAGCACCGACGCGTGTTGAGCAATCACCATGAGAGGTCCAGCTTCGCTCATCATGCTGGCGTGCGGCGCTGTGGCGACGTGGCATCGCCAGATGACGTGGGTAGAATGGCCCAATCCTCTTTTTTTTTTTTTTTTTTTTTTTTTTTCTGACACAAGAGAATGGCCTGGCTACTCCACTGTAACTGCAAGATTTTCATACAAGTGACTAAAAATTAGTTTCTAGTCTCTTCCAAAAGTATATTAACATAGAGATTAAATGTGACTAAAAATTAGTCCATAATACTCACATTTAAAGTAATTTCGAGACTAAATGAGACTAAAAAATCATTAGTCTCTTGAAACCGAACAGGCCTTAAGTCTAATCAAATTATTAATGGTGTTAGTATTTGGTGATTCTACGCTTCTATTTAACGTCAACGGTGATTTTGCTCTCATTTTTTCAACTATGTGTTTTTACCCCCTCGCTTTTTTTCAACGAATCCTCCATCTACCCTCGTTTCTTAACGTGGTTGGTTCTCCTAAAATTGAAGGTTGAGAAAACCAAAAAAAAAAAAAAAAGTGGTGGACTAGAAGAAAACAATACCCTTGGTTATCTCCCCTTCTCTTCACGTGAGCCCGGCCGCGAGAGCTTCCGTCCTTTTCACGTCGCGACACCTCGGTACCTCCTCCGCGGCTCCCAAAGATCTCTCCTCCTCCCGCGGCTCGTTAGTGCCACGAGCCTCTTCTTCTCCCTTTCGGCTCACCCTCTCTCAATCCTTGGCGCGTGCGGCATGAAGGAAACCTCCCGGTGACCGGCGGAGGCCCTCCTAAAGGCACGACGCTAGGCGTGGAGAGCTCCCTCTCGCGCGCTGCTCCCTCTCCTCGGCCGCTCAACCTTCCTCTCCTTCTCCCACCTTGTGTGTACGCCATCAATGGCGGGGGCGCGGAGTGCGCATGGGACGGGGTTGCGACCGAATGCGATGTAGAGGAGGTAGAGAGGAGCTGGGTGCCTAGTCATGTGTTCGTGTCGCGATCCGTGGCTTGGTTGTGGCCCGCCCGTCCACTTTCGGTCATGGTGGATCGAAGATAGAGGTGGTCAAAGTTGTCTTTTTAACACGCTTAGAGGTAGTCAACAGATTAGGGGTAGATTCTCTTTAATTTGAAAAAAAAAAAGGTGTGTAGAATCACAAAGTTTAAAAAATGAGGTTAAAATCACTATTGAGTCTAAAAATGAGGGTAGAAATGCCAGAACCCTATAAATTTATATAAATAGTGTTAGAACTTTTGTAACTTTGGTTACGGTCCAAATAATTTGATTTGAACTTTTTCTTATGAATAATTACTTTTCCTTACGGCAAAAGACTACATCTCATATGGTGGGCGCATGGTATACCAAGTTTATTTTGCTCCTAACCTTATTTTAGATTTTTTTTTTTCAAGGACTGCTCATGTATATAGTAGAGAGCGAACTGTGTGTGAGATACCTATGTTGTATTGATGGACAATGGATGTTGATTGAATATGGCTCTAGCTTTAGGTCTCGGCCAAGATCTTTAGGTTTCGTTTGCTTCACGTTCACACTTAGTATTTGTTTGGTTGTTGTTAACATGTTATATGAATAGGATAAACTAATTCTCATTTTAATGTTGTTTGGTTTATGAACGATCATGAATGAAGCAAGCTCCAAGGAAAGTATTTCTCTTGGACTAGATGTAAGTCGAGGTTGTCCTCAGAAACCAAGATAGTAGAAAGCCTCAAATTCTCATCTCTCTCTCTCTCTCTCTCTCTCCTGTCCCTTTTTGTTCATCAGGTGTCTAACTTGTGGGCGAGCCATTCTGTGCTGGTAAAGGGCATGGCGGTGGCGCGACTTGAGTGGGCGTTGGCGGAGGACCTGGCCGAACCGCAAAGGGCATTGGATCGACAGAGTTGAGCTTGGGCGGTCATGGCGGTGAACATGCAAGCTCATATGTAAATGTGTCGGTTGGCTCTATGCTTGAAGAAGATTATGGGCGGTGGGAAACGTAGTGACACAAATGACCGACGGACCATGCAACTATTTGTTGACGGTGTTAAAGACACCATCATATCTATATCTTTCAAAAAAAAAAAGACACTAATCAATCTATCCCATAATCAAACAGCATTGTAATAGAATTCTTTTTAAAAATATATTATACTCCAACGATCCTGATTAACAAGTTTGAGACGTAGAAATGCATTTTCATGGTTCGTTGACCTAAGTGGCACTAGTTGGCAAGCTCAGGTGTCACTCATGTATTTGACTCTTTGAAAATTTTCACTTGAACATATATTTTTGAAAAAAAAAAAGCAAATTTTAAAAATATATAAAAATACTACAAATTTAACATGAACCTTTCCACTTTTGCTTGTGGTTCGAAGCCCATCATCTGCTGCAAGTGGGCCCAGCACCGGTCAACATTTCTGATGGCGTCCAAGTTAACGGCCCAGAATGGATCGCCCGTTCACAGGTGAGCCCAGCCCACGGAGGCAGAATGCAGCTCGACCCAGGAGGCGCACCAGCAGGCAGCCAAGTGCTGCGGTTTCGCCGGTGATCCCCGCCGTCCTACCCCCACGCCGGCGCCCAACCTCGGGTCCTCGGCTGTCTCCTCCGGCTCGCCGCTAGAATCGCTTCCCGGACTCAGAAGCTGCCATGGTAATTAACGCCCACGCCTCTGATCTTGGCTTCTCTTGTTTCGTTCCACTCTCCAAACATCGGTGCTCAATTTAGAGGTTGGATCCCCTCTGATTTCCACTCTTCCTCCTGGATGCAGAATTACATCGTCGGCGCCTTCAAGCTGCCCTGTGACATCTTCGTCACCTTCTCCGATGAGAGGACCCGCAAGCAGGTGCATCCTCTCTGCGTTCCTCCTGATTCTTGATGTCAGTGTTACCGCCTTACAGATTATTACCGAGCTGGTTGCTGTGTTGGTTTGATTGGCTACTTGGACATTTGCAGGTGCAGATCAAGAAGGAGAATGGCAAGACTGTCATGGTGCCGGCACTCCAGAGCCTTGAGACCATAGCTGGAGAGGTAGTACTAGTGCCAATTGTGGTTCTTTTTTGCTCTCTGTTTACTCTGGTGTGTGTAATCCAAGTGTGGGTTAAGTTTTTGTTATGAAATAGCATGCAGGTGTCCATCGCTCCACTACCAGGTAAAAGGCTTGAGCAAGATTGAGCTGCTGGGTCAGATATGTACAAATTCACTTGTGCTACTGCTTCCTTCGACCTTGTTTCTCTGTTTTGTTCTCAACCTCGGTGCCCTTGTGTGGTGTGGTTTAGGGTGACAAATTAGTGCGGCTATCGGCTCAGGCTGTTCAATAAACGATTTGCTGAGGATCTTTTTGGATAACTGGATTCACAGTCAGGGTTTTCTTTAATTTTTTATTCATGGTAAACTATTGCAATGCTGAGAAAGTGCAAAAATTAGGAGGATAACAAAAAAAAAAAGAGCCTTGCTTAGAACTGCTCCTTGTTCTCCAGTAATATACACTGCTAGCTGTTCTACACTTTATATCTTGATAGGTTCTAACATTTTTTTGTTTTTTGCAATTCTTTCTACTACAGAGCTATATTTTGACAGAGGCAACTTCGACGACTTCACTTCGCTAGGTACATATTTTCTTGAGTTGATGTTTTATACACAGATGCACAACTTCCTAGTAACAACTATTCAAGATATCCATGTGGCTTCCTGAAACTCTTGTCTGTTCTGTCTTTATTTTTTACTATCACTCATTAAAATGTATATCTCTTTCACTATCTTCTTTACTATAATGATTACACGTATAGCACCCTTTTGTGTTTTGAAGCTACCTCACTGTTTCTCTGTATGGGTATCTCCTCCCTTGAAGTGCCTGTTTTTTCGTTGCAGTGCGCGAATCAGATGTTCCTTGTGAAATATATGAAAGAAAAGACCTATCCCATTTGAGTTTTTTACTGTTGAAATGCCATATGTGTCATATAATGGGACAAATGTTAAGTTGAGATAAGGTGGAGATCTTGAATAATTCCGTGTGATATGGTTTACATGGCTTATTCTAATCTAGACTGCACAATGCACAGCATCAGCAAATTAATACTGTTTAACAGCCTGTTCTTATGTTCACCTGGTTTGGCAAGTCAGGAGCTCATACTCTCTTATGGTCCAAACCAAACTCAGGTATCTGAAAGATGTCATCATTGGAAAGATATATTTTCTGGTCAGATAAAGAACATGGAGCTTGAGATTTGTTGCCCTGAATCTACAGGGTCTGGTCCCAACACATACATTGAGACTGAGACACTACCAAAATTTGAGCTGATGGATAGCGCCCGAGTTAGAAGTATTGCTCATATTTCGCCCCCCCCCCCCCTGCCCCTCTTATATTTTTAAAAACATGCATAGATTTGAAAAAAAAAAACTTTCTGTCACTTGCTTCTTTTTAAATGGTAAGAGGCCATAAACATTCTTTCCACCTACAATGATTGTGAGCTTGCCCCCAACTTACCGAACATAAACAACAAGTTCAGTCTTCAGTGTCAAGTACTACTAAACCTTGCCCTTGTCAATGAGCAAGACCAGAGGTATTTTCAAGCAATAATAAATCATGATGCATCGCCTTCTGGAAACTCCACCATCTTCATAGGCTCCTATCCTTGCTAAGGGTTGGAACCAGAGCCAGAGTCTTTTAGTTTAACCTTGCAAGAGAACACCAAAGTTAGTGACCTTACTTTTGGCCCCGCCCCTGTACATAACTCTCCTGAGTAGCAATGCAGTTCTTATGTGAGTTGGATATATAAAAATGCAGTTCTACCATATCGTGTTGCTTTGGTACTGCCGTTGTCCGAATCCACTTAGGATAAAGCCATGAAAATGTTTGTATCTATGGACCATAACTGTGTGGCTTATTCCTTCACTTTCTTCTTGTCCCATATGGTGTTTGCCTTCACTTTCTACAATTGACCATTATTTTCTTGCAATCTGAGAACTGAAAACTGACATTACTGAAAACTGAAAGTTAAGTTTCATACCATCATTGCTTCTGCAAGTCGACACTAGCAGGGAGGGAGCAATTACTATTTAATGGTACATCTTGCTCTTAGTAGAGCACTTCCTGTTTCTCGTCGTTAATTCAGTGTTCTGCTATTCAATGCTTTTGCAAGCTATTCAATATTCTTTGTTATTTGCCTTCACAGGTGCCATGAATTCAGGCCCATATTTCACCGACCTGATTACAACACACCTGGGTCTTCCTGCTTAACCTGAAAATGCACTTCCTCCTCATCAGGATGTAGAAGCACAAGATGATGTTCAAGTAGTAGGGAAAGGAATTCAGAGAAGATCAAAAAATTTCACAATTGAAGAGGACAAACAACTTGTTAGAGCTTGGCTGAACATGAGTTTGGATCCAGTGAAAGGTGTTGACCAATCACGTACTACATATTGGAAACGGATACATGCATATTTTCAGCCGGCTTCCAGCGAGCAGGCTGAGTTCCGATTAAAGAGAGCGGACTTGATCAAGATGTACTCGAAGGAAAAATATCTGGTGACGTGACAGGTTTAAATAGAGAGCCTCAATTTAGATAATCTGTTGCAGGAGTCTATTATTCTTAGGAGAGATTCATTTTAGAAAATGGCTAAATCACTAAATTTAGATAGTTCTCTTGGCTAATCTGTTGGGGATGCTCTTATTGCTGTTCTTGTTGGTCCGGCTTGTATTGAGCAGCTGAAAACCTAGTCCTTTGTGGTTTGCTCTTTAATTTTATTTCATGGAGTTGGTTTATCACAACCTAGTCCATAAGCTCGTGGACAACAACAATTGTGGCCACAGATTTGCATGCAAACCTTGAAGCCAAGGAAAAAGGTTTCCAATGACCATGTAGGGGCTCTGTAACCTCTCTTGTTCTGCTGCCAACCCCACCCAGTTCCTGTATCCATGGCCATAGCCGGCAGGGGAGGAAGCTGAAAGGTCCATGAACTAGCTTTTATATGTGTTGTCCCTTCACCATCCGGCTCATGAACTCCAGACATGCCACAATAGTGGTGATCCTAGCTGCTGTGCTAAGCTCGAAAAGCGGGCATATATTTTTACCAACCATCGCATTGATGGGCTGAGGGTTTCCATGGCTTTGTATTAACTTGATGTAATGCTATCACCACAACTTGTTGTTCTATTACCTGATGCCATTCCTATAATAAAGTATGAGAGTACCTAGCTGTACCATGTATGGTTGCTCTATTTACTACTAGTAGGTAGGAGCAAATACTAAACCACTCTATCCTTGCTCATATATAGCCACTTCTCATTTTCTAGACGATAAAATTAAACTACAGCAACAACATCAGATAGTCAATATAAACTGCGTTGCTTGCGACCAAATAGTTTACTTGCACTGGGCTCATTCTATGCAAGAGTGTATACTCATAGGTTTGGGAGGTTTCAGGAACTTTAACTTCACGTCTCTCCCATGTGCCATAGCTAGCTTCTGTATCTATGGGCGATATTGTAGTTAAGTTTTATGCATTAACACATATTTCTATATGAGCTGGGCTGAAAGCTAGACTCCAGTCGGTAGTCCTAGGGTGCGCTTCCTTATCAATGAAATCGGCATGGTGGTTGTATGGGGGCGTTTCTGTTAGACTATTGTAATTATAGATGGTAGGCAGCCCTTGATTTGTGGCATGCATCATGACTGCGTGGATGGCTCATACACCACCCCAGTCTCTATATGTAACTGTGTATGGTCATGGAATAGAATTAACCATTCCCACACTTTCATGGTATCAAAGCCCTATTATTGCTATATATGGATGATATTGTTCTCACTACTTCCCCTGCTGGTCTTCTGAAGCGGATTATTGGGGCTCTTCAGCATGAGTTTGCCATGACAGATATGAGTCAGCTTCACCATTTTCTAGGTCTTTTAGTGGCACACTCTGCTAGAGGGTTATTTCTTTCTCAACGCCGGTACACACGAAAATTTTGGAGCGAGCCGGGATGAGTGAGTGCAAGCCATGCAGCACCCCTGTTGATCTACACTCCCAACTATCTGCGGATGGACCTCACTGTCCCGATCTGCGCAGCCCTAGGCGGCGCTTTTCTGATGCCGACATTTACCCGTCCAGACATCGCCTTCGCTGTTCAGCAAGTATGCCTCTATATGCATGATCGCGGGGAGCCCCACCTCCACGGCTCTCAAGCGGATTCTGCGATACCGCAAGGTACTCTGTCACTTGGCCCGACGATGCGCCGCTCATCACCTACGGACCTCGTCGTGTATGCGGGATGTAGACTAGGCTGGATGTCCGGAAACACAATCGCTCCACCTCAGGTTATGTGGTGTTCCTAGGTGATAACCTTGTGTCCTGGTCCTCCAAGCGCCAGCACACGGTCTCACGGTCGAGCCCCGAGGACGAATATCATGCTGTGGCGAATGGCGTTGCTGAAGCCACTTGGTTACGACAGTTGCTCCTTGAGCTTCGGCACCCTCCTCGCCGAGCCACAGTGGTCTATTGTGATAACGTCAGTGCTGTGTATCTCTCCAGCAAACGGACGAAGCATGTTGAGATCGATCTCCACTTTGTTCGAGAGAAGGTCGCCCTCGGTCATGTTCGAGTTCTTCATGTCCCTACGACATCACAGTACGCTGATGTATTCACCAAGGGTCTTCCGACTTCTTTGTTCCAGGAGTTTTGGTCCAGCCTAACCGTTCGTGATGCTCCCGATTAGACTGCGGGGGAGTGTTAGACTATTGTAATTATAGATGGTAGGCAGCCCTTGATTTGTGGCATGCATCATGACTGCGTGGATGGCTCATACGCCACCCCAGTCTCTATATGTAACTGTATATGGTCATGGAATAGAATTAACCATTCCCACACTTTCAGTTTCTTCCTTTTGTCCACAAACACTGTTCTACTCCAGTGCTTGTGTGCAATCATGATCAAGTTGATTATGGAAACTTAATTTGTGTACAATTTACAGTGCAATGCTTCTGCCGTTGTTCAATCATGATTAAGTCTCAAGGACTTTTTAGCTACCACTTCTTGGTAGGTATCTCCATTTACAAATTAGGAGTTGTTAAGATTTGCTTCAAAAGCACATTGTTTACATCTCCCCTGTTCTGGCATGATTATATACACCTAGAATCGTGCTGATCAAGCACCAATAGAATCACTCGCTCTTGTTCAAAGTTCACGAACTAGTATTTTTCTCCCCTCTGCCTCAAATTACAGGGACAATTCTTAAAGCTTTTGGCTATTTATAAATTTTATTTTACTTAATCCTAAAATAAAGAATGGCTGTGGCTTCGTTATATTTTGAGACTTTTGGCTGGGGCTATATTTTAAGTGCTTTAATTTCAACATGGAGCAAAACCATTCGACAGGATATATAAAACCCCAACGACACAACAACAGCCGCTTGTAAGAGCAATCGGTCTTCTTTGTTTGGCACCACTGCACCATGCATTTTAATTGCACTATATATATATAAGCTTGGTCCGAGGAACAGAAACATTCCACAGGACTGGGAAGCATAGGGAACGATGGGTACTCTAGGTCTAGGGTTCAAACAGCGGCTGCTATGTAGCTATCAAGATGGTCGGGACACAGGTTTTAAGGATTCCACATTTTCTGCTTTTGGTTCTTGAGCATACAGACCCTGATCGAATCTTTTTTTGAATTGTAAGACCCTCATCAAGACTTTGCTTGACGATGCAAAGACAAGACTTGGTTTAGAGCGACTGTTGAGGATTTAGACCTATTTCACCACTAAAAAAGTCTTCTTGAGATGGCCTCTTAAAATAAAGTCTGTAGTATCTCGAAAAATATTTTTTAAGCAGCGCACATCTTAGGTTAAATTCACCCTACAAATATGTTTATCACATCCTAGAAAATAATCTATACTGCTCTCATCCTTATATGAACTTGTCACACCCCAAATTTTGCAATTTTCGAAAATAGGGTAAAATGATTTAATTATGCAATTTGTGAGCATTCCAACTTAGGCAAATAATAATTTTTGAGAAATAAAATGAAATATAATGTTTAGAAATATGTATTGTGCACTCATGCTGCTGCATTTATTTTTTGTAATGGGTGCTTGTTTCAAAAGTTCAGAAAAAGATTTCAAATTTGTTTGAAAAGGGAGTTCAAATGCTTAAATGGAATTTGGAAATAGCTTTTCCTTGTGCTTGGGCCGCCAGCACTGCCTTTGGCCCACTCCAGCAAGCAGCCAGCCCAGCCTGGCCCTCTCTCCCGCGCTCGCCCTCACTCTTGGGCCGGCCCAGCACAGCAAGCCATCTGCCGAGCCCAGCCACGGAAAACAGCAGCAGCGTGGCCCGCGTCCCGCCCTGAGCCGCTGCCACGCGGGGCCCCGCCCGTGAACAGTGTCGTCCTCCACCTTGAGACGCACTCCGCACGCGCCTCCCAAGCCCGAGCCTAGCATGCGGCCCAAGGCCCTCCTGGCGTCGCCTTCGGGCTATAAAGGAGAGACCGCCACCCCTTGGAACCCTAGCTCGAGACCGCCCGCCACCTGAGCAGGAAACCCGAACCCTAGAACGCCGCCGCCATAGCCTTCGGATCGAGGTGAGCTGCCGCGTCGATCTCCGCCGCCGCTGCCTTCCCGACGACGAGCTAGCCCACGAGGTTTGCAGCAAGGTGAGGAAGCCACCGGTGCCCCTTGCGCCCAATCTCTGCCCAGGTCGCGAGAACGGCCTCGCCGTCGTAGCGCCGCCGTCGCTTGTCCGCGCCGCCGCGTCGATCCGCGTCTCCAGCCTCTAGCCGTCGCTTGTCCACCAGAGCACGCGCTCCCTCCCAGTGCTTTCCGCGAGACGAATCGGCCACCGGAGCGCCTTTCCGGCCGGCTCCGGCGAGCTCCGCCGCACTCTGGCGATGCGCCGCCGTGTGTCCCGACGCCGCTGGCGACCTAGACCACGCCATCCACCCACAGCCGTCCGATCTGGAATGGAGGGCCCAGATCTGATCTAAATACCGATCAACCGTGAGTCAATAGCGCCCAGTCAGCGCCACGTGTATGCCACGCAGTCACCACGTCACCGCCACCTCCGCCTGGACCGCGTCGACGCGGTCAGCATCCCGTCAACCCTTGCACGTTTTGCAGAAAAGCCCCTGCGGTTTCATGTTTTCACATAAACGTCCACCGCAGTTCAAACTTAATTAGATAATAGCCCCTGCCTTGGCTGTTTCATGAGTTAGACCCCAGCAGCTACGGTTAATCACGGCCTAGCCCCTGATCCCTCGCAGCTATGCCCCTAAACCTTGTTTTGGCCATAACTTACTCATTTTAAATCCGTTTTGACCCGTTCAAGTTGCGTTAGGTTCGTAACGACATAAGCTACGCGTTAGCAGTGTTGTTAACCGTGTTTTGAACTTTTCAAATTTAAAGTTTGATTTAAATTGTTTTACTAAAGGAAATCTTGTTTAATTCATAACTTTCACGTTCTAGCTCCGATTTTCGTGATCTTCGCGTCTGCGTGAACGTAGTGGGACGTAGATTTGTTTTATAACCCTTTTTATCTTGTTTTCATACTGTTGGTGTAATGTTCTAATATAGTTCTATTATTTGCTTTGTGTATGATTTCTCGGATGCTTGTGTGGTGCTTTGTATGACGAAGTCCGGTCGGTGAGTTTTACGTTGGTGGCCTAGAAGAAGAAGTTGGTGATCTAGTAGACGGTGAGAAGTTCGTGGAAGATCAGGAATTATTTGAAGATCGGGGTCCTCGGGAGTTCTTTGAAGAATTGAACTATAAGAAGAAATTGAGTTTAAGGCAAGTATAGCATGGGACTATCCTTGTTACCTATACACTTTATAATCATGATTCATATGCATGTGTCCACTTTGTTGGTATTTGATAAGCCTACAGGAATATTATGATGGATAATCCATAAAGCGCACGGATACTGGGTGAGCACTTCACCCGGGGTGATGGGTTTTAAATATCGAATCCACAGGGAGAACGTAGAGAAGGGGTTCTTGAGATTTACTACTGATCTCTAAGTGGTTTAATAAAACTAGATAGATAATAAAGATAAGGAGTTCTAGTAGGAAGGTCTTGTTCTCACTTCAAATAAATCATTTGCACATTGTTCTTAAGAGGGGTTGTCATGAAGAAACTCTTAATAAAGGGGTTCTACGCTAACAACGCAGGGGTCTCCCTACGATTTCTATAAACGGGAGCGGGCATACGAAGGACTCAATAGTGCTGTCACCACTACGATCAGCCTTAACGGTTGGTGTTTCACTCCGGCTTATAGAAGGTATTCGTAATAAGCTAGTCAATCTAAGCACCACGCTTACATTAATCTAACAACTTTAATTCAAGAGCGACAGGAATCAAAGTAATCTTATCAAAGAAATACGAACCTTAAGAACAATAGAGACAATATCACTTACTTAAATGGAATTCGAACAATCCACAAGATCTCAGAGTCGTGCTCCAATGGCATCAGCTCCAGGGGAGACGATGATGGAGGCGCCAACTCCTCGGAGGAGGAAGAAGATGGAGGCGCCGGCGACTCCCGGCCTTCCTTCAACTCCGCCTCAACCGCTCTCTAATTCTCTCAACTTGCAAAACTACTCTCAATCTAATTCTAATCTAGAGCTTCTATCTCTTGTCGCCGTGGATGATCCGATTGAATTGAAGATTGAACTGAGATTGATTGAAGCCGGGGGGCACGGGGGCTGCTTATATAGCCCGGGAGGAGGTACCCGTGGTTTGACCTAGATACATCTCGTGCTCCCATCGACACCATCGGATCAAACCGACATTAAAACGGGTGGATTAGATTGCGTCTTAGAGGCGGTTGGAGAACATTCAGGCGGGGGGCTGACGTGGGGGGGCCAGGCCGATCGGCCCGGTTATTGGGCGAGCGGCCCGGTGGGGCCCACCCTGGTTTCCGTGGTGCGTCGTGGCTTCGGAGTCTTCTAGATGATGTTTTCTTCGGTGCTAAGTTTCGTTTCCGTCGGGTGTAATCCGGAGCCTTCTAGACTTTGTTCCGGAGTTGGATTGCGTTACGACTCGATTATTTGTTTTCTGTTAAGTCCCTCGCAAATCACAACTTTACCAAAACTCATGGAAATCATTAGTATAAACCCCTAATAAGGTTATCTAATTATATTTTAGCCCTTTTCCATGTTTAATTGGTAATTAAAAATACACGTTAACAAGTGTCAACAAACTCCCCCATACTTAGGCTTTTACTGGAGTCCTCGATAAAAGGATGGTCTAAGCATGGATCATGATTACTCTTCCATAGTCATACCTGCACTTTGGGATTTCGAGCATGAAAACAGGTTAGAAACAGATCACCTTTATTCTTGAATCAAGTCTCTTGGAGAGATTTTGCATAAGTTTTGAAAAGAACACATAGCTATGCTTACTCCTTTGTGATGCTCTCAAGTCTCTCAAAGTACATTATTTCCTCACATTAGCATATAATTGGGGCTCAAGAACATGTAGCACACTTACCTTGTATTTATTCTTTGAGTCAATCGTGGATCCATGGAGATAGATGTCATAAGTCATAGATCAAGACGTGCATGTGAATCAAGATTATTATTACCACTTTGCTCTCTCTAGATGAAAATCTTCTATCTCCCTATTTATATTTCTCTCCTTTTTTTTTTTTTTTTTTTTGAGGTAACCGGCTAATTATTAGAGAGGTGGGTTCTACTCACCCTCGGACACATGTCCATTTTTACTCTCTTATTTATTAGAGAAGTGGGCCCTACTCACCCTCGGACACTTGTCCATTATTCTTCTCTTTATTTTTTTTTTTTTTTTTAGAGAGGGGTTCTTCGACCCGTAGAGCACTTGCTCATTTTCTCCTCTCTCTCACTTTTCTCTCCACTCTTAGAATTTTTCAACATTTGGCTTTTTCATAGCTGTACCTTTTTCAACGATTAAAGTTATGGGAGATAGAGATTAAAACTTTTTAGAGCATGGATACGTTAGTAAAAGCGAAGGTACGTGATCTTGATCTTAGACTTTAGACAAATTTCAACATGGGTCGTGGTTTTGACAAAGCTCAACGCAAGAAAGCAACAATTAATTATATATATTTAGTGATTGCTATGGCTCTACTTGGGATAATTCATTTATCACACAAAGGAGAAACATAACTAATGATTTTAATATTTTGAAATAAATAACTCTCCAAAGACAAGATAAAAGAAATAGGGTCTCATTATTCCAACTTTGTTCTTTCTCATGTTTTAAATAATTAAAGCATCCCAACAAATGACAGATAAAAGTAGGAATTTAATCATGCAAAATTTGTTCGGGACATCTTTTTCATATTGGAAAACATATCATAACGAAAAAGATTTATTTTAATTTGGAACGGAAAATAAATTACGAAAATTAAAGAGTTTTAGGAAGCGAACCGAGGTGGGCCACGGCCGGGCCCGAGTGGGGCCAGGTCGGGGCCAATCGGCCCGATATTTGGGCCGATCGGTCCGCCTCGTCCGCGTCGGGCCGCGGTCCGTCGTCTTGAGTCGATGGTTCCGTCTTTATTCAAATTTCTTAATTTCCGTCGCGAAAATCTCTGTTTTGTTGGCACGGCTCTCCCCCACACTTGATTTCTATTATCTTGCATACAAAGCATGGTGGAGACAAAAACATATCGAGAAAAATATAGAAAAATATTTAACTCAACTTGTGGATTACTTTATCGATAAAAAAAGAGCACTTTATTACCTAAATCCGAATTTCCTAATATTCTAAACAAACTAATCTTAACTAATCCAAGCTAAACGATTTTAATTGAACTAAATTTAAGACTCCTGTGCTCTCTAGCTATGGCTTACATAGGGCCCTTGCCCTTCTTCGTCTTTGTGACTAGTACCCTCTTCCCCGATTTTTACGCTTCTTCTTTCCTTCATTCTCTAAGAGATGAAGGACGGAATTAGTGAGGCTAGTGTTGACACGATGGATTTCCTTGCATATTCTTTGCAAGGGCTGCAACTTCAAAGGCGAGGTCGGCTACGGTTTTTCGGTTCTTCTTTTTACGGGGCATCGCCGGGTGGCCTCGATAACGAGAACCCTCTTGATCCGGGATTCCTTAGCGCGGATTCCGTCGATGGTGGTACGGCGTGGAGGTGCGGTTGTATACTTGTGCATCCTCGTGTTGCCGTTTAGCGTCCGTTGCGAACGGCGTGTGAGACGCTTCGCCCTCCTTCGGTTCTTTAACCTCCATGTAGCCGGGAACATGGATCGGTTTCTTCAATGCACTTCGGGGCGACGATCGCAAGGTCAGGCGTACATGATCCGCTTGCGTCCTTGCGGTGGTGGTGGCGTAGAGGGACGGCGAGGTGGAGCATATGGAAGGGGGTATGATCCGGCGGTATGACGGCGGCGGCTTCGGTTGCTTGTTGAAAGGAACAACTTGCTTGGCTTTTTCATTGAAGGGGACAAGCTGTTTTTCGCACATTGCTTCTGGTTTTGAGATGAGAAAAAGAGTTGGTCTACCCTCGATTATATATGAGTCGGGAATTTTCGGGGCGGGAGAACGGGATTGCGACGTGAAAATAGATCCGGAAGGTAGTTTTTTTCCTGACCGAACCTCGTAGGGAGACTGCGTGAGACAAGACTGTCGTCGTGAGAGGGGGAGGCGTGGGCCGATCGGCTTTGTTATTGAGCCCGATCGGCCCGCCACGTGTCGCCTCGTGGCACGCCCCGTCGTGGCGGCGCTCTAACTCTTTATTGTTATCCCGAAAATCCTCGACGTTGGCCCGTTAATCGCGAAAAATTAATATTTTTGGGTAATTCAAGAATTCAATAACATCTAATTCTTCTAATTCTTTATTGGGTTCTAAAAATATTTTGAGGCGATGACCATTTACCTTAAATAAGCGTACCTTCGTCGTCTTGAAGAGTGACGGCTCCGTGTGATGATGAGCTCACCACCTTGTGCGGTCCTTCCCACTTGCTTCGTAGTTTTCCATGTCCAGAAGAGTCGTACCACGGAATTAAAAAGTAATACCCGATCGCTTTGGGTGGAATTCCTTCTTCTTGATTCTTTTGTCGTGCCATCTCTTGGTTCTTTCTTTGTAGATCTTGGCATTGTGGTACGCCTTCTCTCTCCATTCTTCCAAATCGAGACTTTGCATTCTTCGCTTTGTTCCGGCTTCATCAAGGTCCATATTCCACCTCTTAATTGCCCGGTGAGCTTTGAATTCTAGCTCAACGAGGGCAAGTGGCATGTCTTCCCGTAAACCACCGGTAGGGGGACATTCCGATGGGAGTTTTGTAAGTCTGTCCGATAAGCCCGAGAGCTTGGTAGCCTTGTCTTTCCACTTAGTTCCCATTTGGTCAACCGTTTTTTACGTAGGATGTTCTTGATTTGCTTGTTTGACGTTTTACGCTTGACCACTTGTCTGCGGGTGATAAGGTGTAGCGGCGTTGTGTTGGATCCCATGATTTGAGAGGTACTTCTCGAAATTCTTGTCGATGAAGTAGGACCCTCCGTCACTTATCACTAGCCTTGGTGTACCGAATCTTGGAAATATTATTTCTTCAAACATCTTGATTGAGCTTTTGTGATCGCTAGGTCTTGCATGGCATAGCCTCAACCCATTTGGAAACATAGTCAACTGCCACCAAGATGTACTCGTAGGGTCCGGATTTTGGGAATGGTCCCATGTAGTCAATTCCCGAGACATCAAAGAGCTCGATTTGAAGATTGGTCGTCAGCGGCATGGCATCCCTAGAATTGATATTGCCATGTCTCTGACAGGCGTTGCACCTTCGTACGAAGTCCCGTGTGTCTTGATACATGGTTGGCGAGAAAAATCCGCTTTGCGGATCTTTGCATGTGTGCGGAATGCTCCATAATGACCCCCATATGGTCTTTGAGTGGCACTTCTCGATAATCTGTAGTCCTTCTTACTCGGCCGGCACACACCTTCCGAGTAAGCCGTCGGTGCATACTCGGAAGAGGTATGGCTCATCCCATAGGTGATGGCGACTCTCATAAATGAGCTTTTTCTTATCAGCCCCCAGTCGTACATAACCTGCAACCATAAAATTAACAATATCTCGCATACCGGGGATCGGATCGGGAGATCCGATAGAGCATGTCGTCCCTCATAGAGTCATTAATGGGTAACTCCTCTGTGGTTTCTCAAAATGCATTCTAGACAAATGATCGGCAATAGAATTTTCTACTCCTTTCTTATCTCTAATTTCTAAATCAAACTCTTGGAGCAAAGAAAATCCATCGTATTAATCTTGGTTTAGCATCTTTCTTAGTGAGCAAATATTTAAGAGCAAAGCATGATCGGTGTAAACAATAACTTTTGCTCCTACCAAGTAAGATCTAAACTTGTCGATAGCATAAACAACAAACTAGTAACTCTTTTTTTCGCTTGTGGCATAATTAAGTTGAGGTCCAGTTAAAAGTTTTACTAGCATAAGCAATAGCATGATGTTTCTTGTCTTTTTTCCGTCCCAAAACAGCCCCCACAAAGATAATCACTTGCATCACACATAATTTCAAAAGGTAAAGACCAATCGGGGGTTGAATAATGGGTGCAGAAATAAGAGCATTTTTCGAGTTTTAAAAGATTTAAGACAAGCATCATCAAAATCAAAAGGAACATCCTTAGCTAACAAGTTTGTAAGAGGTCTAGCAATATGAGAAAAATTCTTTATGAACCTTCTATAAAAACCAAAGCATGGCCAAGAAAACTCCTTATTCCTTTAACATTCACAGTGGAGGTAGCTGTTCAATTACTTCTATTTTAGCTCGGTCTACCTCTATTCCTCTTTCGAAAAACTAGATGGCCTAGCACTATTCCTTCTCTAACCATAAAATGGCATTTTTCCCAATTAAGGACTAAGTGCTTTTCTTCACATCTTTGCAAAACCTTATCTAAGTTTTCTAGACAATCATCAAAAGTTTTTCCATAAAACGTAAAAATCATCCATAAAAACTTCCATCATCTCTTCAATCATGTCGAAAAATATAGACATCATGCATCTTTGAAAAGAAGTTGGGGCATTACATAATCCAAAAGACATTCTCGATATGCATAAGTTCCATATGGACATGTAAAAGTGGTTTTGCTTTTTGATCACTGGGATGGATCGGGATTTGGTGATACCCCGAATATCCATCGAGAAAACAAAAGAAAGAGTGGTTTGCCAACCGTTCTAACATTTCATCAATGAAAGGCGTGGAAAGTGATCTTTCTTTGTGGCTTTATTTAATTTTCTATAATCTATGCACATACGCCAACCGGTGGCGGTTCTCTCGAGGAATTAATTCGTTCTTTTCATTCTTAACTACTGTCATGCCTCCTTTTTAGGCACAACTTGCACAGGGGCTTACCCACTCACTATGTGGCACAGGGATATATAATCCCTGCGTGCGAAGTTTTAGAACTTCTTTCTTTACCACATCTTTCATCGCATTATTAAGTCTTCGTTGAGGCTCTCTAGATGGGGAACATCGGGATCTGTAGGTATACGATGTGTGCAAAGGGCGGGGCCGATGCCCTTTAAATCTTGGAGTGAGTAGCCAAAGGCTGAACGATGTTGTTCTAAGACAATGAATTAACCTGTAAGTCTCTTCCGAGTGAGTTTATCATTAATGATCACAGGGGGACTCGGGATCATTATGTAGAAAAGCATATCTAAGACCAGGTGGTAAAGGTTTAAGTTCAATGGGAGGTCTCGAGGCTTCCTCGAATTCATCGAGAGGTTCGAATCGGTTGGATTTTCTTCTTCTTCCTCGATGAAGAATTCAGTTACATCTTCTTGATTGGATTCTACGAAATGTTCTATAGATGCTTCTTTCAACTCTTCCATTGGGTCCAGTTCTCGACCGGGTTCGGTCTCGCATGAATTGAATGTGCGAAGTGTAAGGGAAATTTATTTTTGCCTAGACAAATGTCTAGTTTTCCCGTGTGTCCTTCTTTAAGGAGTCTTTCTAACGGATGGCCTATTAAAAGGTCAAACTCCTTAATGTCAAAGATATAAAAGCTCGGGTTGATTAACATGTCGTTTACTGAATAGGTAGTGTGTAAAGAATTCACGAACTTTGGACAATTTGCCCGAGAGGAGTGCTTTAATAACTTAGTAGTAGGAGATAATGGCATGTTCTTGCTAAATTGCTTGAAAAAGGATAAGGCCATTATATTTATTCCTATGACTCAAGGTTATAAAGTGCATCATAAGTGATTGCATTAATTATGCATTGAATTGGTACGAAGGTGATTCCAAATGGATCACATTAGAAGAAAGTTCGATTCTTCTAACCATTACGCACTCATGATAGATGCAAGCTTCCTAGTGTTTTGTCTTGAGAAGTATTGCTCAACGCTATCAATTTCTTCTTGTGAAGATAATTTGCGTTTTTGAGGTTTCTTCTTTTGATGATAATTCGAGGTGTTTCCAAAATCGAAAAATAAATCATCCTCGATATCATTCATAAAATCGAGGGAAAAGAATGTTTTTCCTTTGATGATTCTGTAGCTACGGGTTGAGATGATTCCGGCATAGGTTCGGTGTAGCTATTTCTGGAATTTCTTCTTCTAAAGATTTCTCTTCTACTGGATCATCATTGGTGCTGGCTAGAATGTTGTCTAAGATGGTTCTAGCTTCACTAGATGTAAGATGGATGAAAGATCCATGTGAGGAGGTATTTAAATAGGCTCTAGATTCTTTATTAAGACCAATATAGAAATGTTGAAGTAAAATGTGGTCTTGAAGGCCTAGATCTGGTCCGGACTTGCAAAGAAGTTCAAAACGTTCCCAGGATGAACTCAACGACTCACTATCCTCCTGTTTGAAAGATATGATCTGGGTTCTAAGGTTGACTACTTTAGAAACGGGGTAAAAGTCCAGCAGTAAATCTGCACGGAGAATTCCCCAATCGCCTTTCTTCTTCTCCTTGGTTACGTCATACCATTGGCGAGCTTTTCCTTTCAGTGTGAACGGAAAGAGCTTCCAACGGATAGTCTCGTCAGACATACCCTCTATATGAAGGCAGTCACATGTTTGCTCAAATTGTTGGAGATGATGATAAGGGTCTTCGTCTTCTATTCCTAAGAAAGTGTTGGTTTGGACCATCTCTATTAACTGGCGGGCGTAGCTCATAGGCTTCGGATAGAATTGGTTTGGATGATAGAATAGGCCTAAGGCTAAGCTCCGTAGGTGCCAAAAAATCTTTAATGGATGTATTATCCATGATAAAGAAAAGGATAAGAATTTAAACTAAAAGAAAAGATAAAAGTATACTCAAGAAATCTCTAAACCGTTCTCCCCGGCAACGGCGCCAGAAATGCTTGTTGGTATTTGATAAGCCTACAGGAATATTATGATGGATAATCCGCAAGCGCACGGATACCGGTGAGCACTTCACCCGGGGTGATGGGTTTTAAATATCGAATCCACAGGGAGAACGTAGAGAAGGGGTTCTTGAGATTTACTACTGATCTCTAAGTGGTTTAATAAAACTAGATAGATAATAAAGATAAGGAGTTCTAGTAGGAAGGTCTTGTTCTCACTTCAAGTAAATCATTTGCACATTGTTCTTAAGAGGGGTTGTCATGAAGAAACTCTTAATAAAGGGGTTCTACGCTAACAACGCTTGAGGGTCTCCTACGATTTCTATAAATGGGAGCAGGCATACGAAGGACTCAATAGTCTTTGTCACCACTACGATCGGCCTTAACGGTTGGTGTTTCACTCCGCTTATAGAAGGTATTCGTAATAAGCTAGTCAATCTAAGCACCACGCTTACATTAATCTAACAACTTTAATTCAAGAGCGCGGGAATCAAAGTAATCTTATCAAAGAAATACGAACCTTAAGAACAATAGAGACAATATCACTTACTTAAATGGAATTCGAACAATCCACAAGATCTCAAGTGGTGCTCAATGGCATCGGCTCGGGGGAGACGATGATGGAGGCGCCAACTCGAGAGGAGGAAGAAGATGGAGGCGCCCAACGACTCGGGGCTTCCTTCAACTCCGCCTCAACCGCTCTCTAATTCTCTCAACTTGCAAAACTACTCTCAATCTAATTCTAATCTAGAGCTTCTATCTCTTGTCGTCGTGGATGATCTGATTGAATTGAAGATTGAACTGAGATTGATTGAAGCCGAGGGCACTGGGGCTGCTTATATAGCCGGGAGGAGGTACCCAGGGTTTGACCTAGATACATCTCGTGCTCCCACCGACACCATCGGATCAAACCGACATTAAACGGGTGGATTAGATTGCGTCTTAGAGGCGGTTGGAGAACGTGCAGGCGGGGGCGGCGTGGCGTGGGGCCGGCCGATCGGCCCGGTTATTGGGCCGGCGGCCCGGGGTGGGGCCCACCCCGGTTCCCGTGGTGCGTCGTGGCTTCGGAGTCTTCTAGATGATGTTTTCTTCGGTGCTAAGTTTCGTTTCCGTCGGGTGTAATCCGGAGCCTTCTAGACTTTGTTCCGGAGTTGGATTGCGTTACAATTCTCACGCTGTTTTCTGTTAAGTCCCTCGCAAATCACAACTTTACCAAAACTCATGGAAATCATTAGTATAAACCCCTAATAAGGTTATCTAATTATATTTTAGCCCTTGTCCATGTTTAATTGGTAATTAAAAATACACGTTAACAAGTGTCAACATCCACCTTGATCAACTTAGAGATTATAACATAGTTATTGTTATCTTGTACCTTGTTGCCTATGGGGATGTTTGCATATGGGTAGAATCTTGCTAGTGCTCAACTTTATATAAAGATGATTTAATGATGTTTATGATATAAACAATGAGTTGAACGAGATGATGTTTACCATGGACCATAGGGCAAGAGCTCATGCTTTTACATGATGCACTTGGCTCTCCATAAGGACTTATCCTTTGGCAAAAGCTGGGACTTACAGTACAGCTGTGGGGGCTATGTGGCTCTGGCTTTAGTTGATCAAAGGACCTTTTCTATCTTGTTAGGGTTCCCGAAAGGCGCAAGAGGGGCTACAATTGGTTTTGATCCTAGCACGCCAAGGGGTGCACCTTGGTTTATTGGTAGTTTGTTAGTCACACCTTGGAGGGAGGATCCTACCAGTCCAACAAGGGAATCCTTAGCGGCCTTAACAGTTTAGAAAAACCTTTGAAAGACTTCATAGTGGTTTCTTGTGTTTGGGCCTAATTAACCCATGCATTTGGAAAGCACGACTCACGGTGAAAGTGTACACCTCTGCAAGCAGAGTATAAACCGTTATAACAGCCGTGCTCACGGTCACGAGCGGCCCGGAAAACTAAAGGAATAGTGATCAATGGATGTTGAGATCGAGATGAGGTTGAGATATGGATTTAAGTTGATGGTGACTACGATGGAGGCTTGATGACATATGTTGTTCTTAATTATGATGTGGGTTAATCGGGCTTAAGCACAACTTCTTGCTCAATTAATGATAAAATTTGACCTATTAAAATGCTTATCACAGTTAAACCCGGTGTCGACCTTTGAGCTTCATAACCCCATGTTATATTTCTTGAGTTCGACATGGACTCACTCTTGCAATTTCCCACTCAAACCGAGGATGTTGCAAGATTGCTAGAGTTTTGAAGGAGTCGGGCTTGTGATCAACCGGTCGGTTGTCCCTGTGGTGAGGAGGCTCCATCCCAAGATCGGAGTGTCTTTCCGTTGTTCGCGCTTTGAGGTTATTTTTTTTTGTATTAAGTTCGTTATATGTCAAGCATTATGTTTTGATATTTCCTTTAATTGTAACTATATGTGAGATTTGACTTCACGGGCTCACATATGGTGTGTATCCGGTTTTGTTCTTAAAACCCGGTATGATGTAAACTATTCATGTATGCTCTTACAAAATAATCTAAAGTTTCATACTAATGTTCGTCAAAATTATCAACCATCTCTTTTATGCAAGACAATGTAAAAGGATTCTATTTTAGTATTATTACTTAGTAGCGGGGTGCCGGCCGTTGAGATCGAGGCGAGCGTCATTTCGCTATTACCAAATAGAACTGTTGGGATCGAGGCCAGCCTCATTACCGCCATCAACCAAATATAACATCGGGCGACAACTCTTGGGTCTTTGACACCGGGCGCTACGTGCCGCTCACATGTCCACTCGCTTCTTTCCTTCTCGTAGGCAATAGTAGCATGATTTCGATTTCATATCATGGCATCGGCACATCCACCTTGTTGGCAGCTCACAACTCCTTCCACCTTAGCAACTGTCATGCTTCCCATGTTTCAGTGTTCCTCTCAACATGGAGCAGAGCTCCGATCATTCTGTTTGCGAATAATCTAGTTACGATTGTGTTACTTTCCTCAACCCTGCTCCTAACAACAAAGCTCACAATCTTGGAGCTTTTTGGCAGTTTATCTCATAAATTTCTATAGTTATAACCATGAGGAACAATAACTATGGGATTGGTCTATGTTAAGACTCTGTTGGCATTATATGTAACTGAAGAGTCTCCTTACTACATGACGGTGATTTCAAATTGGACATTTTTCTTGGTTATGGATCCTATTGATCCATCGTTTGAGATTTTCTCTGTCGTGTTTCAATATCCTAAGATTTTTCAACCAGGATTGTGCAAACATGAACCAGAGGCATCATTTCTCTTTTATGATTACAGGATTTAGCACAGACTCTGTTAGTCATCTGCAACATTGATCCAGCTTGTACCATGCAACAAAACCATAACAACTGCACAGACTCTTGGTTGCTTAGTAACAGATATTTTACTGCAAGTGTTGACAGATATAAGCCAAACCATCAGCCTTCACCTCCTTTACAAAACTAACACCAGTAGAACATCAGCAATAGAAGTTCGATGCATTGCATCTGCATTGTTTGAACAAGAGCAGAATACAGGCCACAGGCTTGGGAAGCACTGGGATTTCTGTTTATCTATTGATGCCACATGAAAAGCTCGCTGAAGCTGATTACATAAGCTGTAAGAATATGTCAGGCGTCAGTAGGTTCTCTTTAGTTTTCAATTGAGTCGGAGTAGGCCTCGTTGATGATGCATTCATGCATCTGGTCTGCACCAAAGAGTAGCTTGGTGTTTGTCAATCATGCCGATAAGCGCATCACCCAATACGTGGAAAAATGTTCAGTAACTCAGACTTTAATCCGCGCAAGTTACTCTTGTTTCATTCTATTGTATTTTGTCCCTTTCTTCCTTCATTTTTCATGAAGTGTCACACTTCCATTGTGGTGGAAATTTAATCTAGTTGATTTCGCAAACCCAATATCCAAGTTTTAATCTTTATTTAAATCCCAACGTGTCTAACAACCAACAAAAATGCTTAGTGTCAACTGTTCAAGGACTAGCATCTGTCTTTAGAGGTGCTAAGATATCAGCCATTGCTGCTGCAAATTTGCAGATTATCATAAAACTGACAACTTTCTCTCCTGTGTAAACCTCAAATTAGATGGACAATTCTTCTAACTACTAATGTCTTTTGGGCAACATAAAATATGTATCTCCATTACATGGAGATGTTTGGGCAAGGTATGCAATATATATCTCTTTTAGGTGGAGAGGTAGGTAGAGAGCATTGTATTACTAGCTCCTCACTGCACTGCATTCACCATACAACAAAGCCATTTGTGGCACAATATATAAGACCCTAACAGTAGCAGCATCCTTTGTCTATATATGTGCTAAGTTGGACTTGTTTGTTATAGATTATGCATGCATTATTATTGGCTTGGTTCGAGCAAGAGCAGATACATATAGATATTCCAACGGTGCAACCAGGACCTGCTAGAGAGAGCTCTGAGGTGCTATGCAAACCCGAAGGAAAAAAAGGTTTCCAATGACTATGTAGGGGCTCTGTAACCTCCCTTGTTCTGCTGCCAACACTAGTTCCTGTATGAGAGGAAGCGAATGACAGAAACATCCATGAACTAGTTCTTCGATGTGTCGTCCGTTCGCCATCCTGCCATGCCCCAGACACGCCACATTGTTGGTGACCCTACCTGATGCGCTAAGCTCGAAAGCAGGCATATATTACCGACCGTCGCAGTGATGGGTTGAGGGTAATTTCCATGGCTTTGTATTAGCTCGATGTAATGCTGTCACCACAACTTGCTTTACTATTTCCTAATTCCATTCATCATATAATTACCATGTATGGTTGCTCTATTTACTACTAGTGGGCATGAGCAAATAAACAACTCTATCCTTGTTCATATAAAGGCACTATTCATTTTCCAGATGATAAAACCACAACTACAACAACAGCAGCAGAGCTTATACTCATAGTTTTGGGAGGTTTTGAGAACTTTAGTTTTGCCTTTCTCCATGGAGTTGGAAATTTGAAGTCCTCCACGTGCCACTTCTGTATCTATGGACGATAGTGTTGTTAAGTTTTATGCATGAGTGCTATATGAGATGGGATCAAAGCTAGACTCTGGATGGTGGTCCACAACATTGATCCGGCTTGTACAATGCAATAAAACCATGTCTATGGAACCATAAGACCATAACAACTTAGATTTTACTTTCATCGTCAAATTAGTGGAAGAGCGAGAGAGCAATGTGCAGAGGCTTGGGAAGCATTGGGAATTATGATTCCTGTCCACTTTCTTTGCACAAACAGCATCAGGGGAAGGATGGGGACAATAGGATAGTAGGAGCAGCAGGAACACAGGAGCCCAAGGGATTGATGTGCCGCCCAGGAGATGGTCTCGGAGAGTTCGTCCACTTCTGCACTCCGGACCCGCTGCTCATCGCCTCACAATGCAGCCGGGGACGCGCTGAGTACCATACACGCTCAGCATCGATGCAGCCTTGAGATGGAATGGTAGACTGTGTGGCATGCACAGGCGAGTGCCTAGCATTGAGGGTGTAGTGCTCAGGAATTAGGAGGCTGTGCCTTGGATCCGGGAAGCAAGTGTTGACAGATATAAGCTGACCCATCAGCCTTCACCTCCTAGACTGTGTGTGTGTCTGACTCCTGAGTTACAAAACTAAAACCAGTACAATATCAGCAATAGAAGTTCGATGCATTGTATCTGCATTATGTGAACAAGAGAAACCAAATTTGTAGATAACCATAAAACTAGCAACTTTCTCTCCTGTGTAAACCTCAAATTAGATGGACAATTGTTTGAGATTTTGGCATGCAGTTTTATAATCTGATTCCGAGCTGAAACTTAATAGTAATAATAATAATAATTTGTTATTGCGGTTTTGTTGGGACGGCTTGTATTAAGTAGCCAAAAACCTAGACGTTTGTGGGTTGTTCTTTAATTTTCTTTCATAGAGTTGGTTCATCCCATTTTTAATTTTGCCATAAGCTCATGGACCTCAACAGTTGTGGTCACGTATTTGCATGCAAACCTGGAAGCCAAGAAAAATGGTTTCCGATGACTATGTATGGGGGCTCTGTAAGCTCCCTTGTTCTACTGCAATGCCGCCCAGTTCTTATATGGATGGATCCGTGGCCATAGCCTGCATGAGAGGAAGCTGGGGACAGAAAGATCAAGTTCTTACGTGTGTCATCTCTTCACTGTCCTGCTCAAGACCCCAGACATGACACAATGGTGGTGATCCAAGCGGCTGTGCTAAGCTCGATAAGCGGGCATATATGACCGACCATCGCTGTGATGGGCTGATGGTTTCCATGGCTTTATATTAGCTAGATGTAATGCTATCACCACAACTTTGTGTTCTGTTACCTGATGCCATTCCTATAATAAAGTATGAAAGTACCTAGCTGTACCATGTATGGTTTATCTATTTACTACTTGTAGGTATGAGCAAACAAACGACTCTGTCCTTGTCCATATATAGCCACTGCTCATTTTCCAGACGATAAAACCACAACTACAGCAACAACATCACATAGTTAAAATATGCACGGTGTTTGCTTGTGACCAAATAGTTTACTTCCACTTTGGGCTCATTCTGTGCAAGAGCGTATACTCATAGGTTTGGGAGGTTTCGGGAACTTTAACTAAACAAACTTTCTCTGAGGATCTCAAAATTTGAAGTCTACCATGTGCCATAGCTTCACATATTGCTATATGAGGGCTCAAAGCTAGACTCTGGCCAGCAGTCCTGCATTGAGCATCTACTCGAGCATCCAAATCAACCGAAATGGTATGGTGGTGTATGGGGGCGTTTCTTCGTTTTGTCCACAGACATTATTGCACTGCTGTGCTTGTGCAATCAAATGATCAGGTTAATTATGGAAACTTGTCCAATTTCTAGTGCAACATTTCTGCTGCTCATACTAAAATGCGTGATTTCAAGGAATATTTACTCACCACTGGTACTTATCTCCATTTACAAATTAGGAGCTCCTAAGATTTGCTTCAAAAGCGCATTGTTTACATCTCCCCTGTTCTCGCATGCACCCAGAATCGAGCTGATTGAGAACCAAAAAAGTCACTTGTTGTTGTTGAAAGTTCACAAATAACCATAATGTTCGTATTTCTCTCCCTCTGCCTGGGTAATTACAAAGATAATTCTTGTAGCTTTTGGCAGTTTATACTCTGCCTGGCTGTGGGCTTTGTTAAATTTTGAGACTTTACCCTGGCTACATGATGGTGACCAAATTATGATGATTTTGCAAGTACCACATGTAATATCTCTATTATCATGCTGCGGTAAGTAGAGAGAGCATTTCACTGCTTTCAACATGGGCAAAACCATTTGACAGGATATATAAAACCGCACCAACAACAACACCCTTGTAAGAGAATTTTTTTTTTGACCGAACCCTTGTAAGAGAAATCGGTCTTCTTTGTTTGGCACCACTGCACCATACATTTTACTCACACTATATATAAGCTAGCTTGTCCGAGGAACAGCTACATTCCACAGAACTGGGAAGCATAGGAACGATGGGTACTCTAGGTTTCCAACATCACTTGCTATGTCGTATCTGTCAATATGGCCAGAACACAGGTTTTAAGGACTCCACATTTTCTGCATTGGTCTATGTCGTGTTTCAATATCCTAAGATTTTTCAACCAGGATTGTGCAAATGTCAACGAAAAGCATCATTTCTCTTTTATGATTCCAGGATTTGGCACAGACTCTGTTCTTGTGTATTATAAGACCCCATAACAACTGGATTGGGCAGAAACTTTTCTTGGTTGCTTAGTAACAAATATTTTACTTTCATCGTCAAATCAGTGCAAGAGGCTTGAGAAGCATTGGGAATTATAATTCCTCTCCACTTTCTTTACACAAACAGTGTCAGGATACTGCCATGTAGGAGTAGGACCAGGGTCAGGACACTACCATGTGGGACCAGGCCAGATGGGCAAGTTAAACAAGCTCCAGGCTGTCTCCAGTGGTGGGCATCTGCTACTTAAAGGAAGGAGGAGGTCACATGAAGGCATCAACCAAAATATCAGTTTTATCCTTTTACCTGTGTACTAGTTTTCTGCTCTTCTTCCTCCCAACTCCCTCTCTTCCCCTTTGTACCCAGATTCTGGAACCGTCTAGATATCGATTGCAATGAGAATAGTACCCCAGATTGGGAAAGGTGGGGGAGAATAGGATGCACACTAGACCAGTTCTTCCAAAACACCGAGTTTGAAGGAATTGGAGCAGCAGTAGGAGCACAGGAGCTCAAGGGGTTGATGTGCTCATCACCTCACCGTGCAGCAGGTTACGTGTGCTTAGAATCTAGCTATGCGGCCTTGAGATGCCATGGTAGACTGTGTTGCGTGCACAATGCACAAGCCAGTGCCTAGCATTGAAGGTGTAGTGCTCAGACATTAGGACGCTGTGCTTTGGATCCAGGAAGCAAGTGTTGACAGATATAAGCCAAGCCATCAGCCTTCACCAACTGGGCCATATGTGTGTCTTACTCATGAGTTACAAAACTAACACCAGTAGACATCAGCAATAGAAGTTTGATGCATTGCATCTGCATTATGTGAACTGTTTGTCTATTGATCGCCACTGTATGATGCGTGTTTAATTTGTTCAGTCTAACTGGCCATTGTCGTTTGAGGTTTCTTTGGTTGCTTTCTTGCTATAGTTTTTGTTGCTATTATAATCATTTTGACCTTTGGTTGTTATATCATTGTTCTTTTTAATGTAACCGCAGCTCCCTTGCCTTGTTAAAAAAATAGACAGCAATAGGCTGAGAAGCAAGTTTCAGATAGAGGAGCAAATTTGTATTAAGATTGTAAATTGATTAAAACATTTTGTGCTCCATCCGAAACATGGTTTTCAGCTAGATGTTGTATTGAGATCAATAGTTGACTTGTATTTGAGAAAAGAGATTGTACATTGAGTGGAATATTAGTAAGTTTGAGAGCAGAACATTGGACTTGTCAATTTGTGAGCATGTCACCGATGATGCAAATTTGATGACAGAAATGAGTAAAATCACTAAGTGATATTGTGTTCTGAATGAATCTAGTGACTAAATGAGCTCTAATAAGTGTTGCTATTACTGATTGGCTGAATCCTAAATTGAGATTACAGATTGAGATCGTCCGCTAACTATTGAATTCTCTTTGTCAAATTGAGATTATGACCACTGAACTAACTTGCTATGCTAAATTCAGTGCAGCTATATATATGGAGGGTTATCTCTATCAGAAAGCTAGAAAAGCTATATATAATAAGGAAGTCACGACAATATCTTTAGGTACAGTTTCCAAAAAAGAGTATTATGTCCAACTATACATATGGACAAGTCATTTGGGGGGTAGGTAGATAACATTGCTCGGCTTGTACCATGCAACAGGGCACACGACACTATAAAACTAGAGCGACATCGGCGATAGAGATTGAATTATTTTTTTTTTGAAAAATCTGGAGGGGCCGAGGCCCCTACAGCTCTTTATTGATCAAAACAGAAAGTAAAACAAACAACAGAGAAAACCAGACAGGTCTCTAGAACAGTTCAAGAAACAAAGAAGGAAACAAAAAAAAAATGAGGCTCAACCTCCTAATTGAGTACAAGCTTGGCTCCATTGAAGAAACTAGGGCGAAATTGCTGGTTTTACTCTATGCCTCAGAAGCAACAACTCCTTTGCAAAAATTTCTTGGCAAACCTCCAAGGTTGGTTGCACTCCATTGAAGATTAGACCATTTCTAGACATCCGGATGGCCCAAAGACATGAGAATGATTGCATCCATGAAGAATGCCGTCCTCAGCTGATCTTTGAGCTGAGAATTAAGCTCCGGGAAGGGGACCCCATCGGGTAGTCAGTACACCAATCCAGTTCCAAAGACATTGCCGAAAAAAAGGCAGTGATGAATAAATGCTCAATTGTTTCCTCGACAAACTGTTGCAAAGAACACATTGATAATTATCAAGAATCATATTCCTTCTTCTCAAAATGTTTCTCGTGCTAAGCCTGTCTTTCATCAGGAGCCAGAAGAAAACTTTGTGTTTAGGCTGACAATTAGACTTCCATAGCCATTTGAAGGAGGAGTGGACAAAATGACAGCCAACCAACTTTCTGTAGGTTTTGGAGGAGGAGAAATTGCCATTTCCCCAAACATAACCCCATACATCCTTATCATCATTTTCAAAGTGATTGCCAATTAACTGCTCCAGGTTCGGAATTGATGAAATGCATTTTCAGATAGAGGTAACTGAAAAAGATTCTGGAGCTCATCCTGAGCAAGGGCATTCTGCAAAGAAATCAGCTTGTTGGAAGCAAAGGAGTAGAGCTCAGGATTGGAGACATTTAGAGGAACACCATTCCACTTATCATGCCAAAAGAGAATGGAATCTCCAATGTTACCAGTGGGCTTAGCCAATTCTTTGAATTCAGGCAGGAGCTTTAAAATATCCCTCCACCAAAAGGATCCTTTTCGATGTGGCTTGGAAGCTTTCCATTTTTGTAATGCTTTTCCCAAACCAGATGAACCCAAGGAATGTCTTCTTTGTTAAAAAATTTATGAAGATTTTTCATGAGCGGGGCTTTGTTTTGCTTTTCCGATCAATAAGCCCCAGTCCACCTTCAATCTTTGGCAGACAAGCCATAATCCAAGCAGCTTTGGGGATTCCAGAGACATTGGAACTAGCACCTTTCCAGACACAGTGCTTCCTTGGTTTATCAATCATCTTAATGATTCCCTTAGGCAAAGCAAGAGAGCACATGTAGAAGGTGGGGAGAGCAGAAAAAACAGCATTGGAGAGCTCAAGTCTACCTGCCTGATTCAAGAGGGATGAGACACCATCCAATCTTCTCACACATTTATCCACCAAGGGCATAAATTCCAGGGCTCTGGGTCTACTTTACTGCAAGGGGTAGCCCAAGATAGGTGAATGGTAGACTGCCAATAGAACAACCAAAGGTACCAGCCAGGATTTTGAGCTTATCTTCAGACACATTGATGGGGATCATCATGGATTTATTGAAATTAACCTTTAGACCAGAGGCCATTGAAAAGCTGTTCAACAAAGACTTGAGAAAAAATAACTCCCTTGCATCTCCCTCCACAATAATCAGGGTATCATCTGCATACTGCACCACAGGGAAGTCACTGGAGCAATTTAGGGGTTGTATTACATATTTGTTTGCCACCACATCTTTTTCTTTCATTGTCAAGTTTGTACGAGAGGGAGAAAGTACTGAGCATAGGATTGAGAAGCATGGGGAAGTATAACTGCGCATTGACGCGCACTACTGGTAATTTGTAGTCTCCAAGGTGCCGATTGTGGCTGCTGAGTGGCTAAAAATGGCAGTTTTTAGGTGCTCGTCTAGATTAGCACATTGCAAAGTTTCGATGTCCAGGCAGCTCTTGCAGGCGCTCGAGGTATGTTTGGATGGAAACTTCGAGGTGTGGTGTCTTGCTGCGTCAGATTGACATGACTGTGTGAGTGGCTATAAAGAATGCCGTGATAAAACAGCCCTGTAATGTTTATCATATTATTATCGAAAGCAGTGAAATTGTTTAGTTAGTTTCCAGCCCGGTTGAAAAATCTGAGATCTTTTTCGCAAAAAAAAAAAAAAAAAAAAAAAAAATCTGAGATCTGGTATATATACTGAACTCCAGAATGAAATAACATTTACACTGGAAATAGAAAAGCTTGATAACTCAGTTAATTGAATTGTCATCTTTCTTATAATTCCACAGCTATATGGAGGCTAAGGAGCCTTGGTATGCACTACTATATATCTATCTATTCAAGAACATCAAGATTTAAATACAACAATGTCTCAAGTGACCATTAGAATAATATCTGAACTAGAAGTGTGGTAGGAACCTTACGGAGTTATCATTTCATTTCGGAGCTGTTCAGAGAGTCCACTTGAACTCCACTTGATTCCATTACTATACTATATATTAAATTGTGGTTGACAGATGCCATGAATCCACCGTAGTTTTTTTTTGTCTTACTCAAAAGAGGAGAGTCGAATGGAGGCGTTGAGCTCAGATAGAAAGAAAACCTCAAAGATAGATGGAGATTTCCGAATTCTAGTAGAACTTCACTTTATAAATGTTCACTAGCAATAGTTTTATTGATGGCAAAGTGTTTAAATGCAGGGAGAAGTTCTCAATGCTTATCCAAAATGTCTGCTGTTAGTAGTCAACCCCTTTTAGTTATAACAGCCTACATTGGATCCATTTTGCATCTACAGTGCGTCTGAGTACCAAGCTCAGTGTCTCGGTGCTTGACAAGTTGCTTGAACAGCTTCTGTTATAACTAAAGAAAGAAGTAGATTGACTGTACACACAACACACTTTCTGTTTGTCCAGTGTTAAACAGCTGCAACTTTCATGAATTATTTTAGAAAACATATTAATAACATTAACAAGTTCAAGTAAAAGCTATATCAAGACATATCTCATGGGGACTTAAAGCCAATCAATGAGACAATGATTTCCGTAGATTTACAATTGCGTGAATTTTATCATGGATTAACTAGACTTCATACTTCATACATCCTTTTCTGGAGCTCTTACACACACGTTTTACTGGGCGAAAATGCCATGAACCTACTACCTGAAAATTGTTGTTACTTGAAGAAAATGGACTGGTGTTAACTTGACTTAATCCTACATAGGTGATCCGAGAATTCTCGCTGAAAGCCGCTTTCCAGGCAGCAAGACCAGGCGGCCTCCTATTGAAAATGAGGGCATTATGCTCATTCCATAAGCACCAAGCACCAATGAAGAAAATCTCCAGAAAATGGGGAAATGCATTCCTAGCCAAATAGATTTTCTGATGTACGGAGTATGTTGGCATTCTCATCCGGTTGTACCCAGCGCAAACCATCTGCTGACAACAGAAGAATAATAAAAAAACAGATGCTCAGCAGTTTCCTCAACGCCATCAAGACACATAAGACAGTTATATCCCTCAATAAATTTCTCTCTTCTTCTTAGGATGTTCCTGGTGTTCAATCTGTCACTAATTAGAAGACACGCGAAAAATATTATTCATGGAACACACATTGTTTTCCATATCCACACAACTGATTTGTGAGTGACAAGGGCTCTGAAATGGGGCTGATAGAATTTACAAGACGAGTACAATTGATTCCCCAGAATGAACATACATTTGTCATTTTCCTCTGAGAAAGGCAAGGCATTAAGATCAACTTGCAGCTGTCAGAATTCATTGAAAGCAGCTCTAGACATTGGGATATTGAAACAATCAATAAGAGCATCACGTTTCTAATCTTCTAGAGAGAGGACTTAGTTTGTTTTGCAAAGTTGAAAAGTGTGGGGTATCTGATGGAGTTGATCTGTCGATTTAGAACATCATCCCAAAAACCGACTGCATCCCCCTTGTTTGGAATACAAAGAGCAACTCCCCTGTACTGAATATTTAGCTGAAGAATACCCTTCCACCAAAAGGAGCCTTTTTCCCTCACAAGGTGAGGAACACAGTCTGCATAATAGCTCTGCCAGATGAGTTTGACCCACTGAATATTATCTTTCCTATATAATTTGTCCAGTTGCTTAAGGTGTAGGGCATTATTTTGAAGGCTCAAATTAATCACACCCAATCCACCTTTGTTTTTAGGGCATCTAACCAATTCCCAGGCAGCAAGATTGTATCCTTTTTTTTTCCTAAAGTCACTACCTCTCCAGAGACAGTTTTTCCGGTGCTTACCAATAATAACAATGACTTGAACATGCAACTTGAGGGAACACATGTAATATGTAGGAAGAGATGAGATGACAGAATTTACTAGCAGAAGTCTACCAGCATATGGCAGAAATTGAGACTATGCTGACAACCTTCTTTCAATACGACGGATCAAAGGAGCATAATCCTTGACAAGGGGTTTTATGAGACCCAGGGGTAAGCCAAGTTTGGTGAAAGGGAAAGACCCCACTAAACATCCAAACACTTCGTGAAGAATATTAGCCCTCTCATTTGATTGGAACTAAGCAAGATTTATGATAGTTGATCTTTAGGCCACTGGATTGAGTAATTTTAGCAAGAATATCTTTAAGAAACTGCAATTTCTCTTCATTGCCTTGCATGATTAAAATAGTGTCGTCTGCATATTGAACAAATAGGAAAGGAGAAGGAATCCTTTGGGGGAAAGGAGGCAACAAATTACCTCTTCTATATTCATCATTGAGAACACACTGGAGTAGATCAGCAGCCAAAGCAAAAAGAAGGGGAGAGAGAGGGTCGCCCTGCCTGCCTCTTTGATGCATTCATGCATCTGGTGTGCACCAAAGATTTAGTAACTCATCAATTTAGCGCAAGTATTTCTTGTTTCATTCTATCCTATTTTTTCCTTTTGTGCTTTGTGGCTTCCCTTTATTCCTTCATTTTTCATTAAGTGTCACACTACAATTGTGGTGGAAATTTAATCTAGTTGATTTGCAAACCCAATGTTTAACTTTTAATATTTATTCAAGTTCCAACGTGGCTGACAACCAACAAAAATGCTTAGTGTCAAGGTCTAGCTTCTGTTTTTAGGAGGTGCTAAGACATCAGCCACTGCTGCTGCAGATTTGCAGATGACCATAAAACTGGCAACTTTCTCTCCCCTGTACTACCTCAAATTACATGGACAATTCTTTGGGCAAGGTACAATACCAATAGTAATAGTAATAGAGATACATATTCTTTTGGCATGCAGTTTTATAATCTGATTTCATGCTTTGCTATACTTTGAGAGTTTGCAAGGCTACATGACGGGACAAATACAAATGACTTTTGGGCAAGCTACAATATGTATCTCTATTACACGGAGATGTTTGGGAACGGTACAATATCTCTCTCTATTAGGCGGAGAGGTAGGTAGAGAGCATTATATTACTAGCTGCACACTGCGTTTTTTTGAAGAAACTGAAGGAGCCGTAGCTCCTGCAGAAATTTATTAAACCAAACACCAAACAAAAGGAAGTTACAGGGGTTACAAAATATACAGTACAAGGAGCCAGCAAGGAGCTAGCAACAGCCAAATAACAAACAACTAAAAGCTACCGGCTAACAACAGATTAGCAGCTAAGGGACTTTGAAAGAGAGGAAAAAAAACAGAAGCAAAAGCAGGAACCAGAGAAATTAAAGGTTTTGTAGCCATTGGTCAAACTGAAGAGAGTCACTTGGCTGTACTCTGAAGGAAACCAATTTCAATTCTTTGAAGAAAGCCACCTTGCAATTTTCAATGCTCCACTGATTGTTGTTGAAGACCATTTCATTTCTCGCTTTCCAAACCGTCCAGCACATGAGGATGATGACACTCATAAAGAACTTGCTATGTATCTGAGCCCTCAGAGCATGAATGTTGTCAAAGCTAGATCCCTCAGGATCAGTGACTAAACCGAGAATTCCCGAAAGACTGCTGAGCATAGGGGCACCGCCGAAAAAAGATGTTCCACTTTTCTTCTTCAATTCCAGGGGACACAAGTGGTGCAATTATAGGACTCAAGTATCATGTTTTTCCTTTTAAGAATGTTTCTTGTACTCAATCTATCCTTGTAAAGAAGCCATCCAAAGACCTTATGCTTCGGTTGAATGGGGCATTTCCACAACCATTTGTAAGCTGGGTCAATAGTATTGTGCAAAAGAAGCTTTCTGTAGACAAAAGAGGATCTGAAACTGGGGGTGCCATTCTGATAAGTCCAAACATCTTTCACTTGGTCAGAGATGGGAGTTTGCAACATGATCTCTTGTGCCAGTTCAAATTCCTCAAAGGCTTCCAAGGAGAGGGGCAGATTGAAGAGATTAGAAAACTCCTCCTCGGCAAAAAGCATCACGGATAGTGATGTATTTCTTTTTAGCAAAAGAAAAAAGGCTGGGAAAGGAGGCTTCAAAGGAATTCCCAGACCAAGAGTCTTTCCAAAACTGGCCAGAGGCACCATCATTTAGCTGCAGATGTGCAAACATTTTGAAAGCATTAATAAGCTTGGTGACATCACGCCACCAAAAGGAACCCTTTTTGACAGTGCTAGGAAGCTTTCCATTACTGTAGTATTTTTCCCGACCAGATTTACCCATGGAATATCAACTCTATTGAAGAACTTATCCAAGTATTTCATTAGCAAAGTCTGATTTTGAAGATCAAGGTTAATGACACCTAGACCCCCTTCTTCCTTGAAGTAATTACCATTTCCCAAGCAGCCTTTGGTATACAGTTTCCATTGACCACATTCCCCCTCCGGAGACAATATTTCCTGTATTTATCCACTTGTTTGATTATGGCCTTGGGAATTTCCAAGGTGCACATATAGAAAATTGGCGGACAGAGAACACTGCATTGGTCATCTGCAGTCTGCCAGCCATGTTAAGCATAGAAGAGATTCCACCCAGCTCCTTTCACATTTGTTAACAAGGGGCATGAAATCAATGATTCTTGGCTTGGTGATCCCAAGGGGCAAGCCCAAATAGGTGAAGGGGAGAGAGCCAGTAGAGCACCCAAAGGTTCTCGCCGTAAGATCAAGCCTTTCCTCCGAAATATTGATTGGTAACATCATAGTTTTGCTATAGTTGACCTTGAGCCCAGTTGAATCAGAGAAGTTTCTTAGCACTGTCTTGAGGAAAAAAAGTTGTTTAGGGTCCCCCTCCATAATGATTAATGTGTCATCTGCATACTGAACCACAGGGAAGTCCAATTCAGAGTTGGCTGGAATAGGGAGTTTCAGGAGTCCCATGTCCTTGGCCTTGTTGATAAGGCTTTGGAGAAGATCAGCAGCAAGGACAAACAGGAGTGGAGAGAGGGGGTCGCCCTGCCTGACACCCCTTCTGCAATGCAATTTTTTCCCTGGAACTCCATTCAAAAGGACAGAAGAGGTACCAGAACCGAAAAATGCCGCTCATCCAGTTAACCCACCTTTCACCGAACCCATGAGCCTGCATGATGGAGAGCATAGCCTGTGCTCAATCTTGTCAAAAGCTTTCTCAAAATCAATTTTGATGATGACAATCTCCTTCTTTGAATGGTGCCAGAGATGCAAGTACTCAAAGGCCCAGGCCAGACAGTCCTGAATAGTTCTAGTTTTGATGAAGCCATACTGATTTTTGTGCACCAGAGAGGTAATATCCTGCTGAAGCCTGTTGGCAAGAACTTTGGTGATCAGCTTGATGGAGGAATTAAGGAGGGAGATGGGCCTAAAATCGAAAAACAGTTCGCATTTTTCGTCTTGGGAATCGAGTGATATATGAAGAATTGATACTCGCAAAGCAAAAGCTTATGATTTGTAGAAGCTATAGCATAGATTAAGAACATCCTACTTGATGACTCGCCAAGAAGCTTTGACAAACTCATTATTAAAACCATCTGGCCCAGGAGATTTGAAATTGGGGAGGTGTTTGACAACATTTTCAATTTCATCGATGCTCGAAAAGGACTTTCCAGATGAACTAAATTGTCGTTTCTCTGAATAAAGTCCGACAAGGAGAAGGAGAATCCATCAAATTCACATTTTCCAAGTCTGTCTCTGTATTCATCCCAGAGGAGCTGCTCTTTAGTTGCGTGGTCAGAGTGGGAGACTCCATCAGCAGACACAAGCTCAGCAATGAGATTCGTTCTGTGGCGTTGAGTTGCATTTGCATGGAAAAAATGAGTACCAGCATCACCTAGCTGAACCCACTTGATATTACCTCTTTGTCTCCAGTACAAACATTGTTTTTCAAGAAGCTGTAGAAGATGATCTTCAAGAATATCCAGAAAATTCCATTCAGCCAAGGTGAGATCTCTGTACTCAGAAAGAATCTGCAGGAACAAGATGACTTCTCTGGTATTAGAAATAGCCAGCCTTAGGCTAGCAAGAGAGGCCTGCCAGGACCTGAGGTCCTTTCTTAGGTTCTTAAGCTTAGCAAATGGGAGCTTTGCATTGTCATTAGTATTGGGATTAACCCCCAACTCGATCCGAGAATACCCTGAAAATCCTGGTGAAGCAACCAATAATTTTCAAATCTGAAGATGTTACTCCTCGGAATGTGGGTTGAAATGCTTGCCACACATGGACAATGATCAGAAGGGATCATGTCAAGGCCTTTAACAGAAGTCTCTGGGTAGGTGATGCCCCAGGAAGCAGAGGTGAAAACCCAATCCAGTTTTTCAAGAAGAGGAGGCTGCTGCATGTTGGACCAGGTATATTTTCTACCCTGCAAAGAGATTTCAGTGATCCCAAGCTGACTGATGGCAGCATTAAATTCCAGCATATTATTTACATCAGCCCCAGGCCTATTTCTGTCAAGATCACTTCTAATCAGATTGAAGTCTCCCATTATAAGCCAATTGATGTCCTGAGGCATTTGAATATGCCTAAACCAGTTGAGGAAAGCCATTCTATTTTCCCGGGCGCAAGGAGCATAAATACCGAGAAACACCCATTTGCTAAAATCATGTCTAGAGCAGAATTCCACCGAGATAGAGTAGCCATTACAGAAATACAATGACCCAGGGAATAAGGAATCTTTCCAAGCAACAAGAATACCCCCAGAAGCACCAACAGAGGGAAGAAATTCAAAAGAATTAAAGCCAGTAGGACAGAACTTTCTGATGTCAGACTGACTGAAACTGTCTTTTTTTGTCTCCTGCAGGCAAACAACATCACATTGGGCATCAACAATTTTGTTCCTGATGGCATCCCATTTCCAGGGAGAATTAACCCCCCTGACATTCCAAGACAGCACCTTCCAAGATCTATGATGGGTGTGATTCATTTTGGCACACAGGAAAAAAAAGGACAGCAGGATACATGCATAACATATATCAATGGATAAAACCAAAGTTTAACAGAGGTTCTGAGGGGGCAAACAACCCAACTGACCAACAACCATATTAAGCTATTACACATGCAACAGCAAAAGGCAGGGCTTTCTGCCATAAAGGACAAGTTCAACATAGGGGCAGGAAAAGTTAAACTAGGGGTTGCCAGGGTCCATCCCCTTTTCAGCATCATCCCCTTCTTTCTTCTTTCTCCCTCCTTTGGCCTTGCTGCCCTTTGTACCCTTGTCACCCTCCTGTGCGTTCGCCATACAGCAAAGCCATTTGTGGCACGATATAAAAGACCCTAACAGCTGCAGCATATATCCTTGTCTATATATATGTGCAGTCAGACTTGTTTGTTTGGAACCGCTGCACCATAGATTTTACGTGCATTATTATTGGCTTGGTTCGAGCAAGAGAGCAGATACATATACATTCCACTTAGGACTGGAAGCATAGGGAGCAATGGATACTCCAAGGGTGCAATCAGGAGCGAGCTGAGATCTTTGTGGTGCTATGCACCTGTAAGTGGGTCACTGGTGTATTTCCAACTGTATAACAAGGAAAAGTAGATTTCCCTATACAATACAATGATGATTGGGTAATGGAGTTTAAACATAGGGGGACAAGCTTGCCGCCTCATGCCTGCCGTGGCAGCTCTGCAGGAAGAAGCACGCAAGACAGATATTCCATTGTGAGGTGGTGAAGAAACAGGTGTGACAATGATTCCACTGCTGACCAATTTAGTTTTGCAAACATGACTGTTTACATAGCGCTGTTTTAGCGCGTGCCATGACTCAGATAAATGCCAGACTGACCATGCACCATGGTCTTTAAAAAAACTTCCAGCACCTACATGCCACTCATACTGTCGTACCCAAGTTGAAATAATGCAACAAGCCGGTCTCTGCTCCTATTGAAGTGAAAGTGCCACAATGTAAATTATATAATAGCAGTTTGTTACTTTTGTTGTGTATCAAGAACCTACACTAGGTTCGCAGTGACGTGTGTTTCCCTAGTAAGTAGGCAACATAGAGAAGGCATACAGCATATAATTACACTTACCAATTAGTAAAACCACTTGGCAGCCTCCATCCACATTAACGCTCATGAATCATCAGACATGGTAGAGAAAGTGAAAACAAAGAAAAATTATGTAGAAAAGTAAGAATTATATGGTGAAATTGAGCAGGCATCAATGGTGTTGCATCTTCATAGTTTGTCTTTCTGTGCTGGCAGTGCAGCCGGGTCCCTAGCTGAGAGTGGTGTCGAGGTTTTAGAGTGCCAGTTTAGTGGTGCACAGTCAGCTAGTCCAATGCCCTGTTGTATGGCGCGTGTTTAATTTGCTTTCAGTCTAACTGGCCATTGTCATTTGAGGTTTCTTTTGTTGCTTTCTTTCTACATTTTGTTGTTGTTACTATTGTTCTTTTTAATATAATTGGCAGCTCCCATGCCTTGTTAAAAAATAGACAGTTTCAGATAGATTTTTATCTTGATGTTGTATTTAGATCGTAAGTTGACTTGTGTTTGAGAAAAAGAATATTGTAAGTTGAGTGGAATGTTAGTAAGTTTGACAGCAGAACATTGATCTTGTTAATTTCTGAGTTTCACGGATGTTGCGAATTTGATGACAGAACTGAGTAAAAAGAGGCTGAGACCACTAAATGATACTGCGTTCTGACTGAATCTTGTGACTAAATGAGCTTTAATAAGTGTTGCTATTACTGACTGGCTAAAGGCTAAATTGAGATTATAGATTTAGAATGTGGCAATATATTGAATTCTCTTTGTCAAATCGAGATTATGACCACTGAACTAATTTGCTAAGCTAAATTCAATGCACATATATAATGCAGGTATCTCTATCAGAAAGTTAGAAAAGCTATATATAAGATGGAAGTCAAGACAGTATCTTTATGTACAGTTTATGAAAAAAAAAGTATGTCCGACTATACATATGGACACGTCATCCAGGGGTAGGTAGATAACAATGCTCTGGTTTGTACCATGCAACAGGGCACACGGCCCTATAAAACTACAACGATATCAGCAACAGAGATTGAATTTGTTTTTTGTGGCAGCAAATATAATTCTTTCATTGTCAACTCTGTCCGAGAGGGAGAAAGTACTTAGCATAGGATTGAGAGATATGGGGAAGTATAACTGCTCGTCGTGGTCGTGTTCTGCAGGGTGCCGATTTGTGGCTGCTGAGTGGCTCAAAAATGGCGGCGTTCCAGGTGTGTTCGGATGGAAACCTAGCCTGGTATGAGATATTGGCTCCAGATGTCCAAAAATGAACACTTGGACGTGTGGAGTTATCTGACCCATGTAGGGCTTTCCGAGCCACTGTCCAAACAGGCCAATGATAAAAACCAGTAGATGTCTTGTGCTGAATTGGATTGACATGACTATGTGATCCCCGGCGTGTTTGGTCAACTGGGTGAGTGGCCAAAAGCTTATTTAAGTACTCAAAGTGTTTCAGTAGCTAATCTGAGATTTGGTATGTGTACTGAATTCAAATGAAATTGACATCATAGCTAATTATTGATTTCTCTTTGAGAAATTGAGATCGTGACCAACAGAACTAATTCGCTAAGCTAAATTCAGTGGAGCTATATGCAGGATTTGTTATATTAGGCAACTCCGGATATGGTTAGTCTAGGATTGATTGCAATCCCGAGATAACCTTCTCCCTAGGAGAGGCTACTTGCCCTCCAAGTCATGTACCCTATATATTCGCCCTAGAAGCTTAATGCAATACATCGACCACATTATATTCTTATGTGGTATCACGAGTCTAGGTTCTAGCCCTAGGCTTCGCTGCCTCAGCCGCCGCGTTGCCCCCGGGAGATCGATCTCTACCAGGGCCAGCGCCCTCGTAGGATTGGCAGACCCTTCTGATCTGCGATGCCGCAGATCCTTCGACCGTGGGGACGCCACCTCTGTGGGCTTCTTAGGGCACCACCGTGGGGGGCGCCACCTCCTGCGGGCGAGCCCGTGGGCCGTGGGGGACGTCACCTCTAGCGCCGCAAGCCCGTGGCCATGGGGGCCGCCACTTCGGGTGTAGGGCGCCACCGGGGTTCCGCCTTCTCTCTCGCGCGGGGTCCGCCACGGTGGGGGCCCGGTGCCTTCACGAGGATCTGCTGCCGTAGGGAGGCCGCCGCCTTCTCTGCGCTGGGATCCCGCCATGGGGGCCCGTCGCCTTCAAGCTGGACCCGCCACCATGGGAGACCGCCGCATCCGAGATAGAGTCCGCACCGCCGCCCTCCCTCTGCTTTCCCTCTGCCTCTCCTCTTTCTTTCTCCTGTGGTGGCTGTTGACCATGACGGGGAAGAGACAAGGAGAGGGGCTGGGAATTGCTAGGAGGCACCTGAGATTGTACCCTCATTCGTGTGTTGCTGCTGTTGTTTTGTTTTTTTTCCCGATCAGAAATCGGTTTGTGTTGCCCTGCCGCTCGTCGCGCTCATCGCCGACACTCGGCGATGAGGTTGTTGTTGCGCCCTCTAGGCTGCAGCGATGCGTTCATGTTCAAGCCACCCTCGCTGGTGTCGCCAACTTTCCAGCGATGGCGCCACCCACCGCCGGTTCTCATCAAGAAGATGTTCGGTCTAACTCCCACGCATCTGCTGTCCTAGCGCCGACACCGACGACGATGTTGCTGAAGGAAGATCTCGGTCGCCACCCCTGCTCCAAGTGTGACATTGTTGTAGGAAGATGCTAGTCACCACCCCCCTGCTCTGAGTGTCACCTGCTACATCCTACGCCGTCAACCATTGCCATTTGCCGATTACTGTCTTGCTGCTGTCGTCGGATTGAGTTTTTACATTCGAGTGCCTCGACGATGCTTCGGACCTGCGCCTCCTCCATGGATTCGACCACGTCCACCTTGACTTCAGCTACTTCGCACTAAAGGCCTACCATCTGCTTGAGCTTCAGTCGCAGCATTCGCACCGGTTCTCCGAATGCAGGCGGGATACGTCTCCATTATTTTCTAGTCTAGGATTGATTGTAATCCCGGGATAGCCTTCCTTTTCCCTAGATAGGAGAGGCTACTTGCCCTCCAAGCCATGTATTCCTATATATTCGACCTAGAGGCTCAATGCAATACACCGACCACATTATACGCATCCTACCTTTCTTACAGGATTATCTCTATCAGAAAGGTAGAAAAGCCATATATATAATAAGAAGGAAGTCACGACAGTACCTTTTGGTAAAGTTTGTGAAAAAAAAGAGTATGTCCAACTATACATATGGACACGCCATCCAGGGGTAGGTAGATAACATTGCTCTGGTTTGTACCATACAACAGGGAAGACAACACTATAAAACTGCAACTATATCGGCAATAGAGATTGAATTTGTTATTTATATTACATATTTGCTTGGCACCAAATCTTTTTCTTTCATTATCAAGTAGTGAGCATATCATTTAGTACGAGAGGGAGAAACCGAGAAAGTACTGAGCATAGGAATGAGAAGCATGTGGAAGTTGAGGTTTGCTACTGGGAATTTGTAGTCTCCAAGATGGCGACTTCTGGCTGCTGAGTGGCTCCAAAATGGCTCCAGACATCAAAAAAATAGACGCTTGGTGTCTTGCTGGGTCAGATTGACAAGACTGTGTGAGTGGCCAAAAGGCGTGGCGCACAGACCTATAATGTTTATCATATTATTATCGAAGGCTTTCCTCATCTGAATCACAGGATGACTTATTTAAATTTTTAGCTTCTGTAAGAAGCCAAAGTGTTTAGTTAGGTTCCAGCTCTCGGTTGAAAAATCTGAGATTTGGTATATATACTGAACTCTAAAATGAAATATCTTTTACGCTGGAAGTAGAAAACCCTGATAACTCCGTTTGGTCTCCTTTCTCATAATTTCAGCTATGGAGACTAATGAGCCTTGGTATGCACTAATATCTATCTATTATAGCGAAGCCGCTGGATCCGCGCGCTCGGGCCTAACCGCCGCTGGATCTGCTCCCTCCAGCCCTGGGACATCGCCGTCCGCGATGACGCCGCGCTCCCGCCGCCGGTCGCCGCCCGCAAGTCGGCTTCCGTGGGCAGCAGTGTCTCCATGGCCCCACCGTCCGCCCGCTCTTTGCTGGTGTCCGGGTTGCACGCCGGTGGGAAGACCTCATCACGCGCCTGCGCCGCCTTATCCGACTTCTTCGGGGGGGCAGCGTCGTGGGCGCCCTACCTCGTCCCTCTCTGGATCCGTCTTTCCCATGGCTGGAACGGCGGTGCGCGTCCCTCCATACTACACAGGACGGCGCCCATGGAGATGGTTGGCATGGGGCCCCTCGCTTCTACGCGCGGCGCCGACTCCTAGTCCACACCGGCGCGCTTCTTCTCCGTGAGATCTACGGCGGAGGCAGTGCCCTTTACCCTACTGGGTGATGACGACATGGCGGAGGTCCCCCGCGCAGGCGCGTCCACGGACGACGTCCGTGTCCGGGCATGGGATACCGTGATCCGGGGCTGCATGTCACTTTGCTTCCCTCGGCTGTTGGAGATGGTGCAGCCATAGCGTGCAAGATCATCGAGCAAAAGCTTGCAACAATGACACCTAGTCATGTCCCTTCTTGGAGGCATTGCATAGGTGTTCTTGCATTGCCCATTGGCAACAATATTTGGCGTCATGATGCACCTCGCCGACCTGGCAAGGAGATCGATGGTGACTATCCTGAACGCCACAGATACATCAAGGTGGAGGGGCAACGGTGAGGGCATTTGCCAGCTGCAGTGTGGGCTGTCTACATCCAATGAGTTTCTTTCAAGTTCAGTTTGGTGCACGTCGTTCAAGGTGTGGTGGCTGATTCGAAGACCGCCATGAAGCAACATCGTTATCTTTAGCACTGTCTTGAGTAGTAAACTCAATTTTTTTTTGGATGTAGTAGATCTTTAGTACATATATCTTCATGTGCTCACGCAGAGGCTTTAGGCTGTGTGCATTACCGTAGAGGCCGGAATGTTAATTCCATTATCTAAAAAAAACGAAGATGTGGCTATGGCGTAGTAGGACACAAGCTTTTGGATCAAAGCTCTCTAAAGATAGCACAAACTTAATTTGTGTACAATGATATTATGTTTGGGCCGCAATGTTGGGAAATAGCCACACATTTGTGAGTGTTAGTTTCTCTTCATAAGTTTGACAGTGCTCATCCAATAGACTGGTGTTTCATGAAGAGATAGCCATATTAACATTTTCGTTATTGCTTTTCCTGTTGGGCCGGTTTGTATTATGCAGGAAAAAACTTAGTCCTCTGCGGGCTGCTCCTTAATTTTCTATGTGTTGGTTAAACACATGTTTCATTTTGCCATAAGCTCATGGTCACAGATTTGGATGCAGACCTTGAAGCCAAGGAAAAAGGTTTCCACTGACTATGTTGGGGCTCTGTAACCTCCCTCGTTCTGCTGCCAACACCACTTCCTGTGTATCCATGTGGCCATAGCCCTCATGAAAGGAAGCTGAGTACAGAAAGGCCCATGAACTAGTTCTTAGATGTATCTCTATTACATGACGGGACGAAATACTAATGACTTTTGGGAAGTACGTATCTCTATTATGCAGACATGTTTGGGCAAGGTACAATATATATCTCTATTACTAGGTTGGACTCAGGGCTGGGTTGGACGGGCTAGATGCAAGAGCGTTGCCCAAACTGAAAATAATTATCAAAAAACAATTACTTTAATTTGCTGCTTTGAAATGCAAGCAAAGTTTTGGGGAGCAGATGCCGTTTGCTATTGCCTGTCCATTGACCAAGCTCTACAAATGTTTACTACTAACCTTGGCCGCCATATGTATAGCTAATAGTCATATAGATGTACCACCATCTAGTTTTTTGCTCTCCATGCATGTTTAATCTGACTAGTCATGCACGGGTAGGTAGACAACATTGAACATCTGGTTTGTACCTTGCAACAGGGACCTGTCCATGACACCATATAAAACCATACCAAACATTGCCGTAGAGACTGACTTTAGGCATGTTGGTTGCTTAGTGGTAGATATTTTCCATTCATCAGAATCAGTGCAAGAAAGAGAGATGGAGCAATGCGGGTAGGCTTGAGAATCATTGGGAAATATGGCTCCATCCCATGCTGGTGAAATATGGGATGCATGGAGTTCTAGATATTGAGATTGAATGGATTCGAGCCAGTGTATTAATCTGCCTCTGTACGTGCTACCCAATGGTTTTCATTGACGACTCCGTTCTGTTCTTAAGTCTAGACCCACTCCTCAAGCAATCACAAAGCAGTGGAGGATGTACTCAGTACCACACACGGTTGATGCCAAGTCATCTGTGTGGCCTCAAGATAGCGCAGCAATATTCAACTCCGCTGCATGTGGATATGAGCGCAAGGCCATCCATGCACCGGGCCAGACAAGAGTTCACTAATCTGGAATCTAAGATGAGTAGCACTAGACGAAAGGAAGCAGTTTTGTATATTTTGCATGTCGAATCAAAGCGCAAAAAGACATCTGGTGTTTCCGTTAGGTAACATTCAAGTTAAAACAAACTGTAGCAATGGCTCACCACGCTTCACAAGTTGAAGCATGCATGGTAGAATCGTCCGACTTTTTTTTTCAAACTTAAGGATAAATGGCTCACTAGACTTCACAAGTTGCTCAACTAAAAATGCTTGTTATGAAAGGTGTTCTCAACATGACGTGGCGTAGATCGATGACGACGCTGCGAAGGCAGCGGCGCGGCGGCGGCGGAACGGCGCTGGCAAAGGGGCGACGGCGGCGCAGGGGAGCTGGAAGGTAGCAGGGTAAAACCCTAAATTATTCTTGATTGATTGTCTCACAATAGTTGCCCCCATAGTCTTTCGAGCTCACTTTAATTTAACCAAATAAATATACTAATAAAAGCTATCTAATAATTAAATATTTAGCCACTCCGCTTATTCCGGCGGTGTTGACCGAACGTGACATCTCTCCCCACTGAGATTCAGCTCGCCCTCGAGCTGAAATCTAGATAAATTTTGTTAATAATTCCGCATCTTCCCCATGAAGCATCTGCAGCTTGTCTTGTTCTTCCATTTGATAAGGACCTGAAGCTGACCTTTGTCCGACTCGATTTAAGCATGACCTCAGGTTCGTGGACCGGTGTACCTTCGTATACGTGGTAATTCGTATATCGGTAGGAATCTCTCCGATATGGCTTAAGCATGCTGACATGAAAAGCGCTGTGTAAGCGAGTTCCGGCCAGTAGATTCAACTCATATATAACTGGAGTAAGAACTTTACCGATGCTAAAGGGTCCAAAATATTTGGGCCGCATAATCACCCACTTGGAACCCGCGCCCGTATGTTTAGCATCAAAGTATTTAGCGTAATAATCTTGTGCCAACCGTAAACGAACCTTTGTCTCGATTGAGAAAAGTATCATGCTAAGATAACATAGCATCTATAGAAGTAATGTTGTCTCACCCGGATTGTAGGCTCGAATTGTAGGTGGGTCGGGCCCATAGACCGATTGAATGGTGTTGTTTTGGTGGATGTATGATATGAAGTATTATAGCAATATTCTGCCCATGGCAACCATCTTACCCAATCCTTCGGTTTGTCATCAGTCAAACAGCGTAGATACATTGTGATTATTTTGTTTACCACCTCTACCTGTCCATCTGCTTGAGGATGATAAGCTGATGTGGGTCAGAGGATGATATTAGACAGTCTAAAGAGATCTTCCCAAAACTGACTTGTGAAAACCACATGTCAGTCACTAATAATCGATCTCGGCAACCCATGTAGCCTCACAATTTTTGAGAAAATTTTTTGAGCCACTGAAGTTGCTGTGTATGGGTGAGGTATAAAGTGGGCATACTTGGATAGACGATCAACCACCGCTAAAATCCCCCGACTTCATGCCGTAGGGAAGTGCCTCAATGAAGTCCATTCAAATATCCTCCTAGATCCGCCCCGAACTCGTAAGGGTTGAAGAAGTCCACCGATGCGATGTTCAGTTTTATTGCGTTGACACACTAAGCAATCATTCACAAACTCTCGGACATTGCGGCGACCCCTCGCTTGATAAAGAAAGTCTGACAGAATCGATGGAATGTCTGTTGTATTCCCTCATGAGCTGAATCATAAACGACGTGGAGGATGGTTTGAAGAAGTTTGGATGACGGTGAAAGCCATACCTTTTGCTGAACGGAATTAAACCATTATGGACTTCCCTTTGCGGAATTCTTGCCGCTGATGATAGAATCAATAAGACTTATGGCTTCATCGCTGAATGTAATTTCCTCACATAACTGATCAAACGAGCCCAATTGAATTTCCGAAATAGCCATTAGTGAAGACTTCTCAATGTTCTCCGTTGAGATAAGGCATCATCTACCACATTGGATTTGCCTGGTTTGTATTCCACAAAGAAGTCATAACCAAGTAATTTGCTAACCCATTGGTGTTGTGGAATAGTGGATAAATGCTGATCTAAGATGTATTTGAGACCGTCATGATCCGACCTTATGAGGAAGGGGCGGCCCTAGAGTTACAGTCTCCAGTGTTTGACTGCTGTCACCAAACCTATGAGTTCCTGTTCATAGGCGGCCAACTTTTTGTACTTATCAGGCATTCTCTTGCTAAAGTAAGCTATCGGACCATTCCCTTGATGTAAAATAGCACCCATACCGTGCCGCGAGGCATCACATTCAACCACAAAGAGTGTGTTGAAGTCTAGAAGTTGTAGGACTGGTGATGAAGACAATGTCCTCTTTAAATGCTCAAAGGCTGAGGTTGCTAGAGGTGTCCAGAAAAATGAATCCCTTTTGAGAAGGTCTATAAGCGGTCGAGCAATCGTACCATAATCCATTATGAATTTTTTGTAGTATCCTGCAAGTCCTAAAACCCCGAGTTCTTTAAGAGTTGTAGGATTGGCCATGCAAAGGATCGCCTCAATCTTTTCGGATCACCGCCACTCCAAAGATTAGAGATAATGTGTTCCAAATAACCAAGTTGTGATTGACCAAAGAGGCAATTAGATTTCTTTAAGAAAATAATATATGATGCCAATACCTTGAAGATCTCTTCGACATGTGCTAAATGGTCATTCCAAGATTTGCTGAAGATTAAAATATCATCGAAGAAAACCAGAACAAATTTTCATAGGAAGGGTCCCAAAATGTTATTCATCAATGTTTGAAAGGTTGAAGATGCATTACATAACCCAAAATGTCATGACCAAAAATTCAAAGTACCCATGATGTGTTCTCAATGCGCCTTTTCAATGTCCGGTGGACGATGCATACCCGCGAATCCTGAACGAAGACCGAGCTTGCTAAAGAATTTAGCACCTTACAACTCATCCAATAATTCGCAATGACAGATGTTGGAAATTTATCTTTCATAGTATTATCGCGAGTGTGTGATAGTCCATGCAGAATCGCCAAGTCTTGTCATGTTTCTTGACAAGAAGAACAAAAATGAAAATGGTGAAGTGTTGTACCGATGATACGTTGGGAGAGCATCTCAATGCATTGGCGTTCCAGCTCATTCTTCTACATTTGAGGATAACGGTAAGGGCAAACAATCATGCGGTTGAGTTGGATCTTTCGGATGAATGTGATGGTCATACCGCCTCTGAGGCGGAAGGCCCTTAGGCTCTGTGAACAGTTGCTGAAATTTGTGCAATAAAGGTTCCATTGAGGATCAGAAAAAAGGACATGAATACCTAGCGGAGGATCTGTTTCCTTAGATAAACTGCTCCATATTATAAGTTGTCCATGACACCAAAACTTCATAATCAGCTTATTAAAATTCCAAACAATGGTTCCCAGTGCTCAACCAGTCCACACCCAGGACAACATCATAGCCGCCTAATTTAATGCTAAAAAATCTGCTTTGAAACTTTCAGTAGCAATAGAAAATTCAATATCATCATACCTCCCAACACTTGTTATGTGTTTGCTATTGGCCACAACTACTTGGAGAGAGCGATGTGAGGGAGAGCTTGGTAGGTTCAGTTTGGTTGGCAAGTCACAAATCCATAAAATTGTGTGTTGAACCGAAATCCTATAAAGCCAATAAATTGGTACCATTTATAGTGATCATTAACCGCATAGTAGGACATGTAGATATGCCATGGCTAATCCATGAACTGATATTTGAACATCGGAATGTCGTCGAATATGTAACTTTGAGCTCACCGACATGTTGATAAATAGAAACATCTAGCCAATGCTATAACAGTCTCCATATCAGGTGGTTGGTGTAGTTGTACCTCTATTTGAATCGGAGGAGCTAGACCAGCCACATATAGCATAACCTCGTTGTTTGGGAGAGAGGTGTTGTACCTTATTGAGCGTCCACCGTGAATTTGTTGTGTAGCTGTCCAAATCTCCCAGTTGGCGTGTGACTATCGATCGTCGAGATGATTATGCATTGGTGATCAAAAATACCGTTGATTGCTGCAGAAAAATTCTGACCAAGCTGGGCTGGCCAAATTCTTTTTTCCAACGAATAAACCAAGGTAATGCGTTCCCTTGAAGGTAGAACGAAGCAAGCTAAATCTGATCATTGTCTTTTATTTCTTTAGCGAAAAAAAATTATTGCATTTCTACAGCCAAAAGAGAAGGTTCTCCCTTACCATCATACTCAGGAAAAATAATTTTAGAATATTGCCAAATCCGTCTAGAAATTTCAGGAGAAAATTTTGTAGGATTTTCTATAGTGATATCCGTAGCAATTTTTCGTAGAAATTTCAGTAGCAATTTCGTATGAATTTCTCGGGCAATCCGATGGCTGAAGAATTTTTGAGTCGGAGGTGCGCGGCGGATGGTGAACTCATCGGTTTCCACGCACTAAAGAGAACGCTTCGAGGGCGGAACATACTTAGCTGAAGGTGGGGGCGATGACGCCCCCTGGTTGCGATGTAGTTGTTGATGATGCTATCGACGCCCTCCATGAATTTCTTGCTCTAGTCGAGGCCATTAGATCGCCCCGGTCTCCAAATACCAATCTGTGACAAACCGCTCCCGTCAACGAGAGGGGAAGACGTAAGACGGACGCTACGTGGCATAGATTGACGACGACGCCGGCGAAGGCTGCGGCACCGAACGATGGCGCTGGGCGGCGGCGACAACGACGAGCCGGGCGGCAGCGGCGTAGGGGACTGAAGGTAGCAGGGTAAAACCCTAAATTATTCTTGATTGATTGTCTCACAATAGTTGCCCCCATATTTATATGAGGGGTTTACAACCGCTAACGGGCCGCATCCATTAGTCTTTCGAGCTCACTTTAATTTAACTAAACAAATGTACTAATAAAAGCTATATAATAATTAAATATTCAGCCACTTTGCTTATTCCGGGCGAATCGTTGACAGGATGTGACACCAAGCCAAAAGTATTGGCCCATGCATGCCTTTTGTTGTAAAACACACGGACTCTGTCCTAGAAGGAAAGGAGAAGGAGGAATCCTAATCCTAGTCCGTTCGTATGTGGGCTCTTACCAAACTCTTAGACCTTGGCATGATTATATATATGTGGAAGCTCTATGTTGTAATTATCAATATTCAGATGAATAAAGAATAGTCTCCCTATCTTGTGTATACTTGTTCTACTCCTTTTATCTACTGCGTGATCATGAGAGAGATGGAGAGGGGAGGTCCTAACCGCTGACAACATGTTTTAAAATACCTTTGTTCCATATCTGACGTAATCTCAAAGAAAATAAATACTAATACAAACGATAAACAAAAAGACACAAAACGACCTTTTAAAATATATCGAAGTTAGCAAAATAAAGTAAAGAAATAAATAATAATAATATTTTTTTGATATCAACCAAGTGTATTATAAAATATACCTCGTTCCTAATTGATGTAGAAAGAATTTTTTTTCATATATAATTGATTAAACTTGAGATATTTTAACTTGATGACACTAATTTTTAGTGCGAGTGAGTACTCAAAAACCAGAGTGACGAGTCACGTGCTAGTCCGCTTCCTACGCGGAAGGGAATAAGTAGGTGTGGCACGGTCACATCGCCCCAGCCCCAGCCAGAACCAGCCGACGGCCGCCGTTCATATGCAACCCTAAAAGAAGCTGGGAAGCTAGGAGAGCAGCAATGCCGGGCGACCGCCGGATCGACGCGTGCATCGACCACTTCGCCCTCATGGGCTACGACGGACGCGACGTTCGTGCCGCCGCCCGTGATCTCCTCAAGGTGATTTTCAATTTGGTCTCTTGTTCTTGTTTTCCCCTGCAGGCAGCGTTTGGCGATGGCAGCATTCTAGGGTTTGGGTTTTTGTTGTTGCCGTGAACAGAATGCAGATTGATTTGGAGGGGTTCGAAATCCGCATTTTTGTTGCCGTGAACAGCCAGTTGCAAGGCGTTCTCCTGTGATTCGAGTGAGATCGAATGAATGAATGAACTAGCTGATTGATGAAATCTTGTTTTTCTGTGGCTTTAGGTGTACGGTGGCGGCACTCATGCATGGAGATTTCTGGAGGAAGGCTGCTACCAGGTTGTGCAAGATAGGCTCTTGGAGATCGAGGATGAGGAGAAGCAGAAGCAGGACCAGCAGGTTGGGTGATTCCTCGCTCATTTTGTTTTCTTGTCCCTCTCAAATTCTCACTTCCCCAATATGGATCCCTATTTATTGCTCATACACTGAAAACCAAAAACCATCAAGTCTCTCCTTATCAAGCGACCTATTCATGGTTTACTCAATGACCCATCGCCTACCATGGCTTCTTAGCTCTATTTTACTGCTGCCAAGGCCACGGAGTTTCAACTGTGAATTATGGGAATGGCTAAATCTCAGATGTGTGAAATTTGAGATATTTTCAGGAAACAAACATGAGCCGTCGGATGAGACATCAAATAAACAGCAGATTATATCAACCAGTCATTGTAATGTTCATCTTCCTCCTCAGGCTATTCACGCGTTGCTCGGCCGACCTGCCCACCTCGCCACCCAACACCAAGCCGTTGTGCAGTAGAGTTGAGATCCCCACGCCCGCGGTGGCCTCCCTCTTCCCCACCCCTCCCATAAACGCTTTCTTCCCAACTCCGGGCGAGAACAGCCGCAACGCCAAGCCCCCGAGCTGGCCTAGCCACCACCAAGGCTTCCGAGCTTCCTGTCAGGTGTCCCCATCGCCGCCTGCCTACCCCGTCAAAACCCCTTCTATACCTGCTGGACTTGGAGAACAAAGAGGGGGAGAGGCCAGAGAGAGGGAGGGCGACAAACTTATCAGATCCTAGGTCACACGTACTGGAACCCTAGGCGCGGGCACGGCACCAGTCGAGTGCATCGGAAGATGGAGGAGATGCATATGTCGTGGTGTGACGGGAGGATCGGGCGCGGCGGGCCGCCGACAGCCCAACTAATCTCAGCTGACTGTAATGTGGGAAGTGTGGTGAATGTTAGACCATATTTACCAATTCAAATAAGAGATTTGGACATCTAAATCGTCCTGCAAACAAAGACACATCGTTTCTCCATTAGCATTCATGCCCTGATGTCTCATATTGTATCCGCTCTTATCACTTCATTAAGTGGGACGGGGTCTTCTGATAATATTTTTTTCAAGACCTTAGAGGCATGTGTCATGGCTCTACCTAATGGCTAACAGCCAGGCACAAGAGGCAAATCTGTTCAGCCTTGCCTTAGTTAGCTGATTGAGTTAGTATGGAAGATTTGATGAACAATAGGAAAGAAAGAGAAATTATATGGAGTCGTTAGCCAGGGAGATAATTGGATTCAAGCCATAATTAGGAGCAAAACGATTCTCTCTTGCTCCGCCTTGGGTAGGTCTCCAGCCGCCTCATCTCTCCCTCTCAACCACAATCACCATTACAACATATGGTATCCGACATGTCAGGTTTCCATGAGGGCGAGAAGCAGCTGACGGTGCCACGGATGCCGCTCACGAATCACAACATCAAGGCATTGGCTAACTTCGTCCAGGAGATGGCGTATCTCTAAGTGCCCGTATAGGCCCAAGAATCCCGTCTGCTTGCGGTCACCACCACTATGCGTCGGTGTTCCACTATAGGTTGCCATCTCACCCCTCCTTGCCGTTCTACATCGAAAGCCCCCGCCCCCTCTCATCCCTGTGTAGGGCAGGTCAGCAAGCATCAAGTGATAGATGGCAAGGGGTCATGCATTTCGTCATTGACTATAGCGGGGGCACCTCTGCGGGCCGTTATTGCAGATTGACCGCCTTGCTACCATCTCGGTGATGAACATGGTGACGGCGTAGATAGGCAGAGCTCCATTTTCCCCGGCAAGATGTGTGTTTGTAGTGGTTGTCCTAGGTCATGATTCAGATGGGGATGTGTGTGGGTTCAGTGTGTCTGATTGCATGTGGTGGCCAAGCTGCGCGTGGCGTGCTGTGCTCATGTTTTTTCAATTTTTTTGAAACATAATTGGGGGGGGGGGGGATAGTTTCCCCACCTTTCGTCAATGCTAGGGTGTAAGAGAGAGTTTTTACAAATGCCGGGAGATACATGATCTTATGTACGCGCACCAATCTATAAGGCCGTTTACATGATACATGAGTATGGGGGAGGCGCTTTCTCCAGATTACTAAATCCTCACAAACCTTGGACAAAACATGCTGGGTACAGAAATTTTCATGACGAAAAACATGGCCGTTGCACCCATCCCAAATCCACCTCACATGGGTCTGTGGTGGAGGCGTTTTGGGAGACGCACCACCCCTCCTCTGATTAGAAGACATCCTCTCTTCCCTATGAGGTGCTAATCAGTAGTCATCCTACTGGGAGAAGAAAAAGGTTTATGGGCATGTGCACACTATGTAAGAACCACTGCATTCCACCATCAACTACCGCTAGGGCACCTACACAGGTCACTGATGGAGGATGACCGATGGCGCAAACATGCAGAGCTCCATTTTTCTCGGCAAGATGCATGGTGGGAATTTTATGCCTAGCTCATCTCTTCGGATAGGTTGGGTCGGGGATCGTGCCTTGGTGGATATGGTGGCCAAGCTGCGTGGGATGTTGTGCTCTTGTTTGTTCAAGACGCCAACCCATGTGCTTTTCCATGGGAGCCATATGGTTATACATGTGCAATTATTGTGTTTAGACGGTGTCCACCTTTCATTGAGGAGCTAGGCCGCCAAACTGAAGAGTCCAAATCTATTTCACGCTGAGAATAATAAAATGAGTTGAGAATAAAAGACTTGTTTTTAACTGCTAACTTTATGTTTAGTTGAGTTATTATTATGAGTTTTATGTGGGCAACAGATTCACCCTTGGAGCAAAGAAGGCAAGCACAATAAATCCGGGAAGTGGGTAGATTGACATCAAATTGAGGGAGACCCTAGCTACACAATTGGTAGGTCGAATTTAAAAAGCTTAGCAAGAGTGACTGAGAGAGAAGTAATGGGTAATTGGGCTGCCTAATGGCTATGTATACCATGGCTACCATGAGAATAGGCAAGTAGGAATTAGAAGAAAAACAATCTTCTCTCTTGCTCGACTTCGGCCAAGGCCCCCAACTCGACTCCTCTCTCTCTCTCTCTCTCTCAACCGTAGCCACCACCATGACACCTCACAGTACACATGTATATTTCCATGTTAAAAAGTTTGTTCATACAACTATTGCACATGTGCAGACTAGACTTGACAGGTTGGTACCTCAATCTAGGAGAACGAAAGATGCCATAGTGTGGTTACAATGACAAAATACACTGCTTTATTAAACAAAAATATTTAGTAATTTGCACCGGTAACACATACTGTCACTGCCACTACTACAAAAAAAAGCTTAACCGCTTTTGGAAAACGCTGTTGGAGGTGGGCATGATTTTGATCTTTCTCGGGTCATTTTTCTTAGCCGAGTAGGTTAGGGTCAACCGCCTTGCAAAGTCAATTTATGGATTTCTTAATTGAGACAGGCATTATAATTAGCTCGCCTCGAAAAATATCCCCATTTTGAAAGGCCAATTCATTATAAGACGCTTCTAGCAAGAAGGTCGAGGCCCAAACAAGCTCAGGCGAGGTCCGATATACCACCTTGTAATATAAATACACGCCTTAGAGTTTCTCCACACCCAGTGACTCTCCCTTCCTTCCACACATTGCGTCCGACACATGAGAGCCTCGCCCCTCCCCTTCCCGCTGCCCGCTGCGTCCACTCCTCTCCCTCCTTCCAATCGCTCTCTCTCTCTCCAAGCACTCACGGCGGCGACACACTTACTTCTCCCCCTCTTATGCCCTCCAGCGGTAGTGCAACATTTCTCTTCGTTGTGGAGGAGGCCAGGAATCTCCCTCTTTGGTGTGGAGGAGGCCAGCCTTGCCCGGATTTGGTAAGGAGGGGAGCGCACAGATGCGGTGATGTGGACGCTAGGGTGGCACGGTGGTGGTGCTTGGCGGCCCTGTCAGGGAATTCCCCCTGGGTACCCATGGTGCCCCATTTGAGCCTTGACCTGAAAGAGAGCTTGGACCACAACATGGAGTGTGGATCAAGGTATGGGACCCCACATCCCACATGACATCTAAAGGATATCTTGAAGTCGGCGATCTGATAGGATAGACTCCGATCCTAGAAATTATGTAACAGATTGTATTCTACTCAACCTTGTAGTTTCTATGTGTAACCCTACCCCCACTATATAAGGCTGGTAGGGACACCTCCCTCAACTCTGTACATCATTGTATACTCCACCATCATACAACAGAGCACGGGACATAGGGTTTATGTCACGCCGACAACCCTAGATAATTTAGGTGTCTTGTGTCTCTAATTAACCTTCTAGATCCTGGTCTTGCGCACCTCGCCAGATCAATCGACCATCGTGGGTAGCCCCTCGGTGGACTGTCGAGCGTACATCTTTGATAGGTCTGGATCCAGCATGGCCTGTCCTCCCCTCCCCTTCATACAATGGATCCACGACCGCCTCCTATTCCTCCTCCGCATGGTGGCGTAGGTGAGGAGAGCCCGGATCCAACATTGAAGAGGCCGACCATGGCCCAAGCAATGGCAGCGGTGCCACATCTGGATCTGGGCCAAGTGCGCCTGCGTGGATCTTGCCCTGGCGCGAATCAAGTTTCCCTGTCGTGGCGGCACAAGCGAAGAGAGCCCTGATCCAACAATGAAGAGTCCAGGAATGGGCCAATTGACGGCAGCAGTTTCGCATCTGGATCTCATCCAAGTGCGCAGTGTGTGGATCATTCCCAGCGTGGATCAAGCTCCCTTCCGTGGCTGCTGCGCAGCGCAACCCTTTGGGCTTGGATCAGGCTCTAGGACGCTTTGTTTTGTTTTGTTTTTTTTTTTTTTTGATTAACCAAGGTGGACATCTGAACCGTCTTGGTTAATAGGTCATTTGCAGTGACCTTGGGTCCAAGGCGGTTGTGATGCCAGCATTTGGTTAATCACTTTAGCCCACCATGGTAAATATTTTGTGTAGTAGTGTCGACACTAAGGCCTTGTTTAGATGGCTAAAAACTGTAAACCGAATGTCACATCGTATTAATCTTGTAGCACGTTTCGTTTGTTAGTGGTAAATATCATCCTACCATAGAGTAACTAGGCTCAAAAGAATCGCCTCGCAATGTACATCTAAACTGTGTAATTAGTTATTTTTTTACCTACATTTAATACTCCAAACATATGTCTTTTGGTGTATTTAATGTGATGTGATGGAGAGAAAGTGGGAAAAAGGTTAGAAATTTTAGCCATCTAAACAAGGCCTAATTAGTCTGACTTGAAGCATTGCAGGTACCTGATTGTGTCCTCCAAACTAGGGCAATCAAGATTGGCACTCGCGCCCGCTTTCAGGCTCTGATTCAGTGGTCTGGTATGCCATCAGCTTTGGCTACCTGGGAAGACATGGAGACTCTTCGCAACGCTTCCCTCACGCACCAGCTCTGGCTACATGGGGAGGGGATGCCAGCAGCTCTACAGCTCAGTCACCAAGCTGTGACAACAACGAGCATGACATCGCCCAGGCTACTACTCCACACGGCGTTGCCCAATCAACCGGAGCTGAACATGGGCCTCGACGCGGCACTCGGGTGCGCAGGCCCAGCACTTGGGTCAAAGGATCAGAATGGGCGTGATGCATTACCAGCTGGGAAATCCTGGCGTGTGGGGGAGACTTAGGTAGTCGAGAGATGGGAGAAAGAGATCATCAATTATGAAATACTTGTAAGAACTCTATGCATTTATGTTCTAATAGACCTCCGAACTATATAGTCTATCTCGGTTTCTTGCTCATTCTTCCGATTCCTATCCTATTCACTACAAGAAATGTGTTGATACATGACGGTTTCCTGGTGACGGTTTCTGAAACTGTCATCCCATACTGAATCTATGACGGCCTTATGACGGTTTGCATATTAGCTGCTAAGTCTATGACAGTTTCAACCATTTGTCACCTCCATAGTAATCTATGACGCTAAAAAAGAAGTGGCCCCACCTAGCTCACACACCCAACAAAGGTATATTTGAATGGTTCAAACACAGTTTTACACAGAAATGACTAAAACAAAAGTTATTGACCTCGATGAGTTCTACTCCCTCCGTCGCAAAGTGTTAGTCGCTTTTGGATTTGTGCTACAAGTTTGACTTTATTTGTGCAAAATACGTAATATTTGTATCTCTAAATAAATTTATTAAACAACGAGATTCAAATATCTTTCCAATGATACTAATTATGTATGATAAAAATTAATAACTTTAAATATATAATTTGTCAAAGTTGTTTCTCGAGAAGCGTAGTTTACGCTTATTTTGGTACGGAGGGAGTATAGTTTTGTTATTGATGAGATTGTTGTTTGAAGTCGTTTAGAATCTCAAATTTGTTTATTATACAATAAAGGTACATCTCACACTTTGTTCAGACGAAGAGAAATAATTGTATTTGTGAAGGAACTATGACGCACTTTTATTTGGAACTTAATTAATACAAACATGTAGAAATTTATTTAACTATAGAAAACGGAAAATGATTTTCAAAATTTTGTGTACTTTTAGGCAACATATATGTAGTCTATTTCATGTAGAAATATTGTAGTTACAAGTACTATTTTGATTAGAATATGCACCCACGTATCTTAACTAGTCAAATAAAAAATTTAATAAAGATGAACTTCATGTGCGGCCTCGAAGCCCACAGTCGGCCCACCTATTCCACCCATCCAACCCTAGGTTACAACACACACGTACACAGTCTATCTATCGAGCCGCCGCTCCCTTCGCTCCGCATCCCCTCATCTGTTCGCTCTCTCCTGCTCTCTCCGCAGCTCTCCCACCCGGTGCTCTCTTCCTCATGGAGGAACTCGATTCTGCAAGGAAGAGCTCGATCCGGTGAGGATGGTCCCGGATCTGGCGTAGGCCCAAGAGGCGGCCACGGGCAGGCTTGGGACGTCGAGGCGTGAGCTCTATATGCGTCAGCGGTGCGGGTCCGAGATGCGCGCAGCGGCGCAGATCAAGATGCGCAGCCGGCCGGTGTAGGTCTGGGACACGGCGGCTGCAGGGCCAAGGTAGCAGCGGCGTGGCTCGGGAGGCGCGTAGCCACAAGATGCAGCGGCGGCGCCGGTCCAGGATCTAGCAGCGGTGCCAATTTGAGATGTGGCAGCAGCGCGGGATGTGGCGGCGCTCAGGAAGGAGCTGGTAGTTTGAGCTCTGAGGACGACGAGATCATGGCGGCGGCAGCCATTACTACCCACGACGACGTGTGCTCGACGTCACTACAATGTGAGACAGCCCTCCTTTTCCCCTTGTGTAATTTATCTGCCTGTATAGATGCAATTTTGGTTTGATCTGCCATATCATGTGTGTTTATGGTTGGCTGCTAAGTCTGGACTCGAGATCGATAAATGTTTAGTGAACTGCTAGATAAATTAATCTTTGATTTGTAAGTGTACCACTGCTACCTATTTTTCTCATCATCTATAGAACATGATTCTAAACTAAATGCAGGTAAAAAAACATACTGGTCTCAGATATGAATTAGTTTTCTCAGTAAACATCACTGAAGGGAGCACTAGTTTGCTGACAAAAATAATTTTGCCATTAAGGACTAGTTACCTGCTTGTCAGGCCCCTTATGTAGTTATTTTTTATTCTTATTCTGTGGACAAGCTGTGTGCTGAAAGCTTGGGATTTTCTATATGGCACTAGCAGCTCAGTGTGTGATGATCCCTATGGTCTGTGTTTTTTTTCATGCCCATATTTTTTGGTTAGTACTTATGGTTAGTTGTAGGTCAATGTTTCACTGGTTAGTACCTCAGCCTTTCAGGCGTTGCAGCCTAGGCTGTTGTTTATTTCTTCAAATTTGACAAACATGAGCAGCAAATGCACCATTACGATTCTTGCTTAATTAACAAGTACTTTATTAGTACATGATATAGCAGAGCACATGGCCAAAATGGATCTTTGTCAAACTAGTAGTGGATTACTTAGACATCCTTCCGGTTTTATTCACTAATATAGCAGCAGCTCATGCTTTTTCCTGGTTGTTTTTTTTCACTGCAGTTCGGCAACCACAGCTGTAGGAGCAGATGCAGAGCAGTTACTCTAATGGAGGCTGTCATTTCTTATGTATTGCACTCAGTGTAGTCAGTCTATTTAATCTCAAGAACAATCCTTGTACCATGTATAATCTGCTTATGTACTATTAGAAGAAGTCTTCTTGGTAACAGTTACTGTTTTGTGGCAGGAGTTGTATCTGAAGTTTGTAATAAAGAATTTGATTGTTGAAATGGATGAAACATGGCTGATGTATATAGGACCCTAGTAGGTTTTTTTTTTTTTTTTTCTGAATTATTATCTGTGACGTTCTATTTCATCACTATATGCTGTAGTCGCTGCCTGTAAACTTGACCAACAACTATTACATGACGATTGTGGTCGTCACCGATCCAGCACGTCTATGACGGTTTTTTTGAGCAATGAAGGTTTATGACGTGGATTCCATGACAGATTTCTGAACCCTCACGGATAGTTACCTATGACAGTTTTTAGAGCGTCTATGACCAATTGATAACGTCATGTATCAACACAATCCTAGTAGTGATTTGTGTCTCACAGTTACAGCACATCTAGACAGCTATCAGTGTTCTTTTATTTGGATTTGCTATTTTAGTTCTACGATACTACTCGTATATACCACTTATTATTCTATCAGCCTGGGAGATGATATTTGAAGTGCTTTCCACTGAGGAGAAAACATGTATCAGGAGAAAAAATATGTATCAGGATTTGCTATTTTAGTTCTACGATATATACTACTCGTATATACTCCACTTATTATTCTATCGGCCTGGGAGATGATATTTGAAGTGCTTTCCACTGTGCAGGTGAGAAGGGGATGTCTGGGCCTCTGGCAGTCTGGAGATGAAGTGGCTACTGCAGTGCTTGGTAGCACCTACATATTGCTTCGTTGAACAGCTAGGCAACCCAAATCAAGGTGACTCTGATATATAAACGTACGTGCTTGGATTGGAACTCTAAATTGACATTTGTATATTTCTTGCACATATCGTAATGGGCTTTTATATACAGATGCATGGAAAAAGCCAAAACGCCGGCCTCCATTAAGTGTTGTGTTGTAATAATGATATAATGAATGATTTGTGTGGGGGCATATGCTCCAGTACTCCAACCTCAAAAAAAAATTAACTTTTTTTAAAAAATTATTTTCTATTGGCGCTAAATCCAGCCCTGAGCCCCAAAAAGCAGTCTCACCGCGAGACAATCCAAAATTTCGAGCTCTTTGTTAATTAGTGGATGGCCAAGGAACCACGACCAATCCGGAGCCGCTATTGAGTAGCATCTGATGGATGGAGCGGGAACCTGGCGCATGGTGAAGAAATGAATGGGTGATGTGATTGTGCTTTTGAGGTCAGGCTTGGACTCAGGGCTGGGTTGGACGGGCTAGGTCCAAGCGTAGCACAAACTGAAAGTAATTATGAAAAACAATTACCTTAATTGCCAGCTTTGAAATGCATGCAAATTTTTAGGGAGCAGATGCCGTTTGCTATTGCCTGTCCATAGACCAAGCTCTACAAATGTTTACTACTAACCTCGGCCACCATATGCATAGCTAATAATCATATAGATGGACCATCATCTAGTTTTTTGCTCTCCATGCATGTTTAATCTGACTAGTCACGCACGGCCGGGTAGGTAGACAACATTGAACATCTGGTTTGTACCTTGCAACAGGGACCTGTCTATGACACCATATAAAACCATAACAAACATTGCCGTAGAGACTGACTTTAGGCATGTTGGTTGCTTAGTGGTAGATATTTTCCATTCAACAGAATCAGCGCAAGAACGAGAGATGGAGCAATGCGGGTAGGCTTGAGAATCATTGGGAAATATGGCTCCATCCCATGTTGGTGAAATATGGGATGCATGGAGTTCTAGATAGTGAGATTGAATGGAATGGAGCCAGTGTATTAATCTTTCTCTGTATGTGCTACCCAGGGGTTTTCATTGACGACTGCGTTCTGTTCTTAAGTCTAGACCCACTGCTCATGCATTCACAAAGCAGTGGAGGTTGTGGTCAGTACCACGCACGGTCGATGCCATGGCATCTGTGTGGCCTCAAGATAGCGCACCAATACTCAACTCCGCTGCATGTGGATACGAGCACAAGGTCATCCACACTCCGGGCCAGACAGGAGTTAGACAGTGTCTCACAATCGCCAGACATGAGTTCACAAATTTGGAATCTAAGATGCGTAGCACTAGATGAAAGCAAGCAGATTTGGATATTTTGCATGCCGAATCAGAGCACAAAATAGAGATCTTGTCTTTCCTTTAGGAACCATTCAAGTTAAAATAGACTGAAGCAATGGCTCACCAGGCTTAACAAGTTGAACCATGGTAGATACATTAGATATATTTTTTGTCAATCAGAAAGGTAATTGGCTCAATAGGCTTCACAAGTTGCTATACTAAGAAATGCTTGCTGTGAAAGGTGTTCTTCTCTACACAACTCGTGCTTGAGTTTAGTAGAAGCCGTTAATATCTGCTTGCAAAGCATGTCTTGTATGCATGTGCTTTTTTCCCCTACTTCTGGGCTTCTGTGAGTAATGCTTGGGTTAGTATTTGCTTTTTCTTGAATTGTGCAGAGGAGTTTTGTCATGGATACACATGCTTGTAGTCAGGATAGTAAACACAAATCAAAGCCATCAATTTGCTTGTATGATTCTAAACTTTGGAGTATAATCTGTCTAATATGACATGTCATCAATTGGTAGGTACACACCATTGATCTGCCTTGTACCACACAATAGAGCCATGGCCACCATATATAAAACCATAGCAACTGCAGCAGACGAGACTGAATTTAGAATTATCGCTTTGTTTAGTAACAAATCTTTTAGTTTCACAGAACCCATTGCGAGAGCAAGAGAGCAATGTGCATGCGTAGGCTTGTGAAGCATCAGGAGTTATGGAGTTATGGTTCCTCTGTACCGCACTGCACAAACAACAACAGGGGAAGGTGGAACGGATTAAGTCGTGGCTTGTGCGAGCAGCATTGTCAATAGGTTAGATTAGAAATCATCCTTGATCCGTTCACTGAGCTTGAGGGAATTGCAGAGATAGGAGCAAAAGAGGGCCAAGGTGTCACTAGAGCACTCCGCATTCTGGAGATGGTCTCAAGAGTCCAGTTTGCTTTCCATTCTAGACCCACTTCACATCACATCGTCAACGTCAAGCAACAGAGGATGTGCTCATCACCATGCCCGCCCGACGTCGAGACATCGATCCATATAGCACTGAGATAGCGCGGCAATCAAGTGCTCTGTATGTGCATATGAGTGACTAGTATGAGCTGAGGGCGTGCATGCAGGCTACAAGCTACAGTAATCTAGCGGATCCGATGGCAAGACTGGAGTTAGCAAATTTGAAATCTATGATGATCAGTAGCACTAGTGGAAAGGGAAAAAAAAATAGTGAGGGTAGTCTCCATGGTGAAGGTACAGCATGATAACGCGTGTGCATGCAAAATCATCCAACTAAAAGCAGGTAAATTTGGGATATGTATGCCTATTGAATCAAAGGGTAAAGCAGTACATTTTGTCTCTTTTAGGTATACTGTTCTAATAAAATAGACGACAGTGTTGCCGAAAGACAAATGAATATGATAGTGTGGCTAGGCTTAACAAAATTGACCATGGTAAATCTGGAATTTCAAACTTTTTCGGTGGCATGCATAATAGAACAATGCCATAGAAAACATTCATGTGTGTGCCATGCCTTATCTAAGGTTCTGTACTTCTCACTACTACACAAAAGAACTTACAAGGTGTTTCAATTTGGGCCTCATTGGCAGTAGGCTATTTTTCTGGCCACGATTATTCGTGACCAGGCAGCTGGTACAAGCTGCCACCACTACAGGAGACTGGTCCTTTGCCGGCCACAATTATTTGTTGACTCCTGAAGTCCCGGCACTCAGCAAAGAAAACTTTTGTCGAGTGTCTAAATCCCCGCACTCATCAAAGCCAGCCTTTCCAGTGTTAACACTCTACTTAAAGCAGAGCACTCGGCAAAAGCTTGCTTTGCCAAGTGAGTGTGAAAAACAAAACACTAAGTGAAATGAAAGCACTCGATAAAGGATGGCTTTTGGCAGCGGGTGCCACCAACAGAACATTAGGCGAAATGAAGGCACTAGGCAAAGGTTGGCTTTCCCGAGCGAGTGCCACCAACAGAACACTAGGCTTAAACGAAAGCACTTTCGGCAAATGATGGCTAGCGAAGTACAGGGATTTAGACACTCGGCAAAGCCTTTCTTTTCTAAGTGCCGGGATTTCAGCACTTTCGACAAAGCCGCCAGACAATACACTCAGCAAACATTCCTGCACTCGGCGTATATCGGGATTACAGTATTGAATTTTATAGTGGAAAAATATATAAGTATTCATCCATGTCCATAATCCATCATCATTCCTTGACTGATTGTATTAATCCATACAATATTTGTTATTTATCTTGGGGTGTTCTGGCTCATGAATGACTCACGAGCTGGCTCAAGCTAGTTCATTAACTAACCGAGCTAAACTAGCTTGGCTCGTAAGGGCACTCCCAAACCATACTCTATGGTAGAGTTCATGGACATTAATTAGGCAATTTGCTGATGTGGCGTGTCATTTATCGAGGAAGTAGGAGGAAAAAGAAGACTTCGAGTCTTATTAGGACGTCGTGTCTACGATAGGATCGAGGCGCGTAGACTCCACCAAAATCTGCGTTGGGGGAAGGCAGTTTGGTGTGATGGATCCCGTACTCCAACCCTCCACTATCACAAGATCTGATTTTTGGTGGCGGGCAAAAACATGTTCCGTGGGCGGTTTTCATAAACGCCACGAACATAGGGTCACAAGAAATCGTTAATTTACCATGGCATTTTTCGAGAGCCCAAAAAGCACCATGGCAAATCCAGGAAAAAAACAAATAAATAAAAATAAAAAATCCAGATCCAGGCCCAAACAGGCCCGAACTAGGCTGTGCACCGCCGGATGTGCCGTGCCGGGATCCGCTCTTTGGGATGCCCGGCCACCGTGAGGGACAGCCGGATCTAGCCCCGTGGCCGCAGTGCTCACCGGTGGAGGAGATCTGCCGTGCCCTTTGCCACCGCGCCCGCCGGTGGAGGAGATCCGTCGCGCCACCGGGATCCGTTGATGGAGGGCCGCCCTACGCCCGCCCCGGTGGAGGAGGGCCGCCCCCCGGCCCCTGGCCCCACGCGCCGCCGGTGGAGGACGTCCGCCGCCCGTGTCCCGGTGTTGACACATCTTATAGTATAATTTTATAAGCTCAATTAAAACTGAAATAAGGGTATAAATAAATAATTATGTAGAACTCGGGGCTTTACTAACAATTTCCATGAGTTTTGGTGAATTATATATTTTTTTCAGGGGGATTAACAGAAAAGGCCCGAGTTTGCACCCAATACGATGAAGGACATGACCGTGAAGCAACCTAACTTGAAACCCACGTAAGAAGACCCTAGAAGACTCCGAAGCCGCCAGGACCATGGTCGGGCCCACCCTCCGAGGGACGGCAAATGGCCGCCGTGGGCCTCTGCGGCGGCGGCCGCCGTGGGGACCCCCCGTCATGGTCAGCCTCTTGTTCTATGTCGGTTCATAACCGCCATTGAGGGTCAATCCTATCCATCCATCAAGGTCGGTTTCATCCAATGGCTACGGTTCATCGCCCCCGGCTATATAAGCATGCCCCCTGGCCCCTGCCAGGGCAATGATGGTTCATTAGTTCATTACTCCATCAGCTCAGCCTGATCAACAGCCTATGCCCTAGCTTCTAATTAGAAGAGCTCTAGATCTAGTTGAGAGAGAAGATTAGCAAGTTGAGAGACTAGTTCATAGCTCCCTTTGAGAGTAGCTAAATCTAGTGTTGTTCGAAAGATAGATATTGAGTGGAAGGAGAAGTTAAGGCGAAGCTCCGAACCTGTCGGTGTCTCCTCTTCGCTTATACCTCCGGGACCAAGCTTCCTTTGGAGCTTGATCCTAAGACAACTACGGTGGATCAACTTCTTATTTGAGTAAGTTTACTTGTTTATATTATTCTTGTGGTTTTGCACTCTTTTTTAGAGTACTTCAATTCTTGTCGCTCTTGGATTGAGGTTGCTACCCCTAGTGTGAGCGTGGTGCTTAGACTAGAATGCTCGTGAGATACACCCTACCTTCCTGATCGTAACTAACTAACGTAGGTGACTTATAGCTACGTTAATTCTTTGTAGTCCACATCCCGTTGGATAGGCCTCGGTAGAACCTATTTGCTAGGAGTTTGCACTCTTTGCTAGTGTCTTCTCCTAGAATAAAGTTCCCATAAGATATATTCACAAGCCTTACAAGGATATCAATTAGACAACCATAGCCGTCTTCTTAAAGATTTATCAACTTCCTTCCTTGTTGAGATTCTCTGGCCTTAGTTATATCTTCACTATTCGTAAACCTTTCTCCTTGTGGATACGATATTTTGAAACCCATCTCCCGGTGAAGTGCTCACCGTATCCGTGACGCTTATGGATTATACAAATCATAAATATTTACGTGGGCTTAACTTTTTACCAACACCTGGTGCGCGGTGGAGCCGCCCCACGGGTCCGGGCCCACGCGCGTCCTTGCATCGGTGGAGAGAAGAGATGGGGAGCTGCTGAGAGGGAGAGTGAGTGGGACGTGGGTAGCGGCTGAGAGGTGGGGAGGGTGAGTGAATCCCTAGCTCAATATATATATGAGGGACTGGATTGGGCTCTGATGGGCTAGGGTTTTCTTTGGCTAGGCTGTAATTTTGGACTTTATTAACCGTGGCAGTTTTTAACCACCGCGGTTAATCGATTTACCATGGCGCTTATTAAAACCACTACGGTTAATAAAAAATAACCACTACGGTTAATGTAGCCCTTAATCGTACTTATGCCCATCTTGATAAATATTTTGGGCAGTAGTGGCATTACCAGTCTGACTTGATGCATTGCAGGTACCTGATTGTGTCCTCCTGCACGGACCAGCTCTGACTACCTGGGGAGGGGATGTCAGCAGCTCTACAACTCAGCCACCAAGCTCTGACAACATCGAGCATGACATTGCCCAACCTACTACTACGCATGACTTTGCCCAAGGAACCGGAGGTGAACATGGGCCTTGACGCGGCACTCGGGTGCCCAGGCTCAAAACTTGGGTCAGATGATCAAAATGGGTGTGATGCATCACCAGGTGGGAAACGCTGGCTGGTGGGGGAGGTTTAAGTAGTTGAGAGATGTGAGAAAGAGATTATATATCAATAATGAAATCCTTGCAACAACTCTGTAAGCACTCCTTTGTTTTATGTTCTAATAGACCTCCGAACTATATATTCTATCTCCTTGTTTTTCTGATTTCTATCATGCTGCTTACAGAATGGTTGAGCCTCGCCACAGAACACGATCCTGAAACTCATGTGTGTGTCTCACAGATACAGCACATCTATCAAGCTATAGCACATCTAAAAAAATACTCTGCAGGTGAGAAGGGGATGTCTGGCAGTCTGGGGATGAAGTGGCGGCTGCAGTGCTGCAGGTTATGGACAATCTGGTGTGAACCAGAAACAGTCGACAATATTTCACCAAGAGGGGACTGCCGCCATACGGAGTGATTCACTGTGGGATTGTTAGAGCTGGAACGCCCGCGACCAGGAACGTCGGCGCCGGTGGTGATCACGGCGACCACGGCAAATAGTTAGTAGATGAGATCGTGTAAACAGATATGTATGCGAGAAGAATAGGAATAACTACTACAGATTCGTTCATCACTACCGCCTTCATCACCGCTGAAATTATAAAAACCGGAAGTGAAGACACTTTTAGGGCTTTCGAATCAGAAAATCATTGAGACTAGTCAATATCCGACACTGAAAATTCACATCACTGTCGGGTTGAAGTTGAAACCCGACGAGAATAGCAATACTTGCCGGGGTTTAAAGGGAACCCGATAGTGATAAGGTGTCCGGACCGAAAATAAAATGAAATGCGGTGAAGTCACGCCTCAAATCCAGTGAAGTCCGGGGACTCTCTCTCTCCCGAAATATCTCCCCGTTCATCCTTCCTTCCCTCTCTCCCGTTCTTATCCATGGCATGCGAGCGCTCCCCACCGCTGAAGTTTCCCTCTCTCCCTCCGGCCCTCCTCCCCGCTCCTCCCCCTCCACCTCGAGCGCCAGCCTCGCCCCCCCGGCCACGGCGGCAGAGTATCTGCTGCTCCTAGCTTCGACGACGGCGTCTCCCAAATTTCGATGGCGGCGGCTCCGGCCGGGCGATGGCGGGTGTGCCCCTCCTGACCACGTCGACGGCGGCCGCCCTCCCGGCAAGGCCCATGAGGGCGTCGCGGACGCGGTATGGCCCATGAGTGCCAATGGCCAATTCTTCCGGCAAAGTCCACGGTATCCTAATTTCTCTCCCGTGCTATATTTGTCACGCTATTTCTCCTCTCTCACACACACTCTGCTCGATCTGGTGTTGGAGCAGCGGGGGCGGCGTGGACCGAGGCAGGCGACCCCCATCCGCGACCTAGCGCCACCTCCATGCGCCGGCGGGGGCGAGACAGATGGCGAGCTCCTCTCTTTGCGTCGACCCTGGACAACGGTGATGACGTAGATCTAGTCGTACTAGCTAGTAGTACATCTCTTTTGATTCTACCTAGCTAGTAGTACCGTGTGTTCTTTCTTTGTTCTTTCGTTGTAGAAGACAACAAATGAGCTCATTCTCTCAAGTTGGATTTGTAGATAATCTGTGATGTGTGAACCCTTCTTCGTGAGTACTGTACGAATCGATCTGGGTTTTATTTGGATGAAGTGGTAGCCGGATTTGTTGTATGAATTGCTTCGGTATGATTTGTGATTTGTGGGCGAGCATCTCTTGCGGCGGCGGCAAGCGGAGGCTGCTTGCTAGATTTTTTTTTTTTTTTTGAAGCCAAACACCGCCGTATTCCACCGGGAGTGATGTCGTAAGAGTATCACTTCCACTTTGGTTGCGCCGGTTCACTCTTCGGCAGTAAAGGGGGTTTTGGGCCCGGCAGTAATGTACAATTCTGTAGTAGTGTCTTTGCCAACAACACACCGCCTCCCCACGACTCCCACTACTACATAATTGATTTTGCGAGGTGTTTGGTTTTGATTTTTCCGTGGCGGGCATTTAGAAAACCGCCCGCAAAAATAGTTGGCGTGGCAATTCCTCGGCCGGGGAATGCCCGCCACGGTTAATCGATGCCGTGGCGGGCATTGTAAAATGCCCGCCATGGAAAATCGAGCCCAACCCGCAGACCAACAAGGCCCATTTCAAAGCACTTCATATATATACCGGGGTTAGGGTTTCACCTCACCTCCCCTCCTCTCTAGAACCCGGACCGCGCCCCTCCCGATCCCTACTCCCGCGCCTCTCCCCTCCCCTCCCCGGCGCACCTCCCTCCCCCGCGGCCCGCCCTCCCCTCCCCTCCCCTCCACGGCCCTTCCCCTCCACGGCGCACACCCCCTCCCCCGGTGGCCCTCCCCCTCCCTCCCCTCCCCTCCACGGCGGCCCCTCCCCTCCCCGGCGCACCTCCCCTCCCCCCGGCGGCCCTCCCCTTCCACTCCCAAGGCGGCGGTGGGCTCCGGCGAGCCGGATCCGGCGGTGCCCGGCGGCGCGCGGCCCTCCCCTTAGTTCGATGCATCGTCGGGGGGCTCCACGGGCGCAAGGGACCGGGCGGCGGCGGGACTCCTCCGGGCGGCGCTGACCGGCCCGGGCTCTCCGTGGCGCGCCCGGGCGGCGAGAGCTCGGGCGCCGCGCCGCGGGCGGCGTATGCGCCGCCGGGCGAGCGGATCCGGCCTGGGCGAAAGCATCCGGCGGCGGCGAGCGGATCCGGGCCGCCGGCGAGCGATCGGGCCGGGTGGGAGGGATCCGGCCGGTGGCGCACGGCGCTGCCGCGCCGCCAAGGCTGGAGTCAGAAACCCTAACGGGCCCGCGCCTCGCATCTAGGCCCGTTAGGGTTTCAAAGATGGATTTTCTTTTTTTTTTATTTTTGTTATTCATTAACGGGGCGGGCATTTTGTCCGCCACGAAAATCTTCCATTTTCTGGATTTCTCATTCCGTGGCTTTAATGACAAAATGCCCGCCACGAAAATATTTTTGTCCGCCACGGAAGTTCGATTTCGTAGTAGTGTCCATTCATTCATATATAGACCTCCCCACGCCGTAACGCACCGGTACACCTCACCGCTTTTTCTTCGCGGTGAACGCCACATGCACCGACACGCCACGACATGGCTGGACTCGGGGCGGGGTGCCCGACGTAGCCCATACAATGCCTTTCTCCGCCTTCAGATCTTGTCACCTTTGCAACTATGAAACCAGGGGTTGTTGCACATATACGGTTTTCAAAGAGATCTCCATTCAAGAATGCGGGCTTGACGCACATATGGTGTACCTCCCATCCACCTTGAGCTGCAAGTGCCAACGCACTCTCACTCCTCACAATTCGCAACAAAAACAAACACTTCATCGAAGTCGACACCTTCTCGCCGTGCATATCCTTTAGCTACTAGCCTCGCCTTATGCTTGACAATTCTTCCTTCCGTGGTCTTTCTTAACCTTGAAAGCCCACTTTAGGTCGATTGCTCTATGACTCCTTGGAAGATCATTGACTTCCCAAGTCTTATTACCCTCAATCGCCCGCATCTCCGTCCACATAGCATCTCTCCAACACTTTTTCTGACAATGCACGATCAACCGAGCTAGGCTCCTCAGTTGCAATCAGACACACACCACTGAACTCCAACTCCACTGGGTTGGTGGATGCCAAAAGATTAGGCCCCATCCTGTACCGCAATGGTACACCATCTGAATCAACAACACCATCGATAGGAGGCGTAGCCCACTGAATTTGATGTCCACCACTCGAGCTGCCAGAGGTTTGTGTGTGCATTGGGGTATGTGGTGACTCACTACCCACCCCCCCTGAAGATGGAATTGAGAACTTCGGGCGATCCGGCTCAATCAAAGTCGCCCACGCCTCTGAATCGGTCGGGTGCCCATTGTCGGATGGCTCACAAGATCTTCAAGCTCATCGAAGACTCGAAACTGAAAAATGTAAATTGTCCCCTTCCTACGCTTTACTGCGCCCGTCGCCGCTGTCTCCCCCAATTCCAGCTTCTCTTCTCATCGAAAATTACAACCCTGGACACCATTAACTTCTTATGAACCGGATCATAAATTCTATAGGCCTTCGTACCTGGTTCATAACCAAAGAAAACTCCAGAAACACTTCTATCAACTAGCTTCGTCATGCTCGGACCAACCCGTTTGGCATAAGCCACACACCCAAATGTTCAGTAGATGATGAACTCCAGGTTTCTTGCCAAACCACGCTTCATATGGGGCCTTGCCATCCAAACTCGTTGGTGCCCGTTCAACAGATACACTGCACTGCTACTGCTACTGCCTACCCCCAAAACCGGCCTGGAACCTTCATGCTTTTAAGCAAGCACCGAGCCATCTCGATCACAGATTGATTTCTCGGTTCCACTACGCCACTCTGTTGCGGGGTATAAGGAGCAGTGGTGTGTCATTTTATCCCTTCATCATTGCAATAAACAGTGAACACACCTGAGTTGAACTCGCCCCCTCTATCGGTCCTGAACGCCTTCAATCAACTACCACTTTCTGATTCAGCTACAATCTTCACCTTCTTGAAACTTGTGAAAGCTTCATCCTTGCTCTTTAAGACTTCCAGCCACATATATCGGCTGAAATCGTCCAGCACCAGAAGAAAATACAGTCGGCCTCCTGGTGTGGCTAGTGTGATTGGGCCACAAAGATCACCATGCACCAACTCCAAGCCTGTGCTTGCACGATATGTTGATGCACGTAGGAATGGTTTGCGGTGTTGCTTGCCCAAGGTGCATCCATCACACACTTGTTCCCCTTGCTCGATCAGTGGAACCCCATTCACCATATTCTGCATGCCTAGATCACGTAAGGACCTGAAATTTAGATTCCATACCATGCGTGCGAGCCATCTTGCTTCTTCCATCTTTGTCATCAAGAAAATAGGTGCAGTGAGGTTCACCTGCATCACATAAAGTCGGTTCTTCCTCTCTGCCCTAATCAACAAGTTGATCCCATTGTGTTTGCATTCAAACACCTTCATGACACCGTGGTCGATCTCAACTCAGCACCTAGCTTCCTCTAGTTGTCCTATACTTACAATGTTGCAACGAAGAGACGGTATGAAGAAAACTTCGGTAAGTACTTCGATGGTCTTGGTTCTTGCCGGCGATTGTGACCACCCCAATGCCACTGATCTCGACCTTCCACCCATCACCAAACCTCACCGCACCCTTTACTGTCTCATTCAGCGATGCCAATGATTCCTGGCAGCCCGTCATGTGATTTGTGGCCCCGGTATCTAGTATCCAAGCACCTGCGTCATACGTGTTCGGGAACACACATTCTTGATTCAGGTAAATGCGCTGTGTTGAGTTCTCCGTGGATCGAACCACGTTGCACACCTGCGCCACAAGCAGTGCTCCATCACCTCCTTCATTGTTGACATGGTGCGCCGGCTCCTGTCGCTCCTCTTGAAGTTGCTTCTTGCACTCTTTCGCAATGTGCCCATAGATTTAGCAGAACGCGGGATGTTGATCAAGGATTCTAGTTTCATTCTGAGTGAGCACTTTGTATATATAGTGCCATTTTCTCAATTCCTAGAACCAGCTCGCTAAACTTGCTTCGTGCTGGTACCTGGGTGAACCAATTTGTAAAAATAACATGGTAAGAGATTCCGTTTGCTATAAGGCTGACGTGATATTTGTATCCATCAAGAAGCTACAATATACTCATGACAAAATAATTACCTTAATTGTCTGCTCTGAAATGCGTGCAAATTTATAGGGAGGAGTACGGGATCAGATGCCGTTTGCTGTTGCTTGTCCATTGGCATAGCTCTACAAAAGTTTACTAGTAACCTTGCCGTGATGTAGCTATTTATCATATAGATGAACCACCATCCATTTTTTTAATATTTTTGTTCTCCACTTTTAATTTGACTAGTAATGCACGGGTAGGTAGACAACATTGAATATCTGGTTTGTACCTTGCAACAGAGCCATGTTTATGGCACCATATAAGACCATAACAAACGTAGCAGTAGAAACTGACTTTAGGTAAATTGGTCACTTAGCACGGTACATATTTTCTTGTCATCAGAATCAGCGCGAGAGCGAGAGAGAAATGCGGGTAGGCTTGAGAATCATTGGGAAATAGGGCACCATTACGTCGACATTGCACAAATGGCAATACGACAAATATGGGCCAGCGTATTCTTGTGGCACTGTGCGACCAGTTTTCATCCACCACTCCGGTCTGTTCTCCTGTCACAAAAGCAGTGGAGGATGTGCTCAGCGCCATCCACAGTCGACGCTACCCAGGCGTCTGTACGGCCTCAAGATGGTGCAGCAGTCAACTCCATACAAAGGCGTCTGTGCAACGCTACCAGGGCGTCTGTGTGGATATGAGCATAAGGCCATCCACACCCATGGATTATGGGACAACATTTTGCCTCATACGTCAGAGCAGACATTGGCAAATTTGGAATCTAAGATGAGTACACTCGATCAAAGCAAGTAGATTTGGATATTTTGCATACCGAATCAAAGCGCCAAATGGACATCTTCTGTTTCCGTTAGGTGGCATTCAAGTAAAAATAGACTCTGGCAATACCTTTGTGAGATACAAAAATATGACATAGTGGCTCACCAGGCTTCACAAGTTCAACCATGGTAGATTCGTTTGATTTTTTTTAATCATAAAGGTAATTGTCTTGAAATGTAACAGGGCAATGCCATACAAAATTTGTTGTTGCCAAAACTTATATTCGGAAACACAGAGCTTACATTTGCACTACTAAGAAATGTTTGTTTTGTAGAATCCGTTAGTATCTGCATGCGAAGCATGTCTTGTATGCATGTGCTTTCTTTCCCCTGTTTCAGGGCTTCCGTCAATTATCCTTGGGCTATTATTCAGCGACATGCATGTCGATTGAGTTTTCGCTTTGTGTTTAATGGTGCTGAGTTTTGCCAGGCGTGCTTATGCTTGTAGTCAGGATAGTGAATACAAATCGAAGCCATCAATTTTCTTTTATGATTGCAAACTTTGGAGCATAATGTGACTAAAATAATTAGTCTTCAATGTAGGAGACAACATTGATCTGCCTTGTACCACGCAATAGAGCCATGGCCACCATAAAACCATAGCAACTGCAGTGGCCGAGACTGAATTTAGATTTCTCATTTGTTTAGTAACAAAACTTTCAGTTTCACAGAAACTATGCGAGAGCAAGAGTGCAATGTACATGCGTAGGCTTGTGAGCCATCAGGAATTATGGCTCCTCTCTACCAGCGCTTCACAAACAACAACAGAGGAAGGTGGAACAGATTAAGTTGCAGCTTGCGCGGGCAGCATTGTGAATTGGTTAGAGTAGACATCAATATTGACCCACTCACGAAGCTTGAAGGAATTGAAGCATAGGTACGAGCAAAAGAGGGCCAAGGTTTTACTACAGGAATCCACAACCCTGGAGATGGTCTCACGAGACGAGTCCAGTCTGCTCTCCACTCTAGACCTGCTGCACATCTGGCTGTCTGGGGTTGAAGTGGCTGCTGCAGTCCTGCAATCTTGGTGTGAACAAGAAACAGACAGAGTAAAATCATTTTGATGCTGTCAATGGATTTGCTTGTGTTCTAGCTTGGTACCACGAACATTGTTCGTTGATATATACTCTGATATATGCCAGGTGCTCGGAAAAACCAACACGCCCGCCTCCATTAAGATGTGTGTATTAATTAGTGATAATAATGAATGTTTTTTTGGCCATATGCTCCAGTACTCCTGCCTCAAAAATTTGCACGTCTTTCAAAGTAGGCAGTTAAGGCAATTTACTTTGTTTTTCATTATTTTCTATTGGGGCTGAACTTGAACCCAGCCCAGAGCCCCAAAAGCAGTTTGGTGTCCATGCAAAAGCATGAACATTATGATCTTCGATCATGGTGACTGGAGTTTCCAACTCTGGAAAAGGTTATTCATACAAGAACTTGGCTTGGTGTCTATCAACAGTGACCTGCTAAGGTTGCTATTTTGTCCTCATGGCTAGTACAATTTACATAAGTTTCTGCCTCTTTTTCCTTTTGGGCATGGTAGCCTTGTACTTGTTTCTGTTTTTTCTGCTTCTTTCCTAGTACCCTTGTACAGTCCCCACTTGTATAGCCCCCCACTCCTCTGGTGTTGTCTCTTAGCATAGTTTCAGATAGAATAGATAACTTAGAGGTGTACATGGTTCCCATATATAGGAAAATGAAAAAAATACAGGTATGGTGCTCCCCTGCTGACCTTTTTCAAAAAGAAGAAACATAGCAATTGTCATGGATTACACCAATAAAAAGTATATCAAGTTTTGCAGGCTAAATTTTTTTAACAAATTATAGAATTCATTTGTTAAACATGTTTCTAACCAATAAAAATATTGGTTTTGTAAACTTGATCACCTGCTAATTTGTGAGCACTGGTGACAAAACAAGAAGATTAAAATGCCAAGTAAAAATAAGAAAAAGGCATAATTGTTCCATAGTGACATGTAGCTAATAATCAAACAACTTCAACATGACATTTCAGATCTTCGGCTGCTTTAAAATTTTAGTTCAGGCTTTTTTTTTACTTCGAAAACTAATGGGCATCTGTTGGGCATCTGCAGCGTTGAGTCCTCTATGTCTCTATTGGAGTTGTTCTCATTGGTACAACATGATGGTTTATATAAGCAAAGTAGTATCTCAAAGCCCATTGCTATAACTTAAGTTCTACACGAAAGGCAAACAGGTAGCTCCCCACATGAATTCTTGCAGTTTACTCTTTTTATTTAACTGGGTGCCATTAATAGCATCTCCTTGAGAAACAATATATACCAGAGAGCGGTAAACCATGAGTCGAATTATTACACCATATATGTATATATATATATATACAAGAAATCCATGCCAGCAACACAGTGAGACCTCAACAGCAGCAGCAGGAGGCTATGTTTATGACAATTTTTTGTTTGGCACCACACTCTATTCTTCTGTATGCCGCCACAGTTTTTAGATGCATTTGTATCACGGTCTAAGAGAGCAGCGGTCAAAGGGTTGGGAAGCATAGGAAGTGTTGATGCCAGTGCAACTAGTTTGCAGTTGAGTCAGCGGACAGATCGCTTCCTTGCATCACCCAAGGTAACACTAGTTGCAATGTAACACTACATCCTGCAGATGGCCGAAGATGTGCTGATGGACATAGCTCCTCAACGGTCCGCAGAAAGATGATCAGTCCGGTGGAGCTGCTGGGATGGAGAGATATATATAAGAGATATAAGAGGGTTCTTACTTTTTTAATATACATCTATGCACACACTATTTGTACAAAATATTTTGGCGAAATAATGTTTACCGAAGAATACCCGTGAATAATTATAGGAAAACATGAATCTGGTATTACTATGGATCGTGACACTTACATCTGTACCACATTCAGTACAGATTATCAAACACTAGCAAGGTAAATGTGTATCTGTACTCGTTATTAGTAACACCATTATATACATGTTGAGAGGTGCGCAGTGGGTAGCGACCATTGATCCTTGCTTATAGTTGTCACTTGTTATTTTCAATTTTTCCCTCTCAAAGATTTGAGAAATAATTATTTTAATGGTTGTTATTTGTTCTGGAAAATGACCACGATTTTATAGTGTTACCTAGCTAATATTGGAGTTGGCGGTGTGAAAATAACCATTGGAAGTTGAGTGTCCTGCGGCAAAATTTGCCTTATTGAATACTGTCCTTTTGAACTTTATTAAGCCTATGCTGAGCTCCTGGTTATTAAAATGGTGAAAATAGTCATTTATGTATGCTATAGATGTTGAATGTACAATTCCAGAGAATTATGCGTCCAATAATCGTTTCTTAAAGAAGATAAAAGCTCATAGAAAAAACAAATAATTTAGATATTAATATGTTATTTCAGAAAAAATACTAGCTATCTAATGTACTCACTCAGAAAATAATTAGTAGAGTCTATAACGAATTATTGGGATTGCTTGTTTGTCACATATTCAAGGATGCATATATTTTTTTTGTCTCTGTAGTGGATCATATAATTTATTTTTAACTTTAAGTTAGTTTTTGTAAATTCAAAGTGGTATAAGCGAGGACACCGAGAAAGAGAGATACATAACCAAGTTGTAATATTGTAAATTTTGATGATATGTTTTAGTTCATTTTTATAAGTCATTGAAAAGGCTGATCAGAAGCAGGTAAGCATTAGCAGATGATGGAAGATTCATTTTTTGACCGATCTATCATTTTAGATTTGCTGTTGTTTCCAATATCACCAGATTTTTAAGCAAGCAATTGGGATGTAACTCCGTCTTTGGTCTCTGTATGTGATGCAACTCCGTCTTTGATATCAATTGATACACAATTGGCTATGTACAACTAAAAAGCATCATATTTGTCTTCTTGACACGTAGGCATGGGATAAAAATATAATGCCTTGTAGGTAGACAAACGATTTGAAAAGATAACAGGAAAGAGTGGTCACAACATAATAGGAAAGGTACCAGTAGTAGGTAGACAAACGATTTGAAAAGATACCATTTCTAAAATCTCTGTAGTGTTGAGAAGAGGTAGCTGGAGATCTTTTATAGCTCCGGCTCACCATGTAGCTAAGCCAATTGTGTGGCACCATAGAACCCCGACAGCTGCTGCAAACATGTTTGTTTAGCTCCTTGAAACATTTCTAAAATCTCTACTTGCTTTTTGAGCTTGTTCGAACGAAGATAAAATAAATGCGACAGGACTTGGAAGCATAGGGAACAAATGATAGAGATGCTATCAAAATATATACCTCTGTTCGTGAGCAAACCAGCGCCACTTGTTCCTCAGCAGTGATGTTGAGTCTGTTTCATGAGAAGTAGAGGACTGACAACTCCTCAATCTGTTCATTGTGTAAAAACTTAGTTTTAGGTGATTCACTTCTCCTTAGTGTAAACTTGCTTTCCCGCCGCTTGTTTCTCGAAGTTTTTAGAATCAATTGCTACTGTGTAGCATCTTTTGGCAGTAATTCTTGAGTTTTAGAGTAAAATCAGAACAGTTCTGTGCAGAGAAGAGATGATGCGTACTACAATTAATGGTTAATGTACTTCTTCTCAGCCTCCGTTGAAATCATGAGGCCACAGGGAAGAGAAATAAATTATGTAAATTATAAAAAAATGAAACACTATTAAATGTAAAATGCGTATCTATACTGAAACCTTTATTTAACTTACTAACATAACCCATAATGGAAAACAATATAAAGTGACCTAACTTTGCATATAAATTAGCTATCTTCGCTACCATTGGATGTAGACAAAAAGGAATCCTAAACCTGCATCTAAATTATCATCCAAACCTATGTAAAAAAATATTTTAAAAATTCATAAATTTGCATATAAATAATCTAACTACTATAAAAGGAATCCTCTAAACCTGCATCAAAAAATCTTCGATATTTTGGCAGATTGTAGCATGAATTTGTAGACATAGTAATGAGGTTTTTGGCATTGCAAATGTAACTGGAGAGTGTTCATACTACGTGACATTTGGTGATTTCTAATTGGACATTTGTTGTGAACGATTCATTTTTTTGGAGTAATTGGTCTGTTGTTTGCATAGTCTTTTTTTTTTTTTCGGCTAGGTGTGTGCATGACCCAAGTCTGGCTTTTACTTGGGACACTGAACAAGAACCAATAGCATCGTGTGCATTTTTTGATTGAAATATTATTTGCAGCAGAATACGTTCCTGGGTAATATAGCCTCACAATTTATAAAGTAAAAAATTGGACCAGTCATCCACCAGGAGGTGGATAACATTGATTTGGCTTGTACCATGCAACTGAGCCATGTCTATGGCACCATAAAACCACAAGAACTGCAGATTTCTTGGTTGGTTATTAGTTACAAACATTTTAGTCCCACCATGGAATCAGTGCGAGAGCCGTAGAGCAATGAGCTGAGGTTTGAGAAGCATTGGGAAATATGGTTCCTCTTCATCAACATTGCACGAACAGAAATAGAGGAAAGGTGGGACGAATGGATTTACAGTGTGCTGCTGTAGGATCTAGGGTAGGGAAAAATAGGACTGCCACTAGAGCACTCTGAGACACCTAGCTTGAGGAAATTGCAATGGCTGTAAGTTTGCAAAAAGGGGTGTGTATGGTTCCCCAACTTTTTCTTTCAGAATTTCGAAAATTCCCATCACATCGAAACATAAAATGCACCAAAAGATGTATGTCCGGAGTATGAAATGTAGATAAATAAAATAACTAATTGCACAGTTTAGATGTACATTGAGAGACGATTCTTTTGAGCTTAGTTACTCCATAGTACGATAATATTTATCACAAACAAACGAAAAGTGCTACAGTGCTTTTCAGTCACTTTTCAAGGATCTAAACACATCCAAGGTGTCGTTCCATTCTGGAGATTGTCTTAGTGAGTCCACAGCCAGTTGTTCACTCCTCACTTGGTGCTCATGGCCCCTCCATGCAGCAGGGGAATTGCTCATTAGGCCAGTCTAAATGGGAGTTTCATTTCGTTGTTTTCAAGACTGTCAAGTCATATAAAATAAAATGAAACTTGAATCAAACCCCTACTCTCAATAGAGAGTTTCATCTTGTGGTTTCATATGCATTTAATTTCATGACTCAGAGATAGTTGGTATTCGTGCCAAGAGAGTTTTATCAAGATGAAACTTTTCCCTTCTCTCTACTCAGAGTTTCATGCAAAAAGTGGACTTTTGCTGACGAGGCACCCTATTTAATGTGCATTAAACACCTATGAAACCCCCATTGAGACTGACCTTACTCCATCATGCACGGCTGTCCGTGGTCCATGAGACAGCACGGTAGTCAACTGTGTTATGTGCATATGCGGGTGCCAAGCATTGAAGGTATACATGCACAGACATCAGGAGGCTGCAATTTGGTTTAAAATCACTCTGTATGGCAGCAACACGCTCCAGTAATGTAGCCGTTCAGCGTCATTGGATTGGGGATGACTAGCAGTGAAGGAAAGCAACCTAATATATTTATGGGTACTCAATCAAAGCGAAAAAAAATGTAGACTTTATCTTTTGGTTATCTACCGTTTCTGTAAAAATAGGTGGTAGTGACTCGGAGCATGGTAGATCCACAAATTTTTCCATGGTGGCTCAGTAGTATCCACAAAAATGTACACTTCATCTTTTGGTTGTCCAGATTTTTGGCAAGGTGTTTCAGTAGGGTCCATAAGCTTTTCCATGCACTACTAAGAAATGCTTGCTGTGAAAGATCCTCGCAACACAACTCCTGTTCGAGTTTAGTAGAAGCCATACGTTAATATCTGCTTGCAAAGCATGTCATATTAGTATGTGCTTTCTTCCCCTGTTTTAGGGCTTCTGTCAATTATCCTTGGGCTATTATTATTCAATCACATGCCTGTCGATCGAGTTTTTGCTTTGTCTTCAATTATGCTGAGGATTTCTGCCAGGTGTACACATGTTTGTTGTCAGGATTTTTTATGTAATATAATAAGAGATTTTTTACTGTGCTTGGGGTTCCTCCTGTTAATCTGCCTTTAAGCGGGTTCCACCCCTAATTTTTAATTAGGGGCATTTTAGTACTTTAAGCTAAGTATAGTTTCATAGCACCAGAGCCCACGAACTGCATCTACTCCCCAAACGCTACCAGCATCGGCGCTGGGCAATGGCGTCGCCACTACAACAACTCTACACGGCGCCGCGCGTACCAATACCATTCACCTGCGGAAACGAGACAACGCTACCGAAATGCCCTGTGCGTCAGCACAGCCTCCACAATCGACGTCGCCGCCGCTGCATCAACTGCCCGGCGACGAGCTGGCACCGTCGTGCCTAGACTATTTCTGCTACATCCACAACGCCGCCGTCCGACGCGCCGCCCATGTTCCGGTACTGCAAGGACGCCATAACGCTCGACATCATGTTCCCGGACTGGTCCTTCTAGGACTGGCTGAAGGTGGGTAGCCGACTGTGGCCACAGCTGCTGGAGGGGTTCAGGTAGGAGAACGAGCGCGTGCGGTTGCCGGAGAGGTAGCCCTACGCGATCTGGAAGGGCAACCACGAGGGCTACCGCGATACACCATCAGCTCATGAGATGCAACGCCTCCGACGGTCAAGAATGGAATTCAACAAGGTGTTTCGGACACAAACAACTCTGCCATCGCTTTTCCTTCAGGGGCCTCCGTGAACAACTCTGGCACCACTTTTCCTTCAGACATGGTCTCTGCAACCGTGAAGTAGGCGGACACGCGTTGTGTCGAGGTGCCGAATGGGGTGGCGAGCTCCGTGATATCCAGCAGCATCCGGTGCATGTCGTCCAGGGTTGTCCGCGTTCTCCTTTGCTAATTCACAAGCAACTTTGATTAGTTTTTGTTTTTTAGAAGAAGTAGTTTCTCATCAGGTCTGAAAAGACCACTGTATCCTTCAAAATCAACTATAATTCAGTTCCTGTTTCACTGTAATTTCCGGTTCCAGCTCGCAACTTGGTTGCTCAGACTTTTTAACCATTGGATTTAACAGAATGGAGGGCTTATATTAGCATGGTAGAAACACTCATATAATAAATCATCAATGGGTAGGTAGACAACATCGATGTGCCTTGTACCATACAATAGAGCCATGGCCACCATAAAACATAGCAACTGCAGCGGCCGAGAATGAATTTATTAGATTTCTCATTTGTTTAGTAACTTATCTTTTAGTTTCGTAAAACCCATGAGAGAGCAAGAGAGCAATGTGCATGGGCTTGAGAAGCATCAGGAATTATGGCTCCTCTCTACTGGCACTGCACAAACAACAGCAGGGACGGTGGAACAGGTTAAGTTGCAGCTTGTGCGAGCAGCATTATCAATAGGTTAGAGTAGAAATCATCCATGATGGTTTAACTGAGCACGAAGGAACTGGAACAGAGGTAGGAGCAAAAGAAGGCCAAGGTGTCACTGCACCACACAGCAACCCAAGAGATGGTATGCACTCCACTCTACACCGGCTTCACACATCGTCATTGTCAAGCAACAGAGAATATTCTATCTCTGTTTCCTTCCTCGTTCTTCATTCCGATTCCTATCCTCCTGCTTTCACAACGGTAAGACCTTTCTGAGCCACGATCGCCACAGCATATGATCCTGAACCTCATGTTAGTGTCTCAAAGTTACAGCAAATCTACAAAGCTAGCAGTGTTCTTTTATTTGGATTTGCTATGTTTTAGTTCTAATATATATGCTACTTGTATATACTCCACTTAACATTTTTATCCGCCTGGGAGATATAATTGAAATGCTTTCCACAGAGGAAAGAACATGTATCAAAAAGTGCACCTACGCTGCTCGTGGAAGCGGATGTCTGGCTTTCTGGGGATGAAGTTGCTGATGCAGTGCAGCATTCTTGGTGTGAACGAGAAACAGATAGTTAATTATTAACTTCAAATAATTAAAAGTTAATTATTAGAAGTGGCTTGGACTCAGGGCTGGGTTGTACAGGCTAGGGCCAAGCATGGCCCAAAAGCAAAAAGCAGTTATAAAAAGTACTCCCTCCGTCCCGAAATAAATCAACTTTTAGAGTTGTCGTACAAACTTTTTTTAGTTTGACCAAAATTTGTAACATCAAATTAATAACACTAAATACGCAATGAAACATTTTTTTCATAATATGTTTATTTGAGTTCATATATGTTATTATTTTTTTATATTAAGGTGGTCAAACTTAAAAAAAAAACTTGACTTAGGACAACTCTAGAAGTTGATTATTTTTTTTTTGACGGAGGGAGTAATTACGTTAATTGACTGCTTTGAAACGTGTGCAGTTTTTTTTGGGAGGTGTACGGGGAGCAGATGCTGCCGTTGCTTACCCATTGGCCTAGCTATGTTATGATATGGCTAACTATCGTATAGATGGACCACGATCAAGTTTTTTGTGCTCCACATTTAATCTGACTAGTCATCCATAGGTAGGTACAAAACATTGAACATATGGTTTGTACCTTGCGACAGAGCCATGTCAATGGCACCATATAAAACTATAGCAAACGTAGCAGTAGAGACTGGCTAGGTATGTTGATCACTTAATGTGGTAGATATTTTCCTATAATCTAAATCGGTGCTGGAGAGAAAGAGAGTGAGAGAGCAATGTGGGTAGGTTTGAGAGTCATTGGGAAATATTGCTCCCTTCCATCGAAATTGCACAAATAGCAAAAGGTCAAGCATGGGATTCTTGGAGTTGTGGATATTAAAGTTGAAGGGACTGGAGCAGTGGTAGGAGCAAACGGCACCAGGGCCACACTGTTCATTCGCTACTGTGACATCCAGGAGTTTCTATCCACGCCTCCGGGTTGTTCAGTTCTTCAGTGTGGACCTGCTACTCATCGCAGCATAAAGCAGTGGAGGATGTGTTCAGCACCATGCACGGTCGACGTCAAGGCGTCCATGTGGCCTCAATATAGTGCTGTAGTTATCTCAACGACATGTGGATACCAGTGAGTCTGTCCATGCACAAGGATTAAGGGACATTGTTTTTGCTCAAGGCAGAGCGGGGGTTGGACAGTTGCCACAAACTGCAGTAGTCTACTGTCTCACGATCACCAGACGGGGGTTGGCAAATTCGAAATCCAACATTAGTAGCACTAGACGAAAGCGATCGAGCAGATTTGAATATTTTGCATATTGACTCATAGCGCAAAATAGACATCTTGTAGTTCCGTTAGGTACCATTCAAGTAAAACAGATGGTCGCAATGGCATCGCGTACACAAAAAATATGACATAATGGCTGATTCGGCTTCACAAGTTTAACCATGGTGGATTCGTTTGTTCTTTTCCAAATTCATACAATGACAAACAAAATCTGTTGGTCCCAACACATAGTAAAAACAGTGCTACATTTGCTCTATAAGAAATGCTTGTTGTGAAAAGGCGCTCTGCTCACCTGTCTGAGTTTGTAGAAGCTGTTAATATCTGCTTTCAAAGCGTGTCATGCATTTATCTGAAAAAAAAAAAATCTATTGGCTCTAGGTCTAGTGTTTGGTCACATGCCTGTGTATTGAGTTTTGCTTTGTCTTCAATTGTTGTTAGAAATTTTTCCAGGCGTACGCATGTTGGCAATCTGGATCCCGTAGATAAATCAAAGCCATTAAATTTCTTCTATGTTTGCAGACTTTGGAGCAGAACCTGATCATTGCAATATTGTTTCATAACTGATAATATTAACAAGTCATCAATGGGTAGGTAGATAACATTGATTTTCCTTGTCCCACAGATACAACCATGTCTATATATGCCACCTTAAAACCAGAACAACTGCACCCGCGGAGATTGAATTTGGATTTCTTGTTTCTTTAGTAACACAAATATTTTGGTGGTGCGATATCAAGAGAGCAATGTGTGTAGGCTTGAGAAGCATCAGGAAATATGGCTCCTCTCAGTCTGCACTGCACAAACAAGAACAGGGGAAGGTGGAACGGATTAAGTTGCAGCTTGCCCAAGCAGTATTTTCAATAGGTTAGAATAGGAATCATCATTGACCAGTTTTGGTAGTGAGCCTGAAGGCATTGGAGCCAAAAGGGCTAAGTGTTATTGCACAACTGTGTCAGCATGGAGATGTTCTCCACAAGTCCAGTCTGCTCTCAACTACTCCCTCCGTCCCTAAATAGATGTCATTCTCGCTTCTCGAGAAGTCAACGATTTCAAACTGCCGGCAATTATATATTAAAATATATAAACATTTATGCTAAGTAATTAGTATCATTAAAAAGATCTTTAAGTCTATTTTTTTAACAAATTTATCTGGAAATATAAATGTTAATGCGTATTTTCTACAAACCTAGTCAAAGTTGAGAAAGTTTGACCGGCACGCACCCCATAGTGACATCTAAAAAGGGACGGAGGGAGTAGATGTCACATCACATCACATCGTCAAGCAACATAGGATGTGGTACGATCTGCGGACCACTAGAGGGAAGGGGAAAAATAGTGAGGATAGTCTCCGTGGTTAAGGTGTGGACAAAGTGCAAAATAGACATTTCTCATTCCCATTAGGTACTGCTAAAAAAAGACGGCAGAGACACAAAGACAAAAGGGTATGGCATAGTGGCTAACTAGGCTTAACAAGTTTAACCATGCAATGGTCTGTAATTTCAAACATTTTTTGGTGGCGTATAGGGTTAGCTTGAAAAGCTAATAGGACATTAATACCATACACAACAATCTGCTGCATGCCTTAGGTTCCATACTTCTGTAGCTTTGGACAATACAGCCGTTAACACAACCGGAATCCGAGGCTTTGCCGTACCGACCGACCTCTTTGCGAGTGTTTTTTTCCGGGCACTCGGCAAAGAGCCTCTTTGCCGAGAGCCAAACAAAAACACACGGCAAAAAACAAGACTCGGCAATGAGGATTTCCCATGTGCCAAAACTAAGGCACTCGGCAAAGATACTCTTTGCTGAATGCTAAAAAGGCACTCGGCAAAAGACAGTTGTCTTTGCCAAGAGCCTTTCTTTTGGCACGCGGCAAAAAGGGCAAAACAATTTTTTCAAACCAGTTTTTGAGGCCCCAAATGAATTAAAATTAAAAGTTGTCAACTAAAAAGTTTCATAACTTTTCGAGATCCACAATTTTTATTTAGAAGTTTTTTTCATCCAAGGTCGTTTGAAAAATTCAAATTTTTTCAAACAAATGGTTTTCCATTTTAAGATGAATTCAAACAAAAAACTTTCTACTGACAAAATTCATTTCTTTTTTTTTTGAGGTATACAAATTTTATTTTAAGCATTTCTTCATTTGACAAAGTTTTAGTAACATGATTAAGTAAATATTATTAAACTTTCTCCTAGTTTCACGGAAATATGAGAGGTATAGAGAGAGATGTAGGTTTGATGAGCAAACGTTGCTAACGCTTTGTAAATAAACTTTGTAAATCTCAAAAGATATAAACCATTTATTAGAAAGCTTTTTGGTTTGAATTCATCTTATCATGGAAAATTAGGTTTGAATCTCTCAAATGTCAAATTTGAAGAAATTTGAATTTTTCAAATGACCTCGAACGGAAAAACTTCCTAAATGAAAATTGTAAATCTCAAAAAGTTATGGAACTTTATAGTTGACAACTTTTTTTTTTGAATTCATTTTAGTACCTCAAAAACTGATTTGAAAAACTATTTTGCCCTCGGTCGATAAAGACCACTTTCGGCAAACACGTTTTTTGCACTCGGCAATGATTTTTTTTTTAAAAAATTACTTTTTGCTGAGAGCTATCCTAGAAGGTGCTCAGCAAAGAATTCAAATAATAAAACAACGCAAAAATTATTTGCGAGAGCTGCCCGACAGGTGCTCGGTGAAGCGGATGTAAGCGCCATCTGTTACAACGGTCGTTAATTGCTGCTTTTCTTCGCCGACGGCGGTTAACAGTGTCTTTCGGTGATGGCTTCGCTGAGAGCCGGCCCGTTATGGTGCTTTCGACATAGGACCTATGCCATGAAAAAATTCCCTGTCACTCCAATGCGAGCACAGTGCTCGGCGAAGGCATCGCCGACGGCTAAACGGCCTTTGCCGTGGACTTCCAGTGCTCGGCAAAGCACCAGTTTCATGTAGTGAATCCATGGTCTAGTATCCAGTCACATGCCTTTCAATTGAGGTTTTGCTTTGTCTTCAATTGTCGTCATTTTTGCCAGGCATACGCATGTTGGCAGTTAGGATCAGGATAGTGAATACAAATGAAAGCCATCAAATTTCTATGATGTCTGCAGACTTTGGAGCAGAACCTGATCATTGCAATATTGTTTCATAACTGTTGATATTTACTCTAACTAGTCATCAATGGGTAGGTAGATAACATTGATTTTCCTTGTCGCACAGAATACACCATAAAACCAGAACAACTGCACCAGAGGAGACTCAATTTAGATTTTTTGTTTCTTTAGTATCAAATATTTTGGTGGTGCTAGAGCAAGAGAGCAATGTGCGTAGGCTTGAAAAGCATCAGGAATTATAGTTCCTCTCTACCGGCACTGCACAAACAAGAACAGGGGAAGGTTGAACTGATTAAGTTGCGGCTTTCGCAAGAAGTACTTTCAATAGGTTAGAATAGGAATCATCCTTGACCAGTTTTTGAGAATGAGCCCGAATGGATTGGAATAGAGGTAAGAGGGACAAAGGGCTGAAGTGTTATTGCGCCACTGTGCCAACCAGGACATGTTCTCCTGTAGTCCAGTCTACTCTCCCACTAGATGTCACAACACGTCACATCGTCATGCAACATAGGATGTGCTGACAACATCGCAAGACTGGATTCAGCAGATTTGAAATTTATACAATGAGAAGCACAAGAGGAAAGGGAAAAAAAGTAGTGAGGATAGTCTACATGGTTAAGGCCGGGGTGGACACCTACCACAGCTTGACAACACGTGTGCGTGCAAAATCATCCAACTCAAAGCAAGTAATTTGTATACTATCACTATGTATACTGAATCAAAGTGCAAAATAGACATTTCTAATAAAAATAGACTGCAGAGACACCAAAAGACAAAAGAATATGGCATAGTGGCATTTCTAATAATAGCTCGGGTGTGCTTTACACCTGTAAATGGCTCATGGTGTATTTATTTCCCTAGTGCAAAACAAAACAAGGTAATTTTTCCGCATCCGTAATAATGATTACTGGGTACTGGTTTTTTCATTTTCTGTATCTGGTTCTTCTGACTAAATGAGTTTTACTAAGTGTTGTTGTGACTGATTGGCTGAATGCTAACTTGAGACTATAGATTGAGATCATGGCTAATTATTTAATTTTTGTCAATTTGAGATTCTGAACTAATTTGGAAAGCTAAATTCAATGCGGCTATATGTTGGATTCTCTCTATCATTCCATCAGCATGTTTACCTACAGTTTCTGCAAAAAAACATATATCTGCCTACACACGTGGACAACTCATCAAGAGGTTGGTGTAGCATTGCTCTGGTTTGTACCACACAACTCAGGGCATGTGGCACTATAAAACCACGACGATACCAGCAAAAGAGATTAATTTTTTATTATATCTTTGCTTGGCACAACCTGGTCCAACGGAGAGAAAGCACAGTATGGCTGCTTGTTCATGTAGGTTGTAGTCTCCTGGTCTTTTTCGTGCACACAAATAGAGTTCTGGTCTGGCTTTGGACGCTACAAAATTTCGAGGTTCAGGCAACTCTCGCAAGCACTCGGGGCATGTTTAGATGGAATCCTATCCTAGATAGAGTGGCTCCAGACGTAAAAAAAAAATGAGAGAAATTATGAAATTTGACCCGGTATTCGCAAGCCCCACAAATATGACCCGAATTCGCACGCCTTATGAAATATGACCCATGTTACGCGAATTGTTATGAAATCTAGTCTTTTTAGGATTTTTGGATTTATGAAATTCGAGAAATTGTCTGCTACTTTTTGGGACACGGAAAAAAAAGACATATTTACCCTTCCTTTGATTCGTTCGTTTTTTTTCAATCATAAAGGTAATTGGCTCAAAAATGTAATAGGACAATGGCATACAACAATGGTTGTTCCCACTTATATTAGGAAACACAGAGCTATATTTGCTCTACTAAGAAATGCTTGTTGTGAAAGGTGCTCCCAACACAACTCTTGTTCGAGTTTAGTAGAAGCCGTTAATATCTTGTTGCAAAGCATGTCTTGTATGCATGTGCTTTCTTCCCCTGTTTCAGGGCTTCTGTCAATTATCCTTGGGCAATTATTCAGTCACATGCACTACTAATGAAATGATTTTGTGTGACACTGGGAAAATCTTTTCTGTGGCGGGCACATCTTTTGCCCACCACGGTTAATGCTCCACCACATCTAGTTTTATTTTCCGTGGCGGTCGTGTCTTTACCCGTCACGAAAAAATTATTTTCGTGGCGGGCAACTTAACATGCCCGCCACGGAAAATCGTGTATTTTCCGTGGTAGGCATTTTAAGGTGCCCGCCACGCAAAATCAATTTGTCCTTGCAGGCATCTTAAAACACCCGCCACGTAAAATTGAGAGGCCCAACAGGCCCATAATAAGGCCCGATATCCAGCACCATATAAATAATAAAGTCATGGTTTAGCACACCCAGTCCACTCCCTCCCCACTCCACCCGGCCCGTATGCATCTCTCCCATCACGCGAGCCGCCTCCGTCCTCTCTCGCGGCCCGTCTAGGGTGTCACCCGAGCAGCGCGTCCCCTCCACTCGCCTCCCACTCCGGTCTTCAGTGAGCCATGCGCCGCCTCCCCCACTCCGGCCTCCCTCTGTCTTTCCCTCTCCAAACGTCTCCGGCTCGCGGATCCCGCCGCGCCGGCCATCCCTCCGGCGGTCTCACAACGGGCGCGGGCAACAACGTAGAGAGCAGCGGCCATGATGGTCCCAGAACTGCGAATCCGCGCGGCCTCCATCCTCTACGCGGATCCGGAGACAACATCCATCGTCGCCGCGGATCCCTGTTGACGGTAACCAACGACATATTTTTCCCGTCAACTTACTGCCATAAAGGGAGTAAAATTAAACCTTTTTATACTCATATACTTTTATCACTAATAAATTCCACTTGTAGTGTCTTGTATTTTATTTTGCAGATTTATAATAAAAGCAAGTGGAAAATCGACCAAAGTACGCCTTCCGGGATAGCGCATTATTACAAAATCCAAGCCCAAGAGCAAATCGACCCAAAACATCAAATCTGGGCGAGCACAGCCCGGCCCACAACTTTTCGAGGCGAAAGACGACACCCCCACCGAGACCGGGCCAGGCCGAGCCCGGGGGGGTGCGCCGCGCACCACGTCTGCGGCCGCACCCTCCCCGAGGCGGTTCGGCCCGGCCTCGGGGAGGCGGTTCGTGCACTTTCCAAACGGGGTTTCCCGCCTGCGTTGGTCGGTTTGCGCCGACGAAAGGAAGGTTTTCCAGGTCGGTTTTGGTGTATTTTAGCATTTAGGCCCCTCCTCCAAGTGTATAAGTAGGCCCCCTCTCTCCCTCTCTCAACACACACCACTTGGAGTCCAGCAAACCAGCAATCTCTCTCTCTCTCTACCACCTCTACCTCTCTCTCTTCTTCTACTTCTTCCTTCTTCTTTCTTCTTCTTTATTCTTTCTTAGTTAACACTTGGAGTAGAAGAGCTACAAGGAGGGCTTGTCTCCTAGAAGAAAGTGCTTTGGTAATACATCTACTCTACGGAGCATTCTTCTATTTGCAAGTCTTATATCTATGTTCTTGGCCTAACTTATGAACTAGAGTATAGTCTTGTTCATGTTCTTGTGTTGGTATATGAACTAGCATATAGTTTACATATCATAATCTCGACATGTTCATCACATTTCTTCATCGATCATCATATGCCTAACTTGATTAGAGGTGGGATATCGGTTCGTTGTTCCTTCGGGTTTGCTCTTGTTCTAGTCCGTCCATTCGACGAGTGGGGATCCTGGGGGGACAAGAGTAGTGCTCTAATATGCGGGCATGGTGCTCGGGTATTACGACACCGCGGATATGAGGGCATGCCACGGTTGAGGGGGTAGGCGGCTTGGTCGTGACAAGCCTTGACCGTCCCTTGAAATCCCCCACGTTAGTATGTTACGTAGGAGTTTGTAAATGCTTCCTATCGGGCCGTATGGTATCCAGGGGAGTCTCCCGTTATCCTAGACCTAACCACGACTAAATCAGTTTGCATATGATCCTAACTATTCATTTGTATGGCCATGACTGGATAATTTAGAACTACTCCATTAGGTTATTCATTTATTCATTTATTCTTTATCTATTTTCTTTATCCTTTTGTTTGGTGGATTCTTAAGTGTGTGTCACACTATCCATGAACCGTTATTGCTTACCCCCCGTTATGAACATTTTGGTCTAAGCAAACACATGTTCCTCTATTCAAATGCCATGCTAATTTATTAATCACATGCCTTCCTTTGGGAAAATATAAATAACGATACCACGAATACTTCCGGGTGAAATGTTACCATGATAGATCCGTGCGCTTGCGGATGAATATCTAAGATGGCAAGATCTATCCCGTTGACGCTTCCATTTCGGATCACCGACATGGTGGTTTACTTGGGAATGTCGTGGCGCATTTCGACGCTCTTATTGGGGATGGGTTTTATACCCGCTTCCTTTGATTGCGTTAAGAAATGCCAACAAGCATTTCGCGCGCCGTTCCGGGAAGGCATTGTGAAAAAAAAAAATAATAAATAGGCTGGCTATGAATATGAACTCGTGTAGCGTGGATACCATTTGCTCATACAGGCTAATCTTTTATGTTTTTCCTCGTTGTGGATGAAAACAGGATAGTGTATGTTAGGTTTCCTCCCGCCGGGAAAACTTCATCTCCGATCCGTAGGCACTCCTAAGGAAGAACCGGTCTCGTGCGCTTCTTTTTTCAGCCGAACACCGGCGATCCGAGACCGACATCCCCGCACCAACCGCAACTCAAGCCATGGCCGGAAGTCGCCGCTGCGATTTCTCAACTCCCGCTGTCACCAACGTGCCCACCGGGCCGACGGTGAACGTGGCGGACAAAAACTTCGAGCCAGACTGGGCCGATCACCATGGTGCGAGGCCAGTCCATTCTGTGGGCTGGCCGAGCGAGGGGCGCAAATGCTCATCTCCAAAGACTTCCTTGAGCCATGCGATACAATAGTCATCAAAGATGTCGCGCAGCCACGTCATCGGGGCTCGTCTCCGTTTCCCTTCTCCCTTGTGGGGAAGGCGAAACAATGGTTCTACAAGGACAAGGAAGTCGCCGAGACGTGGGCCAAGTGCTCCGCGGGGCGTTCGCCAAATTCTTCCCCATGGGCAAAACCAATGCCCCGAGGGGAGGATTGCCAATTTCCAGCCAGACATCAATGGAACCCATCCCGGAGGCGTGGGAGAGGCCGCAAGAATACATTCGCATGCCCGCACCATGGGATGGAGAACCGGCCGGTGCTCCGTAACTTCTACAATGGTCTCACGGCCCATATCAAAGGGGCACCTCGACGCCGCCGGCCGGGTGGCGCTTTTTCGCTCACCATCGATCGGGGCAACAGCCCCGATTGATAAAATGGTGGCAAATCGTAGCCGGGGCGAAGACCAGCCCCGCGCCAAACACAAAAAGGCATGCATACCGTGAAGGAGGCGGATATGCTTGCCGCAAAAATGGACTCGCCGCCGAAGAGGCCGGAGGAGCGCAGCCACGAGATGCTACTACCCGGCCCGCGCCCGATCGCCACGCGACGCCACATGACATGACTGTGAGACGCGTGTGGTGAGGTTGGCCACTCGAGGGGATAACCGCCGGGGACCCGCGGAAGAAGTCGCCTTCATCAACAAAGAACGGGTATCGCCAACCGCAGCGGAGGTCGGAACAACCGGGGCCCAGCCGCCATTCCAAGGCAACCAGGGATACAACTCCAACTACAACCCCGGTCAGCCGTCATCGAAGGACCCGCATCGGGCCAAGCGAAAATTAACAAAAATCTCATCAAAAAGATGAGCCGACCGATAACATCTCTTAGAAGGAGTCAGCAGCAAGCTAGACGGATTTAACTCTGCTAAGACAAGTCGCTTGACCTTCAACAAGAAGATTGAAGCACAAATAGCCCGGCTAGCCGCTCGTCTCCAAGTAACGGTGGGAAAAAAAGCTTCACGGCAATCCCAAGCCCCCGAGAGAGCATAAATGCAAGAACTACCGGAGGGGGAGATCTACTCGTGACCCACCAAATCCCAATACTACGGTGAGGAAATGAAAGAGAAGTCGCCGAAGAGGTAACCCCACAGTAGCGTAAGAACCGTAAGTGGAGGAGGTACCATTGGAATATACACACACGACGTACCTACCCTTCGCCACAAGAACAAGGAAGCGCATACACGGATGAACAGTTTACTCGGTTAATGGAGATGATCCAAAAGGTACATGTAAGTGTGCCACTCTTGGATATGCTCCATGTGCCATCATATGCCAAGTACATAAAAGACATCATCCGAACAAGCGGCCACTTTGCCAACAACGAGAAGTTGTGAAGTTAATCAAGAATGCAAAGGTGCGCTATCCTAAATCGCTCCGCGAAAAAAGAAGAAAGATCCGGGGGTGCCCTACAATTCCCTGCTCAATTGGAACACAAACATTCAACCACGCCTTATGTGATCCGGGCGCCGGTGTTAGTGTCATGCCAAAATCCGTGTTTGACAAGCTCAAACATACAAATCTTGAGCCAACGTCTATGACACTACACGGTGGCGATTCATCCATAAGGTACCCAGCAGGATTGCGTAAGACATACCCGTGAAAAATCCGAGGGTATTTTGTCCCGATTGATTTTGTGGTGTTGGACATGGAGTTCACCAAAGATACACCACTCATCCTTGGGCGACCATTCTTGAGCACCGCCGGGCCTGCATTGATGTTGGGGCCGGAGAAATCCGCTTCAATATCAATGGCAATGAAGAGAAATTTGAGTTCAGGCCCCGAGTCTCGAAAGAGTGCAAAATGATCCGGATAAAATATGGGGAACAAGGCATTAAAGAAATAGAAATCCAGCCCCCAAAGACCGGCAAAGACACCTCCAAAAACAGTCATCAAAAATAAAAGGTGGGAACAAAAGAAAAAGGCAGCTCCTAAACCAAAGAAGAAGGAGAAGGTCCCCATCTTTACAAAAGGACAAAAGACCCCTAAGAAAGCTCCACACCAAAAGAATCAAAACCAAAGAAAAAATCAAAATACACCCCTCCACAAAAGGTGTGGAAGCTGAAAGAAGTGCAGCCCTCCGTATCTCCAGGAGCTGGTGCACCATCAAACAACCAAACTGGAGAAAGTCCTAGTCCGCACTCAAAAGAGTAGACCCTCCGTCAAAGGTAAAATGACAATTATCCCAAAAGAACAAAAATAAATAAAGATACCCACGGGCCTCCAGATAGCTTGGGGGGAGGACCCCCACAGGTATCATTGCATTGCATATTTAATTCCATCAAATTTTATTTTATTTTAGCATGTTTACATTTCAGCAACATTGCATCGAAAAAAAAAACTAAAACTAAAAAAAAATTCCAAAAATAGAATAAGTAGCTCTTCTTTGTGCCTTAATGCTTATATATGAGCTATAAAAAATGTTTAGTCTTAGTCCCTTGTTGAAATGATGAATAGTTGCTCTGTCTTATGCTTTGCACATTGCCTAGTTTATAATTCAAGTTCTCTAAAGTTTGGGTTTAGTGGCTAATTCTAAAACTCATCCCGAAAAACCCGATTCATGTGGGTTGCATATGCTCTATCTAGTCTAAGTTGTTGCCAAATATGATATGGTACGAATGGATTTGCTATGACTTCGTCCAAAAGAGAAACCCGACATCCGGGAATCTATGCTTTAAAAAAAAAAAAAGAGAAATGTTTTTTGGGCTAAAATAAAATATATATATATATATATATATATATATATATATATATATATATATATATATATATATATATATATATATATATATATATATATATATATGAGATGAATAATGGACAAGTGTCCGAGGGCGAGTAGAGCCCACATCTCTAAAAAAAAAAAAGAAAAGAGAGGAAATAAAAGACAAAAGTCTAGAACGAGCAAAGCCCACCTCTCCAAAAATATATATAGCAATAAAGCCCATGCTTTCGAAAAGAAATAAATATTATCTAAATAAAATCCCTGATAAAACAGAGTTGATCAAAAGGATGAATGATAAGCACCTCTGTTATAACCGTTCTATCCGCAACCGCTCAAGGCTTTGAGAAAAGCCGAAAAGCCCCGCTACGATGAAAGGTAATAAAGGGTGGGAAAAAGATGTGCCATTTTATTCAAACTATAGTAGAAAATCTTATTATAACCCCGGCACTTGTAAACGTAATCGGCATAGTAGCAACTCCCGATCAACAACCAAGTACTTATCTCTTTTTGCTCGAGGACGCGCAAAGGGTAAGCTTGGGGAGTTTGTTGACGGTAACCAACGACATATTTTTTTCCGTCAACTTACTGCCATAAAGGGAGTAAAATTAAACCTTTTTATACTCATATACTTTTATCACTAATAAATTCCACTTGTAGTGTCTTGTATTTTATTTTACAGATTTATAATAAAAGCAAGTGGAAAATCGACCAAAGTACGCCTTCCGGATAGCGCATTATTACAAAAATCCAAGCCCAAGAGCAAATCGACCCAAAACATCAAATCTGGGCGAACACAGCCCGGCCCACAACTTTTCGTGGCGAAAGACGACACCCCACCGAGACCCGGGCCAGGCCGAGCCGAGGGGGGGTGCGCGCGACCACTTGGTGCGGCCGCACCCTCCCCCGAGGCGATTTTCGCCCAGCCTGGGAGGCGGTTCGTGCACTTTCCAAACGGGGTTTCCGCCCGCGTTGGTCGGTTTGCGCCGTGAAGGAAGATTTTTCAGGTCGGTTTTGGTGTATTTTAGCATTTAGGCCCCTCCTCCAAGTGTATAAGTAGGCCCCCTCTCTCCCTCTCTCAACACACACCACTTGGAGTCCAAAGCAAACCAGCAATCTCTCTCTCTCTCTACCACCTCTACCTCTCTCTCTTCTTCTACTTCTTCCTTCTTCTTTCTTCTTCTTTATTCTTTCTTAGTTAACACTTGGAGTAGAAGAGCTACAAGGAGGGCTTGTCTCCTAGAAGAAAGTGCTTTGGTAATACATCTACTCTATGGAGCATTCTTCTATTTGCAAGTCTTATATCTATGTTCTTGGCCTAACTTATGAACTAGAGTATAGTCTTGTTCATGTTCTTGTGTTGGTATATGAACTAGCATATAGTTTACATATCATAATCTCGACATGTTCATCACATTTCTTCATCGATCATCATATGCCTAACTTGATTAGAGGTGGGATATCGGTTCGTTGTTCCTTCGGGTTTGCTCTTGTTCTAGTCCGTCCATTCGACGAGTGGGGATCCTGGGGGGACAAGAGTAGTGCTCTAATATGCGGGCATGGTGCTCGGGTATTACGACACCTGCGGATATGAGGGCATGCCACGGTTGAGGGGGTAGGCGGCTTGGTCGTGACAAGCCTTGACCGTCCCTTGAAATCCCCCCACGTTCGTATGTTCTGTAGGAGTTCGTAAATGCTTCCTATCGGGCCGTATGGTATCCAGGGAGTCTCCCCGTTATCCTAGACCTAACCACGACTAAATCAGTTTGCATATGATCCTAACTATTTATTTGTATGGCCATGACTGGATAATTTAGAACTACTCCATTAGGTTATTCATTTATTCATTTATTCTTTATCTATTTTCTTTATCCTTTTCTTTGGTGGATTCTTAAGTGTGTGTCACACTATCCATGAACCGTTATTGCTTACCCCTGTTATGAACATTTTGGTCTAAGCAAACACATGTTCCTCTATTCAAATGCCATGCTAATTTATTAATCACATGCCTTCCTTTGGGAAAATATAAATAACGATACCCTGAATACTTCCGGGTGAAATGCTACAATGATAGATCCGTGCGCTTGCGGATGAATATCTAAGATGGCAAGATCTATCCCGTTGACAGTTCCATTTCGGATCACCGACATCGTGGTTTACTTGGGAATGTCAGCGGCGCATTTCTGACGCTCTTATTGGGGATGGGTTTTATACCTATTTCCTTTGATTGCGTTAAGAAATGCCAACAATCCCGCGGTGGCCTCCATCCATGGAGACGCTAGGAGCAAGCAAGGGAAGCGGCCATGGCGGACCTAGATCCGCGCTGGTGGAGGCAGACATTGAGCTGTGGCGGCAGGTTCGTTATCTCCGGCTTCCACTCTCTCCATCTCCCTCTCCTCCCCACATCTCCCACTCACTCCCCCTTCTGCAGGTCGATCCGACGTCGGCATTCCTCCTCACATCGGGCGTTCGGCGATGGATCGACGGGATCCGACGGCGGCGCTCCTTCTTGCGGCGGATACGGCTATGGGTCGGCGGGAACCGTGGCGGCGCCAGCGAGGCGGATTCACGCGATGGATTGACGGGATCCGGCAGTGGATCGACAGGATCGGGCTCCAATGGCGCTGCAACCCTAGATGGGCTCGGCAGGCCTATCTAGGGATTCTTCAATTTTTTTTATTTCTTTGAAACATTTACCGTGACGGGCACTTCTAATACGCCCGCCACAGTTAATCCATTAACCGTGCCGGGCACTGTAGCCTGCCACGCTTAATCCAACGATTTACCGTGACCTTTCTTGGGTGACGGGCTCAAATGCCCGCCATGCAAAATTAAAATCGCCCATCACGCAAAATCATCTGGTTAGTAGTGATGCCTATCGATTGAGTTTTTACTTTGTGTTGAATTGTGCTCAGGAGTTTTGCCAGGCGTACACATATGCTTATGGTCAGGATAGTGAATACAAATCAAAGCCATCAATTTTATCTGATGACTGGAAACTTTGGAGCAGAATATAATAAGTAACCAATGCGTACATAGATAACATTGATCTGACTTGTACCAAATAAAAGAGCCGAGGCCACCATATATAAAACCATAGCAACTGCAGCGGCCAAGACTAAATTTAGATCTCTCGTTTGTTTAGTAACAAATCTTTTAGTTTCATAGAACCCATGCGAGAGCAAGGGAACAATGTGCATGCGTGGGCTTGAGAAGCATCAGGAATTATGGCTCCTGTCTACTTGCACTGCACAAGCAACAACAGGGAAGGTGGAAACGATTAAGTTACAACTTGTGCAAGCAGCATTGTCGAGATGTTGTATTATTGAGCACGAGAGCAGTTTTTTGGGTCCTACATGCTTAACATTGTTATAGTGTCCGTCCAATTTGCATCGAGATGTGTGCATGGGGATACATAGTGTGAAACACTTGGAGAGAGAGTGCGAACACTAGGAGAGAGAGTGTTGTAGCACGGATCTTAAAGAAGAAATGAATGGTGCGAGATAAGCAATTCTCAGCATGTATAATATTGATGAGAGCGTTGTCCATAGGTTAGAATAGAAAACAACATTGACCAGTTCACTAAGCTTGAAAGAATTTGACCATGTGATGTAGAATATGAAAGAACTTCACCTTTGCAGTTCAATACTTGTCAATTTATCAGGTAATTAGAATTGAGAAAATGACTCTTTGGAGTTCAGTTCATTACTCATCTCAATTGGCCAGCACCTAGAACTTGGTCAGCGACAGGTTGCCATCGCAGTTCAATACTCGAAGACTTTGGCGCTGGAGTATATGCAATCGATCGTTGTTCATGGGATCTTGCGGTTTGAATAATTTGAAATTTCAATTTCAATGTTTGAGAATTTCGAATAGAAACTTTGGAATACTAAATGACTTCAAACTAAAAAGTCATCAACAACAAATAGGCAATAATAAATGGAAAGGGCCGGCAACAACAAATTGAAGCCCACCTGTTTGAAACGTAAAGCGTGGCGATATACAGATTTAAGTGCAACCAAGAAAATGTTCATTGCAGCTTAAAGTTGCAACGCCACATGGATAGTATTACAACCATACAAAATGGTGGCAATACATACATGTTATTGCATCTTGTGGCAACAAAGGATGCAACAGCCACCTATCTATTGCCACGAGGTGCAAAAAAAAATATTGCAACCCAAATAAGTGGTTGTAATACTGTCATTCATAAGCAACCAACACTAATATTGCAATGCACGACATGCTAATGCAACATAAAATTGTTGTTGCAATACTTTCCACCAATTGCCACAGAAATCCTTAAAATGGGTGCAACAGCGTCATCATTTTGCAACCAAAAAAAAATATCGCAACACAATTTTTGTGTGGCAATATGGACACATATTACTACCAATTCGCTAGTTGGGTGCCATAGTACCCCCTATTGCACCCAAATGAGTGGTGTTGCCTAAGCGTCTGGTTGCTATTGATCGGAAACTACGTAGTGCTGGAATAATTTTAAGGAAAAATCTTCTCTCTTGCTCAGCTTATGGCAAGGCCCCCAGCTGGCCTGCTCTCTCCCTCTCAACCGTAGCCACTGCCTTAAAACCTAACAAGACACCTGTGTATTTCCATCTGAAAATGTTGTTCACAAGACTTGATAGGTTGATCCATAAGAAAAAAAAAAGATGCCATACCGTGGCTACAATGACAAAAAATACTCTGAGGAATAAAGTAAAAATATTGAGTAAATAGTACTGGTAACATGTACTGTCACTCCAGCTCTATCAAAAATGCTTAATCGTACTTTTGCCCATCTAATTAAATATTTTGGGTAGTAGTGTCCATTACCAGTCTGACCTGAAGCATTGCAGGTACCTGATCGTGTCCTCCCGCGCGCACCAGCTCTGACTACCTGGGGAGGGGATGTCAGCAGCTCTGCAACTCAGCCACCAAGCTCTGACAACAGCGAGCACGACATCACCCAGCCTACTACACCACGTGACGTTGCCCAAGGAACTGGAGCTGAACATGGCCCTTGATGCGGCACTCGGGTGCGCAGGCCCTGCACTTGGGTCAAAGGATCAGAAGGGGTGTGATGCATCACTGGGTGGGAAACGCTAGCAAATGGAGGAGATTTGAGTTGTTAATAGATGTGAGAAAGAGATTATATATCAATAATGAAATACTTGCAACAACTCTGTAAGCACTCCTCTGTTTTATATTCTAATAGACCACCAAACTATATATTCTATCTCCTCGTTCTTCCGATTCGTATCTTCCTGCTTCCAGGATGGTTGAGCCTGGCCACAGAACACGATCCTGAAACTCATGTTTGTGTCTCACAGTTACAGCACATCTAGAAAGCTATGGAGGAAATAACTGGTATCAAGACAATGCTCCTGCATACTCTGCAGGTGAGAACCGGATGTCTTACAGTCTGGGGATGAAGTGGCTGCTGCAGTGCTTCAGGTTATTGGCAATGTTGTCGTGAACTAGAAACAGTCAATGCGTCACCAAGAGGTGACTGCCGGCCAGACCAAGTGATCCACCGTGGAAACGCCCGAGATGCCAGAAGGCATCTGGGTATTTATCAATTTTTGCCATTTTCTCAATTCCTCAATTCATAGAACCAGCTTCCAAAACTTGCTTTGTGCTTGGACCCGGGTGAATTTCAGGTTTGAGTGAACCATTTTGTAAAAGGAACATAGTAAGAGATTTGAGTCCTTAGCTATAAGGCTGATGTGATTTTTGTATCCATCAAGAAGCTACATTATACTGTTGAAAAAAATAATTACCTTAATTGGCTGCTTTGAAAAGAGTGCAAATTTTTAGGGAGGAGTATGGGAGCATATGTCATTTGTTGTTGCTTGTCCGTTGGCCACAATATCTAGCTATTTATGTAGATGGACCACCATCCAGGTTTATTGTTCTCGGCATTTAATCTGACTAGTCATGCACGGTAGGTAGACAACATTAAGCATCTAGTTTGTACCTTGTAATAGAGCCTATGGCACCATATAAAACCATAACAAAGGTAGCCGCAGAGACTGACTTTAGGAATGTTGGTTGTTTAGTGGTAGATATTTTCCTTTCATCAGAATCAGAATCATCACAAGAGCGAGAGAGCAATTCGGGTAGGCTTGAGAATCATTGGGAAATATGGTTCCATCCCTTGTGGGTGAAATGTGGGATGGTTAGAGTTCCAGATATTGAGCTTGAAGGGTTTGGACCAGTGGTAGGAGCAAAGAGGGCCAACTTGTCCATACCCATACCCAGGAGCTTTCATCCACAACTCCGTTCTATTATCTAGTCAGAAGCAATGCAGGATGTAGGGTCGATTAAACAGTGGCCGTATGTTCTCCGCTGTCTGACAACATCGAGCACAACATCGCCCAGGCTACTACTCCGCATGGCGTTGCCCAAGGAACCGGAGCTGAACATGGGCTTCGACGCGGCACTTGGGTGACACTTGGGTCAAAGGATCAGAATGGGTGTGATGCATCACCAGGTGGGAAGCAGATTTAAGTAGTTGAGAGATGTGAGGAAGAGATTATGTATCAATAACGAAATACTTGTAACAACTCTGTAAGCACTCCTCTGTTTTATGTTCTAATAGACCACCGAACTATATATTCTATCTCCTCGTTCTTCTGATTCATATCCTCCTGCTTACAGAATGGTTGAGCCTCGCCACAGAACACGATCCTGAAACTAATGATGTTTATGTCTCACTTACAGCACATCTAGAAAGCTATACCACATCTAAAAAAATACTTTGCAGGTGAGAAGGGGATGTCTGGCAGTCTGGGGATGAAGTGGCTGCTGCAGTGCTGCAGGTTATTGCTTGGTAGTCTTGGTGTGAAACAGAAACAGTCGACAATGCTTCCCAAGCGGTGACTGCCGGCTAGACGGAGGGATCCACCGTGGGATCAGCTGAACATCAATGTGGACATGGTTCTGTTATTCCCGAGATGCCAGGAAGGCAGTTGGGTATTTATCATTCGGGATCACGAAGGTGAGGGAATCCTGGCGGGCGCCAGACGCCAGGATGCTGTACCAGATGTTCCACCGCGGCAGAGTCCGGCGACATGCTCGCGACGCTATTGTCCAAATGGCTACAGATTCTCCGTATCCCCGAGTGAGTTGGAGACGTGACTACACACGATTTAAACAAGCTATCCTTTTATCTTCAATGGATTCTAGTTTCATATAGTGCCTTTTTCTCAATTCCTAGAACCAGGTCGCTAAACTTGCTTTGTGCTTGGACCTGGGTGAACCAATTTGTAAAAACATGGTAAGAGATTTGAGTCCTTAGCTATAAGGCTGATGTGATATTTGTATCCATCAAGAAGTTACATTATACTCTTTAAAAAAATAATTACCTTAATTGGCTGCCTGGAATGCGCGGCAAATTTTTAGGAGGAGTAAGGGACCAGATGCAAGGGCGGGCCTGGTGCAAGTGATAGTGCTCTACCGCCTTTAACCAAAGGTCCCGGGTTCAAGCCCCGGCCTCCGCATACTGCACATGGTGTGGGTAAAAAGCTTGACGCTTAAAATACCCTTCCCCAGACCCCACGCAGTGCGGGAGCCTATGGAACTGGGTACGCCCTAGTAAGGGATCAGATGTCGTTTGTTGTTGCTTGTCCATTGGCTTAGCTCTACAAAAGTTTACTAGTAACCTTGGCACGATATGTAGCTATTTATCATATAGATGGACCACCATCTAGTTTTTTTTTCTTTTTGTTCGCCACGTTTAATTTGACTAGTAATGCACGGATAGGTAGACAACATTGAATATGTGGTTTGTACCATGCAACAGAGCTATGTCTATGGCACCATATAAAACCATAATAAACGTAGCAGTGGAAACAAACTTTAGGTATGTTAGTCACTTAGCGTGGTAGATATTTTCCATTCATCAGAATCAGCGCGAGAGCGAGTGAGAAATTCGGGTAGGCTTGAGAATCACTGGGAATTAGGGTTCCATTACATTGACATTGCACAAATGGCAACAGGAGAAATATGGGCCCGGGGATCTTGTGGCACTATGCCACCTGTTTTCATCCACGACCCGGTCTGTTCTCCAGTCACAAAAGCAGTGGAGGATGTGCTAAGCATGCACGGTCGATGCTACCAAGGCGTGCGGCATCAAGATGGCACAACAGTCAACTCGATACCAAGGCATCTGTGCAACGCTACCAGGGTGTCTGTGCGATGCTACCAAGGCATCTGTGTGGATACAAGCATAATGCCATCCACACGCAGGGATTAAGGTACAACATTTTGGCTCAAGGTCAGAGCAGGAATTAGCAAAGTTGGAATCTCAGATGAGTACACTCGATGAAAGCAAGTAGATTTGGATATTTTGCATACCGAATCAAAGCGCAAAATGGGCATCTTGTGTTTCCGTTAGGTGCCATTCAAGTAAAAATAGACCGTGGCAATAGCTTGTGAGATACAAAAATATGACATAGTGGCTCACCAGGCTTCACAAGTTCAACCATGGTAGATTCGTTTGATTTTTTTTTAATCATAAAGGTGATTGTCTTGAGAGTGTAACAGGACAATGCTATACAAAATTTGTTGTTGCCAACACTTATATTCGGAAACACAGAACTTACATTTGCACTACTAAGAAATGCTTGTTTTGTAGAATCCGTTAGTATCTGCATGCAAAGCCTGTTTTGTATGCATGTGCTTTCTTCCCCTGCTTCAGGGCTTTTATCAATTATCCATGGGCTATTATTCAGTGACATGCCTGTCGGTTGAGTTTTTGCTCTGTGTTTAATTGTGCTGAGGAATTTTGCCAGGCTTGCTCGTGCTTGTAGTCAGGGTAGTGAATACAAATCAAAGCCATCAATTTTCTTTTATGATTGCAAACTCTGGAGAAGAATGTGACTAAGATTATTAGTCATCAATGGGTAGGGAGACAACATTGATCTGCCTTGTACCACACAATAGAGCCATGGCCGCCATAAAACAATAGCAACTGCAGCAACCGAGACTGAATTTAGATTTCTCATTTTTTTAGTAACAAAAGTTTCAGTTTCACAGAACCTATGCGAGAGCAAGAGAGCAATGTGCATGCGTAGGCTTGCGAGGTATCAGGAATTATGGCTCCTCTCAAGCAGCGCTTCACAAACAACAACAGAGGAAGGTGGAACAGATTAAGTTGCAGTTTGCGCGCGTAGCATTGTGAATTGGTTAGAGTAAACTTCAATATTGACCTGTTCATGAAGCTTGAAGGAATTGAAGCATATGTACGAGCAAAAGAAGGCCAATGTGTTACTATAGCACTCTGCAAACCCGGAGATCGTCTCCACTCTAGACCCGCTGTACATCACATCATCAACGTCAAGAAACAGTCTCTGGCTGTCTCGGATTGAAGTGGCTGCTGCAGTCCTGCAATCTTGGTGTGAACAAGAAACAGACAGAGTAAAATCATCTTGATGTTGTCAATGAATTTGCTTGGGTTCTATAGCTTGGTACCACGAACATTGCTTCGTTGATATATACTCTGATATGTACCAGGTGCTCGGAAAAGCCAAAACTCCCGCCTCCATTAAGTTGTGTGTATTAGTGATAATAATGAATGTTTTTTGGGCATATGCTCCAATACTCCAGCCTCAAAAATTTGCACGTCTTCCAAAGTAGGCAATTAAGGCAATTTACTTTGTTTTTCATTATTTTCTATTGGGGCTGAACTTGAACCCAGCCCAGGGCCCCAAAAGCAGTTTGGTGTCCATGGAAAAGCAGGAACATTATGATATTCGATCATAGTGACTGGAGTTTCCAAGTTATTCAAACAAGAACTTGGCTTGGTGTCCATCAATAGTGACCTGCTAAGGGTGCTCTTTTGTCCTCATGGCTAGTACAATTTACATAAGTTTCTGCCTCTTTTTTCCTTTTTTGGGCATGGTAGCCTTGTACCTGTTTCTATTTTTTCTGCTTCTTTCCTAGTTCCCTTGTACAGTCCCACTTGTATAGCCCCCCATCTCCTCTGGTGTTGTCTCTTAGCATAGTTTCAGGTAGAATAGATAACTTAGAGGTGTACATGATCCCCATATAAAGGAAAATGAAAAATACAGGTAGGGTGCTCCCCTGCTGACCTTTTCATGGATTACACCAATAAAAGTATGTCAAATTTTGCAGGCCAAAAAAATTAACAAATGATAGAATTCATTTGTTAAACATGTTTCCAACTAATAAAATATGGGTTTTGTAAACTTGATCACCTGCTAATTTGGTTATAAATGAGCACCAGTTACAAAACAAGAAGATTAAAATGACATGTAAAAATAAGCAAAAGGCATAATTGTTCATAGTATGTAGCATAAACAACTTCATCATGACATTTCAGATCTTCGGCTGCTTTTAAAATTTTAGTTCAGCCTTATTTTTACTTCGAAAACTTGAATGGGCATCTGTTGGAGACTTGTTTTTCTTTTTTAAAAAAAAGTGCAATAATCTGCAATGCTGAGTCATCTATATCTCTATTGGAGTTGTTCTCATTCTCACAGAAGTATGGTTTATATAAGCAAAGTAGTGTCTCAATGTCCATTGCTATAACTTTAGTTCTACAATGAAAGGCAAACAGGTAGCTCCCACATGAATTCTTGCAGTTTACTCTTTTATTTAACTGGGTGCTATTAATAGCATCCCCATGAGAAACTATATATACCAGAGAGCCGTAAGCCACAAGTCGAATTATTACACCATATAGGTATATATATATATATATATATATATATATATATATATATATATATATATATATATATATATATATATATATATAAGAAATCCATGCCAGCAACACAATGAGACCTCAACAGCAGCAGCAGGCGTTGAAGCTATGCTTATGCCAATTTGTTGTTTGGCACCACACTCTATATATTCTTGTGTATATGGCGCCATAATTTTTAGTTGCACTAGTATCACGGTCTAAGAGAGCAGCGGCCAAAGGGTTGGGAAGCATAGGGAAGTGTTGATGCCTGTGCAACTAGTTTGCACCTCCTCTCTGCGCAGAGGAATAGAGATCGCTGCCATGCATCGCTGTAACACTAGTTGCAGTGTAACACTACATCCTGCAAATGGCCAAAGATGTGCTGATGGACATAGCTACTAGGATGCAGAAACATGAGAGGGTTGTTTGATTTGGGGTTTAATATACATCTATGCACACACTTTGTGTACAAAACATTTTGGCAAAAATAATGAGCATTTATCCGTGGAAAATGATGGTCCCACCTCTACTTGCTGTATGTCATGCATCAGTCTATGACTTTTCTTATCGTCCTTATTATAGGCAAATGTGCATCTGGTATTAGTAACACCATTAAATACATGTTGAGAGGTGGGCAGTGGGTCGAGACCATTGATCTTTGCTTCTAGTTGTCACCAGTAACACAACAAAATACCAGCAGCAGTAGCAGCTTGGGAAGTGAAATCTGTGGGACTTTTTGTACAGCACCACTAACATCACCTCCATCATCGGTTTTGTCCAAGTTCAAGCAAGAACAGATACATGCACGCCATAGGACTGAGAAGCATAGGGAACAATTTGTACTACACACTTGAGGGTCTGTCAATTTCGATGCTCTACTACTGAGGACCGCCTTTTGTTCTTGTGGAGGCAAGGCTCCACACGCAGGGATTAAGGACATCGTTTTGGCCCAGGTGAGAGCGGGGGTTGTACAGTGACCACACACTGCAGTAGTCTAGTGACTCACGATCGCCAGATGGGAGTTGAAAAATTGAAATTCAAGTTTAGTAGCACTAGATGACAGCTAGCAGATTTGAATATTTTGCATATCGACTAAAAAGCGCAATATAGGCATCTTGTATTTCCGTTTGGTACCATTCAAGTAAAAATAGACCGTCGTAATAGCAGCTCACTAGGCTTCACAAGTTTAACCATGGTAGATTGGTTTTTTTTTTTTTTTTCAATTTCACATAGACAATTCTATCGACAATGACAAACAAAAATCTGTTGTTTCCAACACTTAGTAAATGCAGTCCTACATTTGCTAATAAGAAGAAATATTTTTAAAGCATTTCACATAAGAAGATATTCTTGATGTGAAAATGCGTTCTAACCACCAGTCCAAGTTTGTAGAAGCTGTTAATATCTGCTTTCAAAGCGTGTCTTGCATGTATGTGCTTTCTTTCCCTGTTAATCTCTGCTTTCTAAGCATGTCATGCATATATCTCAACAAAATCTGTTGGCTCCACGGTTCTAGTCTTTAGTCAGATGCCTGTCGATTTAGTTTTGCTTTGTTTTCAATTGTTGTCAAAAAAATTTCCAAGCGTATGCATGTTGGTAATCTAGATCAGGATAGTGAATACACATCAAAACCATCAAATTTCTTTTATGTTTGCAGACTTTGGAGCAGAACCTGATCATTGCAATATTGTTTCACAACTGATAATATTAACTAGTCATCAATGGGTAGGTAGATAACATTGATTTTCCTTGTCCCACAAATACAGCCATGTCTATATATGCCACCATAAAACCAGAACAACTGCACCGGCGGAGACTGAATTTAGTTTTCTTGTTTCTTTGGTAACAAATATTTTGGTGGTGCGACAGCAACAGAGCAATGTACATAGGCTTGAGAAGCATGAGGAATTATGGCCTTTTCTATCGGCACTACACAAAACAAGAACAGGGAAGGTGGAACTAATAAAGTAGCAGCTTCCACATGCAGTATTTTCAATAGGTAAGAATAGGAATCGTCCTTGACCAGTTTGTGATACCTGGCTGAGACGATTGGAGCAGAGGTAAGAGGGATAGAGGGCCAAACTGTTGGTGCCACTGTGCCAGCCAGGAATTGTTCTCCTATCGTCCAGTCTGCTCTCGACTAGATGTGAAATCACGTCAGATCGTAAGGCATAATAGTGTCATGCCTCTGTTGGTCATCTATAGCTAAATGTATTTGTGGATTTGGATCAATAACTTTACAATGCATGAAAAATGACATCATGGTGATATAATTGCACAGTCCATACAAGAAAAGATTCTTTTATTTTGAGACTGTGCTACTTTTAATATCTTGTTTCACATACGGAGATGCTGGCGTATGGGGTCAATAAATAAACCACAGAAGCAACGGTTTGCGCTACACATTATTTTCCAGCTAACTTAGAGCAATGGTCATAGGCTTAGGAAGCACCAGGAAATAACTTTGTCGAGCAGATATGGCTCATCATATAGCATTGAAGGCAGTGCATGCTCACCTTGAAATTACAGCAGGCGCATTGAGCTTATGGGAGGGACAATCACGAGAGTAATGGTTAAAGAAATTGTCAAAGACAAGGTCTGGCCGACATGACCAGCTCATCCAGCAAGGCGGCACACCGCAAGCAATGTTGATGTTACGTTTGGCAAGGATGTGGCGTGCGGCAAGAAAAATTTTGGACGCCAATAAATCAAGTGGGCTTTTGCTAGGATGGTCTATAGGTACTGCTATTTTGGGTTGACCTCCTTTTCCACTCGATAAAAGCAACTCCTTTTTGATATTTGAGAAAAAAAATTATAGATATCCATCACTCAATTCTAGTTATAGGCAGTCAAAAGACCTATAAATCAAAATCGGCTTATGACTATGGTATCTTAACTTGATCATTTTAGCCAGAGACATGTACGTCCATGTTTCATGTATTTTTTATCTGAGGACCATGTAAGAGAAGAGAGGGCACTCCGTGGGTCACGGATCGGGATGACGTCCTCGTGGCGCTACCGACCGGCGAGGTCAACGGCGCCAGGACCGCCAGCCGGGCGCCGAGATCGTCCGAGGCGACGAGTCCATCCGCCCCATGTTCACCATCCTCAACAGCCAGGCCAGCATGGGCCGCGATCAACCCTAACGCTGGCAGGTGGAGTCGGTGCACGGCGAGATCGACCCGCCCGGCCCCACCACTCCAGTATTGCGCTAGCCGCTGGCGTTGCTGCCGGGCGGCCGCCGCCAGTGGCATCGGACAGGCAGCATCAAGATACCGCCACCCGGCCGGGGGCGCCGGGCGGGACATGTGATCCGCATGTGCCGCCATGACAATATCTTTGCCGCTATGAAAGTGCTGCGGCGCTGAGCTGCAATCCACGAGGGCGGTGCGGATCGGAGTCGCCACCGGGCTGCCGACGACGGGGCATCCATCGACGACTTCCCCGCCCACCGGTGCCGTGATGAGGGCGATGGTCCCACCGCCGCCGGAGGACGCGATGGCCAGTAAGGCCGAGGAAGCCGGATCCGCGAGCCCTCCCGGGTCCGCGACAACGGGCCCGCGGGCGGAGCGCGGATGGAGCTCCCCGATCCGTCCTTGGGCGACGGAGGAGGTTGCCCAGTCTCGATCCGGCCTCCATCTCCACCTTTGGCCTCCCAGGATCAGCGCCACAGCGGACCAATCACCGTCTCCATGTTGATCTCGGCCCACGCCGAGCTCATGCTGCATGAACACCCTCTCCCGATCCGCGACGATGGGGCGCCGGCGGTGGCACTCGGCCTCTTTGATCGCGGCGACGACGGGGCTCCAGTGGGCGGAGCGCAGATGGAGCTCCCGGATCCGCCCTTGGGCGACGCGGTGGAGGCCGCCTTGGCAACGCCGAAAGTGCAGCTTCTTGCCGGATTTTCCATGCATGGCCCTTCAAGATGTAGCACCGCACCGCATCATCCCTTAACGCTGCCTTGGACCGACGGGCTGGCTTCACATGGTCGGCGCACAGCGCAGCACGACAACTCCGATCCACCGTGGGGCGGTCCGCTTCCCCAATGGCGCCGGCGTCGCCTCCGTAAGCCATCGATATTGTGTGGAGTGGCGCCGCTTATCTCCAGGTTTGGCCCACCACATCGCCCCCGATGACGGCGCTTGACGAGCCGCCGAATTCAAGAGGTGGACGGCCGATCCCGTGCGCCCGCCTCCCCAAAATTCGTCGCCTTCCCATGATTCAGACCTCACGCCACCAGCATATCCGGCTGATGTCGGGCAGCAGGACCTCACACCGGGCCAAGCGCATAAGCTGCAGGTGGGGTTTCCTAAGGTGGAGGTCGAAGAGGAGGAGGATGGGGTCACAGATCCAAGCAGTGTTGACTTCCCCGTCTTTGCCGACACGTCGACGACGGGCCGTTGCTCACACATTCTAACAAAGAGCAACGACCTCTTCCGCTGGGGACTGGTGTGCTTCTCCAATGGCGACCATTCGGCGTCGCAAATGCACCCCGGCAACCCGGTATCACGCCGAGTCGGCGCCTATATTCTGCCGCATCTGATCCACATTCTAGGTTTTGGATCAAGCGTGGCCATTTTGCCGCTGTGTGGGGGATGTCCGGAAGGCGGCATCACTTTTTGCCTTCTCGTCCGTGCGCTTTATGTGGGGTGCCTATGGATTTCAATTCTTCGACGCTATGGATGCCCCTCGTTAATCTTTACTACACATATGTTCATGTACTAAAGTTTCTTTTTGTTCTTAGATTTTGTAATAAGTTTGGTTGTGTGTGGTCACACGTAGGCTTTGGCTGTGTGCGTTACCGCAGACGCCGGAATGTAATTCCATTATCTAAAAAAAAATGTATGAGTCAAAACAAAGTTAAGGATTTAAGTAAAAGTGCTGTAGGGGTGCAGCGCCCGGCATGTGCCGAATGCCGGCGATGACTACTACCCTCCAGCAAAAGGACTGTGTTAACCTGCCTTCTATATGACTAAGAGCATGTGCTGCTTGCTGGGGTAAGTTAGTTTTTGAGTACGTTCTAGAAAGTGTATAAGTACCAAGAGATGCATGGTGAAGTATCGCTGCTTGTTCTGTAATATGTTGCTGCCAGTGTGCTGGTCGTTTTTGCAAAGGTGGAGTTTCGACAAGTTTTTAGGTGTACTTGAACATGCAGAGCTTAAAAAGTGGGTCAGCTACATACTCAGTAATGACCCCTAGTTAAGGCGCCCCATTCTATGTTCACTCTGTGAGTAATTACTTTGGATGAGCCAGGGAGAGGTCTAGAAATGGAAGTGCTAGTACACATACAAAGACAAGCCTTCAAGGTTCACCTCCTTGACGTGCTATAAAACTACCATTCTCCAGCAGAACAACACCTGTATATGTTTTATGTGTTACATCAGCATCCTACCAACAAGAGGAAATACAGGCTTGCTTTAGGATGGACTTGGAAATTTGATTCTTTTCGAGCCCACCTTGGAGTTTCTGTCACGAATAGGCTTAGGAAGCACTAGGAATTAAGTTGTTTCTACTGAGGATGAACAGGCTGACACACATAGGCAGTACACCACTTGTGCGAGAGTAGTGTCCTGAGAAACAGAGAAACATGGGGAAGTATGCCTGGTTGTTCTGTAGCTTGATTTGCCAGGGTGCTCGTTGTATTTGCAAGGGCATAAGTGGTGGAATGCATCCCTGGGTATTCACACATCTAAAAGAAAACTGATCCGTAGGCATCGATGTAGAACCTAACCTCCTGGGTTGGGAGATAGACCCAAATGTCTTTTTGTCTGGTGTGTGGGCTAGAATTAGTGAAAGTTTTACTGATGTACAGATGTGGGGTGGTGTTCTGATCAACCGATCTATATTCATTAGTAGATCTTAGATTTGCTGAAGGTAGAAGAGATATCAAATTAGTTGTGTCCAGTGGCTGTAATCTCCTTGTTTTTTAAAGAAATATCCATTAAAAAATATGGAGAATTGGCAATGTGATTTGAGTCATTTCTTTGGTGGAGCTCGATAATCACTTAATCAGCATTCACACGTTTACTGCTCTATGGAATGCCTAACTAGTCTTTGCCATAGAAAATAATTAATTCAATCCAGAATTGATCTTCTAATCTAATAATATGACTAGTCGTACACGGGTAGGTTGACAACATTATTGATCCAATTTATATCCAGCAACAGAGTAATGTGTATATGCCACTATAAAACTGTAACCACTGCAGCTGGATGAACTAATATTTCATAATTTACTTTCACTCTATCAAATCCATGCGCCAGGAGAGACAGCAATTATCATAGACTTGAGATGGATCAGGAACTATGCATGTATCATCTCCGTTTTCGTGGGACATATTACAAGAGGCAAAAGGTCAACCATGGGATCGATTCAGTTGCAGCATGCAGGAGCAGGTAGGAAGACCAGGAGTAAAATTAAGTAAGCAGAGATGACCAGTTCCAAATGACGAGCTTGCAGCAGGGATAGCAGCCAACGTCAAGGTGTCGAGATCAACGGGCACGTGAACATTTTGCCATTTCCGTTTGCTACAGTTTCAGTGGAAATAGTTGGGCACATAAGGACACAAAAATATGATATAGTTGGCCCAAGAGGCTCAGGCTCCACAAGTTTTTCCATGGTAAATTAAGAATTTCAAAAAAGTTTTATTCGTAGTACATAAATAATTGGCTTTGAAACATAATAGGACAATTCCAGAAAAAAAAACATACTGGCAGTTGTCATCGCACATCTATATGGTCACTTGTTGACAAATGTTTGTTGCGAAAAGCTTTCTGCCCACGTGTTCAAGTTTCATAGAAGTTGTCAAGGTTTTCCTGCAAACCTTATGTCATGTATATATGTGATTTTCTACCGAGTTTCAAGGTTCTCTGGTTCCAATCCGACCAGGCTTAAGGCATGTATTCAAAAAAAATTGGTTGCCTGAACCAATGGTTGGGCTGCGCCAGCTCACAGCATGCAAAGCAGCTCGGCTGGCCTGGCTCTGGTGGAGCGAAAAGCACTGTTGTGTGTACATGATGAATGAGCAAGTCATCAGCCAGGATGCACAGAAACTCGTATACCAAACAAATGGATCCTTTATGCACAGAGCTTGGAGTAAGAAACAGGCTACACAACCAAAAACAGTCTACACTGGAGCGTTGGTTAGGGGCAATTGTTCTCACACAACCAAAAACAGATGGCAATGCATGTATGAATTGGCAACCCAACAACTCACTCTGCTCTGTTTCTGTAAACAGTGGTGCACTACACTGCTTGTGGAATACTAATATCGTTGATTCAGGAAGCCCTATATATGTGCAACTTTTTGCATTATCTATTTACAACAGTGTCCATACCGACCAACAAAAATGGTTGCTGCTAAGAAAAAGTTAATTAGTACTATGTGTGATATCTCTCTAGCTGAGGCAGAGGTAGAGAGCACTATATAATAGGACACTAATGAAGTGCACAACAGTCCGCCGCATGACTTATCTAGGTTGTGTACTTCCGTACGTAGCTATATGGACAAGACAGCCATTAACTTTTAGACGTTTTTTTTTTTTCCCGGCGTGCATATTGCACGTGCTGCATTAAGGGAAATCAGTGTTTAACGTTACAATCACTAAGTTGTTGGCGAGATGCCGTCAAGCTTAGTGGCACCAGGAAATAACTTCGTCGAACAGATATGGCTCATCATAAAGCCTTGGAAGGCAGTGCAGGTTCAGCTTGAAATTACAGCAGGCGCATTGAGCTTATCGGAGGGACAATCACGAGAGTAATGGTTAAAGAAATTGTCAAAGACAAGGTCTGGCCAACATGACTAGCTCATCCAGCAAGGCGGCACGCGGCAAGCAATGAACTTGGAAATCTGATTCTCTTCGAAGCCACCTTGGAGTTTCAGCACGAATAGGCTTGGAAATCACTAGGAATTAAGTTGCTGCTTCTGTGGAAGAACAGGCTGACACACACAAGCACTACACCACTTGTGAGAGAGCAGAGTTCTGACAAACATGGGGAAGTATGTGTAAGCAGCAAGAGACGGGAGGTAGGGGATAACTTGGAGAGGAAGAGAAGAATTGGAGTTCAGAGGAATGATTCTAAAATTTTCAAAACGAGTTCTGTTCAAGCGTGCCGCTCTCGAGCGATTATGTGTACTTAACGGAGTGCAGGGAGCCTCCCCTTGTCACGCCACAGCAGCGTATGCCACCTCGGGCTGGCTACTTGGCCCAGTCTTCTCCGCGATACTTCATGTTGGGCTTCTTTACTCTTGGGCCGTCAGCTTGGGGCTGGCCTCCGTCATCGATAGTAGAGTCACCGACATTCCTCCCCCCTTGAGGCACTGCTTGCCCCCAAGCAGTGGAGCGAGGATACTCCTGATGAACTGCTTCAAAGTCCTCCCATGTCGCCAGCTCGACTGGTAAGTTGTTCCACTTCACCAACACTTGTGGCACACGAACATTGTCCCGATCACCGCCTTGGTCTGCAATATCTTTTCGGGGGCTAGATGTAAAGCAAAGTTAGTCGGCAAAACAGAACAACCTGATGTGAAGCACCAACCGCCTTCTTGAGCTGTGAAACGTGGAAGACTGGATGGATGGCCGAATGAGCTGGCAACTCAAGTTTATATGCAACAGACCCAATCTTGGAGAGAATACGATAAGGGCCGAAGAACCGAAAAGCCAATTTCGATGTGCTCGAGGAGCCAATGAAGTCACGCATAAGGCAGTAGCTTTAGATAAACGAATTCACCAACTGCAAATGAGCGTTCAGAGCGGTGAAGATCCGCTTGCTTCTTCATTCGGAGCTTAGCACGACTTAAATGTTGACGCAACAGAGTATCCATCCACTGACGACCCTCAGACCAACGAACAACTTCTTCATGAAGTGCCTTTGCTGGATCCACGGACAGCATGCGTGGAGCATAGCCAAACAGGGCCTCAAATGGAGATTGACCAATAGAAGAGTGCACACAAGTGTTATACCAGTATTCTGCAGATGTGAGCCACTCACTCCACTTCTTTGGCAGGAGTGTAAGAAACATCGCAGGTATGTCTCCGTGCACCGGTTCGACGCCTTCGACCGGCGATCGGAGCGGATGGTAAGCTGAGCTATGAGCTAACTGTACTCCAGTCATGGTAAACAATTCTTTCCAAACTTGACTGGTGAAAATGCGATCTCTATCAGAAACAATATACTGAGGAAGACCATGGTGATGATAGATAGACAAGATGAAAGAAACTGTTGGCCACCGACAATGCAGTAGTAGGGGTGTTTCAGAGGGATAAAGTGACCATACTTGGTGAGAAGATCCACTACCACCAGAATGCTGTCATAGCCAGAAGAAACTGGTAATCCTTCAATAAAATCCAGAGAAACCACTTCCCAAGCAGTGTGAGGTATAGGTAAAGGCTGTAAAAGCCCAGGTTGCTTGGACCTGTCATACTTGGACTGTTGACAGATAGTGCATTGTTTAACAAATTGCAGCACTGAAGATTTCATGCCTCTCCATGCAAAACTTTGCTTCAATCGACTGAGAGTAACTGGAGCACCAGAATGTCCACCCCAAGCACTACTATGGAACTCATGCAATAGCTTGTTTTGTAGTTGCAAATCCTTGCCCACCCGATTTTACCTTTGTAACGAAGTACACCGTAGTTGAGTGTATAATTAGGAACAGCAGTAGGGTCCGGGGCCAGCTTGGCAATCATAGACAAGGATTCTTCATCCTGATTGTAGCTAGAAACCACAGCAGAAAGCCAGGATGGCACCACAGTAGATATAGCAACACAAATAGCCATAGGGGAGGGGTGTCTAGACAAAGCATCAGCAGCTCGATTCTCAGTACCAGGCCTGTAAACAATCCTGTATTGGAGTCCAAGGAGTTTAGAAAACACTCTCTACTGCCAATGAGTATGAAGTCTTTGATCTGAAAGCTGTGTAAGACTCCTTTGATCAGTTAGAATAATGAATTCCTGGAACTGTAAATAAGATCTCCAAGCTTGTACTGCCAAAACAATTGCCATGTATTCCTTTTCATAGGTTGACAATCCTCTAGTTTTAGGACCCAAAGCTTTACTAAGAAATGCAATGGGATGACCCTCCCGCATCAACACAAAGCACCTATACCTGATTCGGATGCATCAGTCTCCACAAAGAAAGGGCTTGTCAAAATTAGGCAATGACAGGATCGGGTGGCCCATTACAGGCGTGCACTTCAAGGTTTGAAAGGCGCCATGCTCGATGTCCAAATGAATAAGGCATGCTTCTTCAATAATGAAGTCAATGGTTTGGCTATAATGCCAAAATGTTTCACAAAAACGCCTGTAGTAACCACCATCCCAAGAAATGATCTAAGCTCTTTTCTCGACACGAGAGTCCGCGAGTTAGCTATAGCGAAGAATTTTGGTTTGGATCGGTCTTGACACCTTCTCTGACCCACATGCCCTAAATATGAAATTGATGTTTGAGCAAAAGAACATTTGGACATTTTCAAATGCCATCGATCTTTGGCTAACAAATTTGAAATACATATCCGATGTCTTTGTCAAATGCTTTCGATCAAAGTCTTGTCAGAGATAATGATGTCATCAAAGAATACTAGTGCAAACTTTCTGAGGCAAGAAAACAAAGTAGTGTTCATGGCCCCTTGAAAAGTACACGGAGCTCCCATCCAACCCAAATGACATGACATTGAACTCAAACCGTCCAAAGTGGGTTTGAAAAGCGCCTTGAAAGCGTCACCATCCTTCATTCTTATTTGATGAAAACCAGCTTGTAAATCCAAAGTGGTAAAATAAGAAGCCCCCGCCGCTTCTTCCAACAACTCTTCAATGATAGGAACTGGGTACTTGGTATTTGCAAAGTGATTGCATTTAACCGTCTATAATCCACACGTAAACGCCAAAACCATCCTTCTTCTTAACTAGCGGGACACGGAGAAAGCAAAAGCACTTGAACCGGGTTGAATCACTCCAGATTGCAACATTTCATTTACTGCTTTTCAATCTCATTTTTCGAACCGGTGCATATCCGTAGGGCCTCACAAAGACCGGGCCGAGCTCCAGGAATTAATGGTATGGCATGGTCACAAGACCTACTTGGAGGCAATCCAGATGGTTTTTCAAACAAAGTAACAAACTCATCTAGAAGTTGCTGCACTTCTGGCAATACTGGAGAATTATCCTGGAGACCTGATGACTCTTGGATTAAGGACAACTGGAGAATAGAACCAGCAGGTAAAGTAGCCTGATCACCAATTAACAGCACTGTATGATCCTGATAAGGAATAGAAATCCATTGCTGCTACCAGTGTACTTGCATGGGACTGAAACTAGACAGCCAGTCTAAACCCAGAATCATATCATAAGAACTCATTGGTAATAGCTTGAGATCATTGACAAACTCACAGTGCTGAACTGACCATATGGCAGAAGGAATATAGGAATCACAAGAGAGTACCTGGCCATTAGCCACCTGGACTCGAATAGCAGGAGTCAACATCTGCACCCCAGTTAGAGATTCAGCCAATACAGTACTCAGAAATGTATTTGAACTCCCAGAGTCTACCAATATTTTCAAGTGATGTCCCTGAATCTCCCCTGAAAGACAGAAGGACTTAGGTGCACCAGTACCAGCAGCAGCTGCCATAGAGATGTGCATCATAATCTGAGAAGTAGGTGTGGGTGGCTGTTGTTGCTCCATAGATTCATCTTCCTCGGAAAGAAATCCAGAATCTCCTGAACCACATGGAGTTGCACCATATCAACACAACGATGATCACGACTGTACTTGCCTCCACATTTGAAACAAAAGCCCTGAGCACGCCGAGCTGCTCTAAGTGATTGGAACTTCTCCTCCACAGAACTTGAAGTCACCAATCCTGCCTTAGCATCAACAACAGGAGCTCGTGGAGGTGTTGGCAGAGGAACAGCTGCAACACCAACTGGCTTCTGGTATGACTGATAATCAAAACGTCTTGAAGGCCTCTTGCATAAGCCCATGGCTTCTTCCTGCGATTCAGCCAGAATACAAGCAGCATCGAGAGTAGACGGTTTGTGGACAATTAACACTGCTTTCAAGTCATCACGCAAACCATCTATATAACGCTGCACATAATATAATGGGTCTGGGTGTTTATCATAGGCAGAAAGTTCATCTACAAGCTCCACAAATTTGGCGCTATATTCAGAGGCTGGACCAGTTTGGCGAATTTGCGAGCAAACTCAAATCGAAGCGCACCCAACCAAATCCGTTGGAATCAAGCAGTCAATGGAATAGAGCGTCGGGAAGCACGGATGCCGAGAATCGCTGGTCGTCTGATACCAAATGTAAGCAGCAAGAGACGGGAGGTAGGGGATAACTTGGAGAGGAAGAGAAGAATTGGAGTTCAGAGGAATGATTCTAAAATTTCAAAACGAGTTCTGTTCAAGCGTGCCGCTCTCTGAGCGATTACAGGTACTTAACGGAGTATAGGGGAGCCTCCCCTTGTCACGCGCGCAGGCGTATGCCACCTCGGGCTGGCTACTTGGCCCAGTCTTCTCCGCGATACTGCATGTTGGGCTTCTTTACTCTTGGGCCGTCAGCTTGGGGCTGGCCTCCGTCATCAGTAGTAGAGTCACTGACAGTATGCCTGATTGGTAGTTCTGTAGCTTGATTTGCCAGGGTGCTCGTTGTATTTGCAAGGGCATAAGAGGCGGATCCAGGATTGCATGCTTGGGGTATTTTGTGGACATCTAAAAGAAATCTAATCCATAGCCAGCAATGTACAACCTAACCTCCTGGTTAGCCGGCCAGTGAGGGTGTCTGGTTGGGAGACAGACCCAAATGTCTTCTTTTGTCTGTTGTGTGGGCTAAAATTAGTGAAAGGTTTACCCACATGCACATATGTGAGGTGCTGTTCTAGTCAACCAATCCATATTCATTACTAGATCATAGATTTGCAGAATGTAGAAGTGGTATCAAATTCATTGTGTCTAGTGACTGTGATTTCCTTGTTTTGTTTATCCATCATAACAATATGTAGTATTGGCAATGTGATCTGAGTCATTTCTCTCATGGAGCTCGATAATCATTTAATCAGCATCCAAGCTTTTGCAACTCTATGGAACACCTAACTAGTCTTTGCTGGAAAAAAAAAGAACTAGTCCTTGCTGCAGAAAATAATTAATTCAATCCAGCATTGATCTACTAATATCTAATAATATGACTAGTCGTACACGGGTAGGTTGACAACATTGATCTGTACCTAGTCGAATTTATTTTATATCCAGCAACAGATCGAGTGATGTGTATGCCACACTATAAATCCGTAACCACAGCAGCTGCAGCAGCGGGATGAACTAATATTTAATATTTTAGTTACGATTTCTATCAAATTCATGTGCGAGCAGAGACATCAATTATTATTGACTTGAGATGCACAAGGAACTATGCATGTCTCATCTCGGTTCTCCTTGGGCATCAATTATAGACTTGCGCAGCTGCAGCATGCAGGAGCAGGTAGACCAAGTGGAAAAGGAAGCAGAGAGAACCAGTTCCAAATAAACGAACACCAAACAAATGGATCCTGTATGCAGAGCTTGGAGTCCGAAACAGGCTACAGAACCAAAAACAGCGTACTCCGGAGCTTTGGTTAGGGCAATTGTCGTTCTCACACAATCGTGCAGTCGATGAACAGATAGCACAATGCATGTATGAATTGGCAACCCAACAACTCACTCTGCTCTGTTTCTATAAACAGTGGTGCATTACACTGCTTGTGGAATTCTAATATCGTTGATTGTGGGATCCCAATGTGCAAATTTTTGCATTATCTATTTAAAAAAAAGTGTCTATGCCGAACAACATTTTTTTTTTTGGAGACCGCGCCGCTGTTAGCTTTTTCATAAAGTGGAATAAATGATGCAACGGTAACCAAACCATTACCGAGCCGAAACCTAACAAGATGCAGAAAAGGCAGCGTGATGGGGTAGAGCACCAGGCGGCGATGTGATCCCCGGCCACACGTTAAAGTAGAGGCCGACGAGAGAATGAGGCACCGGCCGCTGGCGACGGGTTGAGGCGAGGCGTGGCAGCGATGACGCCACGCCTACGACTCTGCATGAGCGTGAATCCATCGACATCAACCGGGGCCGGATGGGCATGCACCGGCGGCGGTGCCCGATGGTTGCGACTAAGGAGCTACTGTGCAGGAACACGCGGACTGGCTGTCCACTGAGCCGCCGGGTTGCGGGAACCCTGGCAGCAAGAAGGCACCGCACGAGGGCCGCCGGCGTCTCTGGTGGTTGCTAGGACCCGCTCCTCCTCCCCGTGGCGATGGGACCGGAGCCGATGTGAGACCGACCCAGGCGCTTGATGGTGGTCCCGACGGCGTGCACTCCAACAGAACCGACAAGCGGCGCCCGAGGCTTCCATGGAAGGTAGGGCCGTGCCGCAGAGCCCGCGAGCGGGGAACAGCTCTGTCCCCGAGCCATGGAATGCCCCCAGCGAGGAGGGGATAGACAGGCACGCCAGCGTGAGGGTAGGGGGACTCGGCTCAATGCACTCGTCCTCATCATCCGAGCAATCGGAGATCGAGCCGTCCACCCAACGCATTCCCTTGGGTTTTCCCGGGCGGAGGGGAAGTACGGGGGCGTCGGGGAAGAGGGCCCTACACCGCTGGAGATAGCACCCCATGGCGGAATTTGACAGGGAAGGGGTCACCCGGCCAGGCTCCCGAGCAGCTACCTCCACGATCGGTGGGCACGAGCAGCTGGCTTTGTCCTCGCCGGCGAGGGCGACAATGACAAGAGGGTAGGGGACGCAACTCCATCCTCGCCAGCGAGCAGGGGCCACAAATCCATGGTGATAGATGGCAGGAAGAGGCCAGGGCCCTCTGGTGAGGGCAGTGGTGGCGCGACGTGAGGTGAAGCGGCCCTGGCCTCCACCACGGGCGGGGCGGGCTGCTGGGCCATTCGAACAGAGGCCGGACCCATGGTAGATTCATTTGATTTTGATTTTTATCGGCTCTAAATGGTAATAGGACAATGCCATACAATTATATTAGGAAATACGAGCTACATTTGCACTAATAAGAATTGCTTGTAGTCAAAAGTGTTCTGCCCACCTGTTCAAGTTTATAGTAGACGCCGTTAATATCTGCTTGCAAAGCATGTCATGTATGTGTGTGCTTTTGTCCTCTGTTTCTAGGCTCCTGTCAACAATCCTTGGGCTAGTATTCAGTCACATGCCTGTCAGATTGAGTTTTGCTTTATCGTCAATTCTTCTGAGAATTTATGCCAGGCCCATGCATGTTTGTAGTCAGGATAGTGAATACAAATCGCAGCTATCAATTTTCTTTTATGACTGCAAACTTTGGAGCAGAATCTGTCTAATATGACAAGTCATCAATGGGTAGGTAGACAACACATTTATCTGCCTTGTACCACACAAAAGAGCCATGGCCACCATATATAAAACCATAGCAACTGCAGCGGCCGAGACTTCATGAAATTAGATTTCAAAGAGCCCATGCGAGAGCAAGCGAGAGCAAGAGGGCAATGTACATGCATAGGCTTGGGAAGCATCAGAAATTATGGCTCCTCTCTATCGCACTGCACAACCAACAATGGGGGAAGGTGGAACGGATTAAGTTGCAGCTTGCGGGAGCAGCATTATCAGTAGGTTGGAAAGAAATCATTATTGAGCAGTTATCAGAGCTTGAAGGAATCGGAGCAGAGGTAGGAGCTAAAGAGGGCCAAGGTGTCAGATGAAAATATGAGAAACCAAGGGGATGGTCTCACGAGTCGAGTCTGCTCTCCAGTCTAGACCTGCTGCACATCACATCGTTAACGTCAACAAACAGACCATGTGCTCATCACCATGCCCGCTTGATGTCGAGGCATCTAGCAGTGAGAGAGCGCAACAATCAAGTATATCTTGTGCACGTACATATGTGTGCCTACAATGAGCCGAGGGCGTACATGCAGGCTACAAGCTGCAGTAATCTAGCAGATCCCATCGCAAGACTGGAGTCAGCAAATTTGAAATCTATGATGAGTAGCACTGGAGGAAAGGGGAAAAGATTAGTGAGGGTAGTCTCAGTGGTGAAGGTGTGGACGCTTAACACAGCGTGACAACATGTGTGCATGCAAAAGTCATCCAATTAAAAGTAGGTAAATTTGAATATTGTGCATGTTGAATCAAAGTTTGAAATAAACATTTTGTCTTTCTTTTACATCTGTTCTAATAAAATAGACAGTAGTGACGCCGAAAGACAATTGAATATGACATAGGGCTAGGCTTAACAAATTTAACCATTGTAAATCTATAATTTGAAACTTTTTCTATAAAATATAGGTAGTTGGCTTGGAAAGCTAATAGTACTATGGCATAGAAAACTTTCAAGTCCCCTACATGCCTCATATATGGTTCTTACTTCTCAATGCTACACAAAAGAACTTACGAGCTTAAGGCGTTTCGATATGGACCTCAGAGGTGCTAGGACCTTTATCCCGCCTTGGTTATTCCAACCAAGCAACCAGCCCAGCGACCACCTGAGGAAATCATTAACCCAGGAGGGCAACCCAATACGCCTACGGCCTCGGTAAATGATTATTAGCCGAGGCAAACATCATGACGCAACGGCCTCGATATATCATTAACTGAGCCGGCATTACAACTCAATTGTTTTGGTAAATCAAGCCAAACACACTAGCCCATGAGGCCTAGTTCTGAGCGCGCGCGCGCGCGCACACACACACACACACACACACACATATATATATACAAGACAGGGTTTTCTCATGTCCCTCACTCCCTGATTAGAGAGTCCCCTCCCTCGTGTGTGTTGCAACTCCCTCACAAGTCGCAAGACACTGGTCCCTTATCCCCTCCTCAAGCGCCCTCCTTCCTCAACATTACCCTCTCCTTATCCCTCTATGCCACGCAAGCTTTCCCTACCACTCGTTCTTGGTCTAGCCGACCGGAGTTCCCAAGCTAGTGGACGAACTCGTCATGCTCCACCTCAAGATACGGGTGTTGTAGTGACAAATGACTAGATCCGGGTGGTGCACCACTTCACGTCCCCCTCCACCTCCATATTCGGCGGCGCTCCAGCATTTGCGACGCAGATCCACTCCCTCACCAATGGCGCGAGGACAACGATGGCCAAGAACCACAGGGCAAGCGGCCACCACCAGATTAGGTGAGGAGGAGATCAATTTCGGTCATATCGTGCTGCAGCAGGGATTGGTGGCTGCAAGGGCAGTGTGCAGGGGTGGCAATGTGAGGCGTAGATCTAGGTCCGGTTAGGGCTATGCTGTGGCCTTTTATTTTTTTTCTATTTTTATTTGATTTACCGAGGCAGTCAATTCAACTGCCTTGGTTAAAGTTAATATACCATGACCTGTGAGGGTAATGTATTTTGTGGTGACCTGTGAGGGTAATGTATTTTTTGTGGTAGTGTCCGTAGCGCGCCATGGATGAGACTATGGCTAACGTTTAGATGTAAACACATGTTGCCATATGAAAATGTTGCTCAGGCTGATATCATTTTGTAACATCAGGTTTTAAGGACAAACCGAATATACACCATAAGTAAGCCCTCGAAGTCAAATCTCATGTATAGTTACAAATAAATAGTAGTATCAAATCACAACTTGAAATATAACGAACATAGTATAAAAAGAATATAACCTCAGCTAGGGAACAAGGAAAGACACTCGGATCCTCCGGTGTAGACTCCATATGGACCAAGTGACCGTGAATTCATGAGGCTCAAAAGGATGACATTGTCTTACTGCATTAGATTTATTAAGGAATTTCTTTAGCATTAATTGCAACAAGGTAGTAACAATTCCCATAACCCATGATCATTATAACATAGTAATGTAGAGCATAACCAATAAACCAAGAACAATTTAGCAAACAAAAGTCATCATCTTTAGTGCAAAGGTTCCAAGGCTGCTCGTGACCGTGAGCACGGCTGATATACCAGTTTTTACTTTATGCAGAGGTGTACACTTCTACTGTGAGCTGTGAATTGCCCTTTTGTCCGAGGCACATCAACCCCTTAACTCTCTTGCTAGGATGCTCGACAAGGTTCTCTATGAAGCCTTTCACTAATTCGTCAAACAAGTTAGGGCCACTATGTATCTGCTGCCGATCCATGTGATCTGCCCATAGGGATCCACAACCGAGGCGCCCATGCGATACAACCCTCCACAGTCCACTATATATGTGGCCAACCCATGGCTCCGGGATCCATAGCCTATTTTACCCTAACGCCTTTCGGTAACCTCTAGCAAGCTAGAAAATGTCCTGGGTACTGAGCTAAAACCAGAGCCATGTAGCCCTCACAGTTGCACTTTGTAAATCCCGGATATCTAATACGCACAAATTCTCATGTTGCTAAAAGTCATTTTTAACGTTCATAACATAGACATGATTCAAGTCACAAGATCGTGGTTACATTAACGGTAACATTTACTACCCAATGCATGTCCCAAAGGTAACAAGGAAACAAGATATCAAAAAAACTAAGTTACAATCTCTAATGTCATCAAGGTGGACACATGCACATGATATTTATTGATTAAAGTGAGTAGGTAACAAGGATAGTATTATGCTCTACTTGCCTTAAATAGATATTCTTCTTCAAGTCCAATTATTCAAAAGAACTACATGATCATCAACTTCTTGTAGATCACCACGTAAAAGCTCACTGTCTAGTTGATTCCAATCAGCAATACACAAACATATGAATCCAATCATGCATAACAAAAAAGACTACAAATAGAACAGTACACCAACAGAGATAAAATAAGTTGAAAAGCTTATAAAACTAATATACACATCAATACTAGTGCGTATCTATTTTCTTCAATTCTCTAGTGCATATCTGCTGCTCATCGCATCACACACCAGTGGAGGATGTGCTCCGCATAATACACGGTCAGTGTTAAGGCGTCCGTGTGGCCCCAATATAGCGCTGTAGTTAACTCTTATGCATGTGGATACCAGTGAGTCTGTCCATACGCAGGGGATTAAGGGACATCGTTTTGGCTCCAGGTCAGAGCGGGGGTCGTACAGTAGCCACATAGTGAAGTAGTCTAGGGACTCACGATTGCCAAACGGGAGTTGGAAAATTGGAAATACATGATTAGTAGCACTAGAAGAAAGCAAGCAGATTTGAATATTTTGCATATTGACTCAAAGCGCAATATAGGCATCTTGTATTTCCGTTACGTACCATTCAAGTAAAAATTGACCGTCGCAATGGCATCGCCCGATACAAAAATATGACATATAGCGGCTCACTAGGCTTCACAAGTTTAACCATGGTAGATTTGTTTGTTTTTTTTCAATTTCACATAGACAATTCTATCGAAAAGGTAATAGGACAATGACAAATAAAATCTGTTGTTCCCAACACTTAGTAAATACAGTGCTACATTTTCTCTATAAGAAGAAATGCTTGTTGTGAAAACGCGTTCTGCCCACCTGTCCGAGTTTGTCGAAGCTGTTATTATCTGCTTTCAAAGCGTGTCCTGCATGTATGTGCTTTCTTCCCTTGTTAATATCTTCTTTCAAAGCATGTCATGCATATATCTGGAAAAAAATCTGTTGGCTCCAGGTCTAGTCTTTAGTAAGATGCCTGTCGATTTAGTTTTGCTTTGTTTTCAATTGTTGTCAAAAATTTTTCCGGCGTATGCATGTCGGCAATATGGATCAGGATAATGAATACACATCAAAAGCCATCAGATTTCTTTTATGTTTGCAGACTTTCGAGCAGAACCTGATAATTGCAATATTGTTTCACAACTGATAATATTAACTAGTCATCAGTGGTAGGTAGATAACATTGATTTTCGTTGTCCCACAAATACAGCCATGTCTATATATGCCACCATAAAACCAGAACAACTGCACCGGCAAGAGGAAATACAGGCTAGCTTTAGGGCGAATTGAGAATTCTGATTCTCTTTGGGTCCACCATGGAGTTTCAGTCACGAATAGGCTTGGACGGCACTAGGAATTGAGTTGCTGCTGGAGAAGAAGGAAAAAGCTGAGACACGTAGGCACTACACCAGTTGTGTGAGAGCTGATCGTTCTGAGAAACATGGGGAAGTATGCCTGCTTGCTCTGTACCTTGATATGCCAGCGTGCTCGTTGTATCTGGATCCTTGGGTATTCACACATCTAAAAGAAATCTGATCGATAGGCACCGATGTAGAGCATAACCTCCTGGTTAGCTGGCCTGTGAGGGTGTCCGGTTGGGAGACAGACCCAAATGTCTTTTTTTGTCTGTTGTGTGGGCTAGAATTAGTGAATATTATACTGATGCACATATGTGGGGTGGTGTTCTAATCAACCGATCTATATTCATTAGTAGATCTTAGATTTGCTGAAGGTAGAAGAGATATCAAATTAGTTGTGTCTAGTGGCTGTAATCTCCTTGTTTTTTAAAGAAATATCCATTGCAAAAATATGGAGAATCGGCAATATGATCTGAGACATTTCTCTGGTGGAGCTCGATAATCATTTAATCAGCATCCACCTTTGCAAAAAAAACTAGTTGAATCCAGCATGGATCTACTAATATCTAATAATATGACTAGTCGTACACGGGTAGGTTGACAACATTAATCTGTAACTAGTCGAATTTATATCCAGCAACTGATCGAGTGATGTGTATGCACACTATAAATCCGTAACCACAGAAGCTGCAGCAGCCGGATGAACTAATATTTAGTATTTTACTTACACTCTATCAAATCCATGTGCGAGCAGAGACAGCAGTAATCATAGACTTGAGATGCATCAGGAACTATGCATGTTTCATCTCCGTTCTCCTGGGACATAATACAAGAAGCAACCGATCAACCCTTGGATCGACGCAGGAGCAGGTAGGAAGACCAGGAGGAAAAAGAAAGCATACAGGACCAGTTCCAAACGATGAGCTTGCAGGGATAGCACCCAATGTCAAGGCATCGAGATCAACGGGCAAGTGAACATTTTCCATTCTGTTTGCTACAGTTTCAGTGGAAATAGTTGGGCACCTAATTAAGGACACAAAAATATGATATAGTTGGCCCAAGAGGCTCAGGCTCCACATGTTTTTCCATGTAAATTCAAAAATTTCAAAAACGTTTTATTTGTAGTACATAGATAATTGGCTTTGAAACATAATAGGACAATTCCAGACAAAAACGTACTGGCAGTTCTCATCCCACTACTTTGTAGTTAATACATACATAGCTACATCTATATGGTCACTTATTGACAAATGTTTGTTGCGAAAAGCTTTCTGCCCACGTGTTCAAGTTTCATAGAAGCTGTTAAGGTTTTCCTGCAAACCTTATGTCATGTATTATGTATATATTGAGCCGAGTTTCAAGGTTCTCTGGTTCCAATCCCACCAGCCTTAAGGCATGTATTCAAAAAATTGGTCGCCTGAACCAAGGGTTGGGCTGGGCCAGCTCACGGCATGCAAAGCAGCTCGGCTGGCCTGGCACTGGTGGAGCGAAAAGCACTTTTGTGTGTACATGATGAATGAGCAAGTCATCAACAGGATGCACAAAAACGCATATACCAAACAATGGACCCTGTAAGAAACAGGCTACACAACCAAAAAACAGTCTACACTGGAGCGTTGGTTAGGGCAATTGTTGTTCTCACACAATCATGCAGTTGATGAACAGATGGCCATGCATGTACGAATTGGCAACCCAACAACTCACTTTGCTCTGTTTCTGTAAACAGTGGTGCACTACACTGCTTGTGGAATTCTAATATCGTTGATTCTGGAAGCCCAATGTGCAACTTTTTGCATTCTAATATCGTTGCATCCATGTAAATGGTCAGACATTTTGAACCTAAAAGTTAATTAGTACTATGTGTGATATCTCTCTAGCTGAGGCAGAGAAAGAGAGCACTATATATACATTTCTAAATTATAAGACGTATTGGCTTTTCTAGATACATTTCTTTTGCTATGCACTTAGTTATACACTATGTCTAGATACATAGTAAAAGAAATGTATCTAGAAAAGCCAAAATGTGTTATAATTTGGAATGGAGGTAATATTATAGAAGCCATTAGTTTGTGTGGCACAATATATATGACCCCAACAATAGTAGCATCGATGTATGTTAAATCAGACATGTATTGGATCACTGAACCAGATCATACACATTAAGTTTATATCACCTACAAGCAAGAACAAATACATATGGGAGCTGTTGTTTCAGTACTCTGAAAATTGAACAGATCATAAAGCAAACCATGCTTTCTTAAAAGCAGAGATAATCTCCTTAAAAAATCATAAAGTAAGCGATGTAAATAATTAACTTTCTCCTTAATTATATTCCTCTTGGATCACTGAATTAACTGAAGTACTGAAGATCCTCTTTTTTCAATTATGTCCCTAGAGGAATTACTTATGGGTGGGTGCCCCTTGAGCGACAATAAGGAGCAGAGCATTCAAGGGGGCTAACCTCGTGTGCTCGGACCATCCCAAACCTGAGCATCAAGAATTTCTGCATCCTATGCCGCCGAAGAAGTATATATAGCAACTTGTACTTTCTGACTTCCTGTGTTAGTTCTCGTGGCGCAACCATATAAAGCACAACCTCTGCAACCATCACATCTGTGATTTGTGGATAACACATGGCACTGTATTTGCATCCTGAAGTGTTGTTTTCACCCGAAAGCATTGCCAGTGTTGTCCAGAACCTAATTAAACCTGAATATAAGGATAGTTGTGGTCAGCCGCCACCGCACGGCTCGCGCGAATGAAATTGAACGCTTCTGCCGGCGGCGGCTGCTAGTGCATCTGGGCATGACAAGAAAGAAACGATCGGGATGTGAACGAAGGGAGCGTCAGAGCTTTGGAGAGATAGAGTTCGGCTTTGCGTCGGGCCTAGACATGGGGCAGGACCATGCGCGGGATCCAAGACGACCAAGAGAAAAATAATTTCTTACATTGTCTACTTTGTGTTCCATGTAATTTTTTAGAAATAGGAGTATTGGAGCAGTTGCCAATACATATCCTTCACAGGACTGGGAAGCAAGGGGAACAACCGTGACGTTGTGCGCTATCAACTGTGATGAGACCTTATCGGGAAAAAAAAAGAAGAAAAACTGTGATGAGACCAGCTCAATAGGAGGTCCCATTTAGTGCGTCTCTTGCCAGCCCTAGTCCTCCATTCCGGTGAGCCAGTCCCTTAGACAGACGGCACCACTGAAGCAGCATAACGACAAGGAGTGAATGGCTGCGGTACACCCTAGAAATATGTTTTTAGGTGGGGTTGTTTGTATGTAATTAGTGATTGGTGGTTATCGCTCGTCCCCTGTCATAGCTTGTGGTCATTCTAACTGTATGTGTACCGCAGGGATAGACATGTTGGAGCTCCCACGAGTGTGCTGCAGGAAGGTGTTTACCGGTTGTTTTTAGATTGTGAGTAGTCTATTTATTTCTCCTCGCCCCAGCTTGATAGTCAGTCATACCTGGGAAGTTGTTTTGCGCCTCTTGCGCATGTAACCTGACATTTGCTTCGTCTTCTTATTATAACCAAAGCCGGGAAACCGAATCTGTCAAAAAGAAAATAGTGTGACAAATGAACAGTGAAGCTGACATATGTATAGCTTTGGGAGAACAAGCTGGACTAGAAGTAGTAGTATATGAAGCATCTCAGTTGGGAACTTTGGAACAAATCTACCATTTTATTTTTGGGGACAATCCTAGGAAAATTGTGAATATGAACAAAAATTATATAGATTAGCTCTAGCAAAAAAACTAAAACTAAAATAATAAATAGGTACTACCAGTATCTTTCAATATAAGTAATTCCTTATTGGTCATACATATTAAATAGAAACTAATATATATATCTTCTAAAGTTGTTGCTCGTGCAGATTGTTCTGACTGCATCATAGTAGTTGATGTCAAAATGGACATTTGTAATGGACGAATCATGCTTGACTGATCTATCATTTTGGATTTGCTCTGATTTCCAATGTCACCAGATTTTTAAGCAAGATTTAAGTATCGTGCAATTCAAGCTTTACTAACCACACAATGGCTACTTACATGTTAAAGGCATAATATTTGTCTTGTGTGATGTAGGCTTTGCGCAAAAAAATTTCTTCATTTGCACAACTGCTAATCAACTGATTTGAAAAGATACCAATCGAATGTCGCTTTTATGCATCAAAGCCAGTGGTTAGGCACTATAAAAACATCTTTGGCCATTTAAATTTGTATGTTAACGAACATGTTTGCTTAGCTCCTAGTTCAAACATGTTTGTAGTTTTACTTGCTTTTTTGGCTTGGTCGAGGCAAGATTATATACATCCAAATAGGACTGGGAAGCATGGGGAGCAAAAGATGGAGGTGCACTGTAAACATAAAAATTGTGTAGATTGTCGGTACATAATTGTGCTGCTGTTGACGCGGATTAGGGCACCAACACACCGGGAGGGCTTTGGACGCCCACGAGTTTGCAAACAACCTGTAAAAGTGGCATTGATCGCAACTTGACCGGCGAAACCGATCTAGAGAACGGTTAGGTCGATGTAGAGCTCGATCTTGGCCGAAATTTACCTCGAACGCACTGAAGGATCCGTCGGGAGAACGCACGCGAGAGTTTCCTTAGGGTCAGCAAGGCCACCTAGAACGCCCGCCAAATCTGTCAAGAAGAATGCCGCACAGCAGAATTAGGCTTTGGGAGAGGTAAAAGTTGAGAGATATGTTCTGTATGATGATTGGATGTAGATGAGATCAAATCGGCCATGAACCTCTTTATTATCAAATCGGTCATGGTAAATAGTGACACCAGCACGGCGGGCTATAGTGTCCGCCACGAAAATCCATTATCCAAAGCGGGCACCTTATATGTGCCCGCCGCGGTAAATGCTTCCAAAAAAAAGAAAAAAAAAACCCTAGATAGGCCCGCTCAGCTCATCTAGTGCAGCAGTGCCGCAAGCCACCACGTACCGGGCGGAGCCGGATCTACATGTCGCCAGAGCAGGGGCCTACGAGGCCAGTTCCGGCACACATATATACAAGACTTAGGGTTTTTTAGCATGAGCTCCCCCCTCACCTTCTTACTGAGAGCACCCCCTCCTTCGTGCGAGTTGTGACTCCCACAAGAGTCGTGAGCTGCCGGTCGCTTCTCCCCTCCTCGAGTGCCCTCCTTCCTCTCCATGACCCCCTCCTTCTCCCCTCCCGAAGCAATTTACCACCCTCTCCATCTCCCTTCCCCCACGCAAGCTTGCCCCATCCCTCATTCTTGCTGTGAGCTGTGGCGCAGGCAGCATGCTTCTAGGCAGTTTGTGGGGCTAACCGGTGGCGGCATATGGTAGAGTACCTCCTGGTGTTGCCCTAGCGGTGGCACGGATCCCCCACTACAGTAGGAGGCTGCAGCTCCCTACCGGTCAGAGCTCGTGGGCTAGTGAACCGACCACCTCACCCTCCACCTATGGATGTTGTTGTTGTGACGGCGGTCGTCCGGATCTAGGCAGTGAACCACTTCTCCTCCATTTCCACCTCCAGATCTAGCAGCGCTCCGGCATCAGCGACATGGATCCACTCCCTCACCAGCTTCATGAGGATGACGAGCAAGGAACATAGGTCGAGCGACCAACACTGTATCTGGCGAGGACAAGATCTAGCAGTTTCGTCCGGTGGTGCGGCTTGGTGGTGGCATTTGTAGTGTGCAGGGGGTGGTGATCTGGGCCAGTTAGGGTTGAGCTCCATGTAATTTAACCGCCTCGGTTAAGGTTGATTTACCGTAACCTTGGGACCAAGGCTTGGGATGCCCGCCTCCAGAAATGCTTTAACCCCCTCGATCGAAGTTTTCTATTATAGTGTCTGTAGCTATGAATAAGACTACTTTTGGATGTAAACACACATATTCTGTTTGCATTATCTACTTGATCGGTTAGAGCAATGGCCATAGGCTTAGGAAGCACTGGGAAATAACTTTGACAAAGAGTGCTGTCTGGTCGTTGCAAAGAAAATGAAGAAAGTACATGCAGTGAGCTCCATGTTGGGGCAGGGAAAAAATGCTGTAAGAAATTGTCGAATGCCATGATTTTTCTATGTTTCCTGGCGTGCATGGTTTACAATAGCTGTCACATCGGCTCTCAAAAATGTCCCTGATTTGTAAAGGAAGCTATGATTAGAGGGAAAACAGACTCTTTTTAGCGGTTAACCCATCCTTCTTTGACTAATGATCAGAGAATAAATCCAATCATTCTTAAAAATGATGTTGTATAAAAAAACTAAAAGATATATGTAGCACGGCAATATCGATCATTGGAGCCTCGGCTTCATTGTATTCAGTGACAACATTCACTGTATTTAACAAAGTTATTCATCACACACTGACTTTTTCTTAAGCAACTAGGTCTTCTTGTTTATCGAACTCCCATACTTGAACACAATATCGGATGCCTTTAGTCTCGTATCCCTTATTTTGACTTCACCACATCCCTGACGTTTTTAACACTCTTGTCTGCCCTCCTCCAGTAGAGACACATTTGATTCCCCGGATTTCGTTTTGTGAGTTTCAATCCTAATCTAAGGTATATGCATATGGCCATGACGTATTTTGATAGTCTACTTAGCAACATGAAATTTAGTAATGGAAGAAGTTAGAAAGCATTAATCTTTGATTTCAACATACTTAGTTTTCTAGGTACTCAGAAATATTATAAGAAACTATAAGCAACCACATGGAACCGTCCTTTATGGGTACTACATATGTGCAGAGTATCCATGTTATAAGCCAAGTAAGGAGCTATGCATCAAAAATGAGAATATGACTATCCTATCCTAGATTATCCATTTTACCTACTGAAACATGTATGAGGAATAACCTAAATGGAGTTTGAAATTTGAAATCTACGAGCATTCATAGTATAATAAGGTGTTGAACGGTGCATGATGACAACTTTTTCGAGGAAAATGATTGCATTACTCCTCCGGTTAGGGTTACAAATGACATAAGTTCGTATGCGTCTCGTAGGGGTAAGTCTGTCTTTGATTCCCTTCTTGCATGTATATATATACCTTAGAAAGGGTGAACTCATTCTACTTTGTAGTTTCTCTTCACCGTCATCCAATAGATCAGCTTCTTGTTTTTGCGCTCCAACCTTTAGTCACCACCACAATGTGCGGTTGGCTCTTTGCTCCAATAGTCAGTGCATGGGTCTTTCCAAAAGATTGGACATGTCATGTGTTTGGATTCCTAGAGCTACATGATGCTGCTGTGAAGGGTAATTCTACTGATGCATCGCGTAGAGCCACTGGAAACTGGAAAAATACTCATTAATTGGGAGTATGACTCTACTACATCTAGTGTTGTACTGCTCTCTTGCTGTGGGTACACTAGTAACTGCTAATGTCTAAGTCTGCTGCAAAAGGAACGAATTCATGACTTGGCTGCACAGAGGGACATTACAAAACAGAAACAGTGGATGTCCATATCAGAATTGGGTAAACACGAACAAAACATAATGAAAAGGATGCCAAACCACATCAATCGTATAGAAAACATCTAGATACAACCTTCTTGTGCTAGGTTTGCAAGCAAGTGAATCAGTTTGAGGGCATGCAAATAAGCCGTTTTAAGGTGGTTAATATCCCTGGTTAACATGAAAAATATAAAAGAGCCAATTTTTAATGTTCCCCTCACTGGTGGCTCTGGCTGGAAGGCTCACAACATGGGCATGCAGCCACGTTCTCGGGGCGCGTGGCAGCATGGCCTTGTGCAGCGTCAGGTGTGGTGGACCGGACAGACCTCACATGTGATGCATGCATAGCCTCGCATTGTGCACAACGATGTCCGACCAGCACGCCTGGTGCATTGTCAGCGGCAGCTTGTGTGATGATGTGCTTGGCGAGTATGGGCATGGCCTTGGGTCAAGGCCAATATGCGCATGGCGAGTTGTCATGCCTATAGTGACAGCAAAGAGGCGGTACTGCCATGGTTGGTTTACGAGTTCAGCATTGTCGCATGCCATGACACACCGTTAAAGCATAGTGCCTAATAGTGGTGTGCCCTCTGTTTGGACATCTATGGCTACCTGTATTTGTGGATTTGGATCAATAACTTAGAAGCATAAAAAAAGATCACGGTCACGCACGTGGATTTAGGAATGAGATTTGCATTCATAAAAAGATCACGACAGCTATGAATTAATCAAATTCTGTCAATTCCAAATTAAAGTAGCAAACAAAAAAAAGGTTTCTTACATCCAATTAAGATCTAGAGGGACTTCTATATCTAAAACTTTTCTTATGTATCATATTTTACAAATTTAAAATCACATAAAATGTATCTTTCACCTTTTACCTCTGAAGGAGTAATAGATAATTCTGACCATCGAAACTATTTAAATGAATGGGTCAGAACGATTTGGAAGTACCACAAACAAAGCCCATTTGTATTACCAAATCATTTATTTCATTGTTACATCGGACTTAACTTCTTATTCTGTTTATCAACCAGCATTATAACCCATAACCTTTCTTTGGGGACACTAGCTCTCTGCACACCGCTTGTGAGAAAGCCAAACCACTGTAATTTGATTATTCAGTAATCCATAAGCTGTCTACTTCTACAGACCATATGGGAAGGAACTTCATCATGGCGACTGGATCTCTCCTGCAGTTCTTTTTGGAGGCAAGCAAAAGGCACGTTACCTGTGGCATATATATTGTTATTAGACATGTCCTTGAAAACATGTCCATTCGGTAGAAACATTATAGACTCAGTTCTACTTAGTACTGTAGCAACAACTATGCGTACATGTTTTAGTTTCGAATGTCTAAATAACCAAAAAAAAAATCAATTTTGAGTTTAAAAACTTTGATAACACTTAATGGGCCCACAATCATTTTGTGCAGAAACGATTTCTTTTGGTTGAAGAGCGTGCTATGTAGATTACATTAATTTTGCACACGGACTATAAAATAGCTGAGGCAGGATATAACCATCACAACCGGGTGCACAACCTCGTATTCCATTTCCATTGCCAACTTAGTCCGTGAGAGGAATGGCCATAGCCCATAGGCTTATGAAGCATCTGGAAATAACATCGGCCAGGGGTGCTGTCTGGTCGTCGTGTTTGGTTGGACTGCAGTAGAGAGACAATATTTGGAAGGACAAATGTTAGCATGGTTGCATGCTGCAAGCAGGATCTCAGTCCGTGCAGGAATTTCCAAAAGCTCAGATTTTTCTGTGGTGTGGACACTAGCTGAGAAAACTTGTGATTTTTTTATTCCTTCCAATGAAATACTCTATTTAACAATATCATGGGATGCCTTTAGTCTCATAACTCCTATTTTTGGCATCACAATAACATCCCTACGAACAATTGCAATGCCACGTTTTTTTCTTTTTGTGATTTTGAATTAATCATAATTGCAATGTCTATGTATATATGGCCGTGTTATATTTTGACACTATTTAGCTACAACAAAACACCACAACCAATGTAACAAGAGCATGGTAAACTAAATCTGTCTGACTTGTTTGTTTGACACCACTGAGTTTGCACATTTCTCTGCTTCCATGAAAATGTGTCTCTGTCGAGTGTTCAATTTATTTTCATGGAGAACCAGTATATATAATATAAAATGAATTGTTGGTCTTAAGAGTATAGCACATAATACTTTGAGCCATCTTTTATGTATTTATTTATTTTTCTAATTGTGCACTCAGAAGCATATGTTTCATATGTATGATATGCTACTAGAGAAATAAATATGAGGAGTATTTTATTACCTTATAATAATGGGCATACGTGGTTAATTTTATGGATACGCAACAGCATATATAAGTAAACGACAAGCATCCACCTGGAACCATCCTCCATAGCTACTATGCATGTCCAAATATCTCAAAGGAAATGGTATATATTGCAAATGCAGTGATCGGTTATAAATATATGATGACTAAAATCTTGCTATGCAGATTTATTATGGTTAAAAATCCAACTGACTGGTCTCTCAGAAATAAATAGACCAGAAACATATGCTGGTTTATCATGGGCAAGATTATTTATTACTAAGGAACATATTTTGACCCAAGCTGTGAGTTAGCAATGCCCGAACACAGAGACCTTGAACATTTTGCTAGCCTATCTGGTTCTTCAAAGATGAGCATGTATTAGTGAATTCCATGACTTCGTTGGGAAAACACGAACCAACAGCAGCGCCCTTGGGACAACTTGAGCAAAATCATTGAAATCTTGAATGCCTCGTGTGCCTCATCCACGGTATTAGTTGAAGCACCTCAGGAAGGATTCCAAATTCATGAACAACTGGTACTGTGGCACCTTCAACAACAAACCAGCTCGGAAGCATGACCAACCGGCTGACGACAATGGGAACACCGTACCAAGCCCATAGCTGGAGTCAGGAATGATAGGTACTCTGAATACGTGATAGTAGTTGATGTCAAATTGACAGTTGTCGTGAAGTAATCAGTTCTGGACTGATCTGTCATTTTAGATTTCTCCGACTTCCAATATCATGAGATATTTTAGTCAGACGCAATTCAGGCTGCAGTAATGATAATGAGTAGCCTCTGGGCAAAGTTCTCTTTGTTTGTAATATATAGTCTGACAACTGAATGTCTAATTAATCTGACAAGTGATCTTTATTATGTTGTTGGACAACATAAATGATAATCGGAAACGTACCAGTCATAGTATCTCTGATACGTGATAGTATCTGATCTCCGAAGATGCCAGTCGTAATATCTCTGTTATATGTTGGGGGAACATGTAGGTAGAGAGCTTTTATAGCTCCGGCTCACCATGTAGAAAGGCAATTGTGTGGCACTATAAAACCCCAACAACTGCAGCCATTTCAATTTGTATGTTAGATGTCATGTTTGTTTAGCTCCTACATGAAACAAGATTATAGCTTTACTTGTGTTTTCAGCTTGGTCCTAGCAAGATCAAATACATGCAATAGGAGTGGGAAGCGTAGGGAGCAAAGGATGGAGATACCATCAAAATACTCGGAGGTGGAGACACCCTGCATTGGGTTGAGATGGTGAGAAATAGAGGTGCTTTGAGGTTGATCTACATAATTCCAGATCAGTACTGAGCCAATGTACGGGAGCATGCATTAGCTCCATGTCCTTTCAAGAAGAAAATACTGTGAGAAATTGTGAAAAGCCCAGATTTTTCTCTGTTTTCTAGTGTGGTGGACATTAGTTGTCACATCAACTCTAAAAAATGTCTGACCTAAACTGTAGATGAAGCCATGCATGGATGATCAGAGTGAAACCAGAGTCAGTTTAGTGATTAAGCCACCAACCTATCTGGACTAGTAAATACTGAACCGCTACGTTAATTTCTATATGGAATCGACGAATCACAACGATAATTTCTATATGGAAAAATTCTCTAGTCAATAAAAAACTCTACATATTCTTCAATTAACACTAGTACTAAAAACATTTTTGGAGATGGTTGCTTTTTTTTTAGAGGTGGACAGGCTATCGGAGCCTCACTATTGTTCAGTCACTTTGCCATTTAGAGGCGGACCAAATGTCTGCCTCTGAAAATTGACTCAACATCAACAGCTCCTTACCACTACGCTACCTAATCAGTAGTAAACATATACATGACTCAAAATTCCGAAGTATTGTATTGAATACTTTGACTACTAAATGAGCTCAAATGAAAACATTGACTTACAAAGTTTTAAATCTTGTCACTCACTACACCTTTGGTTGAGGATGTGTCTCATAAAAAATTGTTTGTAAAACTCAAAAAATCAGATTCCCAGATTTGTAACCACTAGTAATTCTTGTTTCATTTTATTCTATTTTTTTTTTTGTTTTGTTTTGTTTTGTTTTGTGCTTTACGGCTTTCTTTTCTTCATTCATTTTCCAAGAATAATATCACAATACTAGTAGTGGAATTTCAATTTGGTTGATTTTCTTCCCAATGTCATCTTTTATTACAGTATTTATTTACATCCCAATGTCTGTGCCAACCAATAGAAATGCTTAGCGTCAAGGACTATCGTGCTAGAAGTCATGTTGGATCATTTCGGTCGAAAAATGTTCTGAAATTGTTTGATCAATACAAGTCCTTTGCTCTATGCAAACCCAGTAGAGGTAACTTCGGATAAAATGATTAAAGGTTTCATCTAGGTTGGGGTGGCTGCTCAGTGTTGGGCTATCTGGCGATGCTGGAATGATGTTATTTTTAACAAAATGAAAACTAACTCCATTATGCAGGTTATTTTTTTTAGGGGACCATACTGGTTATGCTCCTAGGCTCAGCTGCAGCGTGATGATCAAGCCAAGGACACTCTCTCATCGATGAACATCAAATTTGAGATGATTGCCTTAGAAATAACTAATAGGGGGTGGAAGCATTTATTTCGTTTGCTTTAAGTGTCCTTGTCTATGTTTAAAAGACCTTGGCTTTTTTTTTTGTTTGTGTCCAAGAACCCTGTAATAATTGGTTGTGAACATTCTTGGATGTAGAGGCTAGATACTTGTTATCCTTTATCTAAAAAAATTTGAGGTAACTCGGTTATGCTCTGGTTGGATTTTTTATGTGGACCAGCTGATGAAGAACAAATACCCAGAGCTCTTCTCGTTTGCAAGGAATGCTCAATTGGATTTTTCTTAAATAATGAGATGGATAGAATCTTCAGTCCTCTACCTCCTCCCCAAACAGCAGCTGGCCAACTAGAAGACATCTTCCTGATCATTCAGAATAGTGTGTGGGATAATGTGCATGACACCTGTTTGTATTCTTGTTGTGCATCTTTTAGCAGCAAGAAGGTTTACTCAATGCTGATTGGATCAAATCCAGCCTCACCTTTATTCAAGTGGCTGCGGGCTTCAAGCAACCTAGGTAATCATAAATTCTTCTTTTGGTTTCTACTAAGAGACAGGTTGAACAAAAGAAACTTGCTCAGAAGGAAAAATAAAAAATTGGACGATTAAAGTTGTGTTCTATGTGATCATAATATTGAAGAGAGTTGTTACCATCTGTTTTTGAATGCCCCTTTAGCAACCAGTGCTAGAATCCCATTCCATTTCAGTGTAACCTGAACCATCAACCTCTTGATATGATCTTGCAAGAAAGAACTAGCTTCAACATTGTAATCTACAAAGAGATTCTCATCACTGCTTTTGGATGATATGGAAAATGAGAAATAGCATCATCTTCGACAATGGTCAGAAAAGCTTAGTCCTTTTTGGAACAAGTTGTTCAAGGAGGAGCTTAGCATGATTTGCATCAAGGCCAAACAGTCGAGAAGCGCCCTCATTAGTGCCTGGAGAGACAGTTATATGTAATATATTTTTGCTTTTCCTTTTTGAGCCTAGAAGCTCTGTAAAATCCTGTACATAACTATTCTTTTATTTAGCTACAAAAAAGGGGGCGAGCCTCTTTGGGTCAAAAAAATATCACCCACTGCTGTCGCAACTTTGCAGATAATTACACAAACAATTCTTTGAGCTTTGGTCAAGCAGTTTAATTTTATAATCAGATTTCGTTCTCAGTCTACCAAATACCGATGTTTGGGCAAGGTACAATATATATCTCTGTTACACGGAGAAGTGTAGGTATAGAGCATTAATAGCTCATCCGTGCATTCACCATACAGTAGAGCCATGTGTGCCACGATATATAGGACCCCAACAGCAGCAGCAACCTTGTTTATATATGTGTGTTGAGTTGGACATGTTTCTTCGTCACCACTGCACCATAGAATTTACATGCATTGATGGATTGGTTAGAGCAAGAGCAGATACATATATGCATTCCATATATAGGACGGGGAAGCATAGGGATGAATATCAATGGATACTCGGACGCGCAATCAGGAATGTAAGAAGAGTTTTGTTATGGCATGCACCTGTAATTGCTCACGGGTGGATGGAGTAAAATCTAATATTATGACCAGTTGTCCACGGGAGGGAAGCGAAGATCTGGACGAAAATTAAGGAAGCAGAGAAGATCAGTTCCAAACGCCGAACTTGCACCTGGGGTAAGTGCGTAACAATAATTCAAGCTGCAAGCAGGTGTCAGATAGCATCCAGCTAGTGCAGCAGTAGTAAACTAGCAAGTGTCTCAATGCAACCAGACTGGAGGGAAAGTGGGCATTTTGTTACCATCTGCTACACTTTCAGTAAAAAATAGTTGGAACTGAGGGACACAAAAATATGATATAGTTGGCCCAATAGGCTCAAGCTCAACAAGTTTTTCCTTGGTAAATTCAGAATTTGAAAAATTTTACTAGAGCCTAGATAATTGTGGATCCAAAAGGTAATAGGTCGATTGCATACAAAACCGGCACTTGCCATCCCACAACTTTGATTTTAGTACAGAGAGAGCTACTGCTATGCTCACTTATTAACAATTTTTTTTTTCAAAATGCTTTCTGCTAACCTGTCCAAGTTTCATAGAAGATGTTATGATCTTCCTGCAAAACTTATCATGTATACACGTGATTTTCGACTGAGTTTCTGGGTTCCCTGGTTCCAATCTTACAAGGCTAAATGGGTGCATGTTCATCATGATTGGTTGCCTCAACGAAGGGTTAGGCCTTGCTCAAGGCATGCGAAGATGTCCTGCACTCCTGCTGGCCTACCTTTGGCGGAGCCAAAAACACTTCTGTGTGTACACGGCGAGTTACCAAGTGTCCAATCATCGTTAATAGTCAGCTAGTAGCTGGATGCATAGAAATGTATAACGAACAAATGGATCTCAATCATGAATGACTTGGCAACCCAACAACTCACTCTGCTCTGTTTCATTCTATTCCATTTTATCCTTATGTGATTTAGAGCTCTCCTTTCGATCTCGTTTCAATTTTCTTCAAACAATGGTGCACTACACTTCTGGTGGAATTCTAATATCATTGATTGTGGAAGCCCAATGTCCATTTTTTTGCATTATGTATTTAGAAGACAGTATTGGACCAACAAAAATGCTTGCTCTCAAGAATTTTGAACCTAAATGACAGTGTTGAAATCCTGATGATTGGCTGAATTAGTACTATGTGTGATACTCCATCTCTCTATTCTGAATGATAGCTAGAGAGCACTATATATTATTACATAAGCCACTAGTTTGTGTAGCACAATATACATATATATGACCCCAACAATAATAGCAGCATCGATGTATGTTAAATCGATCAGTCTTGTTTGTTTTGCCACTACTGAACCAAACATTATACATCCATTACATGTCAGGTACAAGCAAGAGCAAATACATATTAATTCCACAGGACTGGGAAGCATGGGGAACAATGTGTACACTGATATGTAGCCTTTGCCGAGGGCCGCGATCTCAGACATTTAGAAATGAGAGTACTATACTTGTTGGGATGCCGTTTTTTTCATCCATTGTTTTTGGGGTTATCATATCTATCAGTGCAAACAATTGCAGTATTACTAGAGATGCAATAGCATTATAGGTCTGTACGGAAGGTAATCATGACTACCCGCAAAAGAAGATTATGTGGCACACATGTAGGCAAGTGCATTTTATGATGCTTGGCAAGCCCATTGGACCAAACTGAGCAGCCTTTCCGCCTGCCCGCATCGCTGTGATGCATCACGCATGGTACCACCACATCCTGCCGATGGCCAAAGTGAGAAAGCCCGCAAATGTCAATGAAGAAAGAGGCTCACTCCGGTGGAACTGCTAGGAGTGAGTGGGATATAAGAGGTTTTGATTAGATCTGGATTTAGAAATACTCTATTATATTAGTTATATTCTCACTTTTTTATATACATCTATGTATACACTTGACTCAAAAATAAAATCTATGTATACACTATCTGCACAAAATATTTTGGAAAAAATAATGAGCATTGAAGAATACTCCCTCCGTTCCAAATTGTAGTTCACTTTTTGGCTTTTCTAGATTCATTTATTTTACTTTGTATCTAGACATAGTGTATAACTAGGTGCATAGCAAAATCAATGTATCTAGAAAAGCTAAAGCGAACTACAATTTGAAACGGAGGGAGTACCCGTGAATAATTGTGGGTCCATCCCTAGTTGGTGTTTGTCATGCCCCTCGCCTCAAGCATCAGCCCTATCACTTTTCTTATTCTCCTTGTTATAGGCAACACTTACATTGTAAAGGCCCGTCTGTACTCGTTATTAGTAACACCACACTATATATTGTTAGCCAATTAGTTGCATCGAGTCCGTAATCTTTTCGTTTCAGTTAGGATTGGCATTAGTCGGGGTAGAGGAGGATACGATTGTAGACATGCTCGGTTGTAATCCATCCGAGTCAACACCGCGCGCGGGCGGCGTGAACGGCGCATGTGGCGCCCACCGCAAGAAACGGTGAGTCATCCCGTCCCCGTTACGGCGTGGGGAGTCATTAGACCCCTAGGTCTATATATGAATAAAGGAAGTTTGGTCGAGCCGCGGGTTGGCAGCATTAATCCATATCTTCTCGCTATTACAAGTTTGATCGATTCCATCTACTAACGCCCTCGCCGTGATCACCACGGCCGCCACCGACGACGCCGTTCCTGGTCCATCGGGCGTTCTAGCGCCAAAACGTGGGTATCGTGAGCCGAGGAGGGTGCGCTCGTGGTTGCGAGGTGCGTAGAAGAGATCGGAGGCAGCCGCTGGCTTCGTCCGGAGAAGTAGGAGCTGTGAACACCGGGCGTGGTCACCATGGGTGATGTTGACAAAGAGAAGGACATCATGGAACGGGCGTATAACCGGGCGGCAGAAAAACCCGACGTGGCCGATGTTGACCCGCACCAACTATCAAGGATGGGCATCGCACATCCAAAGGTAATCTCGAGGGATGTTTCTATGGGAAGTGTTGACGGTCACCAACGACATATTTTTAACATCAACATTCTACCAATAAGGGGGTGAAACTATACCTTACTACACACATATACATTTATTATTGACATAATTCCACTTGTAGTGCCGAATAATGTTTTGCGGGATTTATATAAAAAACCAAGTGGAAAATGCACCAAAAGGCGCCTCCCGAAAGCGCATTCCCGAGAACATCAAGCCCAAGGGAGAAAAAGTCCATAAAATATCAATATCCAAGCACAAGCCCAAGAGGTCGGGGCCCGAGTCCAACATGAAATGATAAACGGACCGCAGGACATGGGTTCAATGTTTTGGGCATAACTTTCTCATACGAAATCGGTTTCAGCGAACGAACACTTTCGAAACGGCTAACTCCGAGGCCCACGCGCTCAAGCAAAGTTTCAGCCCAAACGGACAAAATATTGGTGCGGGCGCACCTTAGGGAGCGCCGCACACCCTCCCGGAGGCCAAATCGGCCCATCTTCGCCCGGGCGGCCCATCTCGACCGAAAAAGTTTGGAGGCGGTGTTTGCTTGCCCGAAAACGGTGCGGGATTAGTACCAAATGGCTTAGCCAAGAGAGGATCCCATGGTGAAGGTCCTATAAATAGATGGGCACTCCCTCACTTGTAACACACACCTCACAATGTAGCCTCTCTCTTCTTCTTCTTCTTCTTCTCCTCCCTTTCTTCTTCTTCTTCTTCTTCTTCTTCTTCCTCTTCTTAGTAGGATTAGTAGTTTAGGATGTGGAGCTAGGCAAAGCTATCAAGGAGGGCTTGGCTCCTTGGAAGATGGATTCCGAATAAATCTTTCTATGGTATTCTTCCAAAGCCTTGCTCTTATCTTATCTTGGTTGTGCATTAGGATTAGAGTCTTCATGTTATTTCTATACCTCATGATTTATCCTATGATCTAACATTTTGTTCTTGACATGATCATGACACATGAACTAGTCTATAGTTTCTATGTTGTGATATCGTCATATAGAACTTTATGCTTAAACCATTCATGCAATATAATTGGGTAGTGTCGGTATTGTCTTTGAATGGCGGTTCGTTGTGTCCTTCGGGGCTTGCTCGTGTCCTATTCCGTCCATCCGTAGGGTGGGGGCCATGGGGACATGAGTAGTGTCCTAGTATGCGGACGTGGTGTCCTGGATGCCGTGTATCCTTCGAATATGAGTGCATGCCACGGTTGAGGGGGTAGGCGGCTTGGTCGTGACAAGCCTTGACCGCCCCTTGAAATCCCCCACGCTCGTGTGTGCCGTAGGAGTTCAGAAATGCCTTCCTTCGTAAGGGGATGCCCGGGAGGTCTCCCCGTCCATTTCATTCTCAGCCCGACCTCCTACTCATGCGTGTTGCCCGACTATCAACCGGTTCTATGCACATGACTAGAATCAGTATGCTCCACTTAGGACTTTCTTTATTCCTTATTTATCTTTATCCTTGAGTTTGGCTTGAGTGAGTGTGTCAAGTTATCCCTTTATCGCTCCTTTATATCCCTGTTATGAGCATTGGTCCATTACATAGTCATGTTATCCCTGCTCATGTCTCTATTAGATCCTTTTCCACCATGCCTTCATTTGGGAAAATATAAATAACGATACCCCTGAATACTTCCGGGTGAAATGCTACAATGATAGATCCGCGCGCTTGCGGATGAATATCTTCTTAGGCAAGATCTATCACCGTTGATGTGCCTAGTGTTATCACCGACACCTGGTTTCACTTAGGAATGTCAATGGCGCATTTCGCGCCCGTTATTGGAGATGGGTTCTAAACCTCGTTTCTAATGATTGCGCTTAAGAAATGCAACAGAAGCAATCGAGAGCGACAAGGTTAAACGTCGGAAGGATCGCCTGGCGCTGGCGACATGCTTGTGATTACCGCAAGAGATGCACTCCATGTTGCTCAATAAGAAATCGGCAAAGGAGGCTTTGGAGGGGATCAAGAAGATGCGTCTAGGGCGCACCGTGTGAAGGAAGTTAATGCCCGTAAGCTTCTAGCTGAATTCGAGTCCATCGCATTCAAGCCGTAAGAGACGATTGATGATTTCGCGATCCGTATAACCAAGCTCGCCACCGATTTGAAGGGGTCGGGAGAAGAAAGCATCACGGACACACGCGGCGGGTCAAGAAGTTTCTTCGGTTGTACAATCACAAAGACAGCCCGGTAGCCGTGACAATTGAGATGTTCTCGGACCGACCAAGATGACAATCGAGGAGCCGGTGGGTCACCCGAGAGCAGCTCAGGCCAGGTTTGAACCTGATGTGGAGAAGATCAAGGAGAAGACAGAAAGCTCCCGCATCAGAGGAAGAGTGGGCTCCAAAGAATGAGAGCCGCATGACCATCGAATCGCCCACATCTAAAGCGGGTGGAGGCGGTGGACACAATGCAAAGAAGGAGAAGCAGTATAAACCTCGTGACAATGGCAACAATGGTGGTGAGCCTCAGAATCGTAGACTTACGTCTATGGGGACTCCACGTCGGAGAGGAAGGTGCCTCAAGTGCGGGATCTATGGGCACTTTGCAAAGTAGTGCAAGAAGCCGCCGCAGGAGGAACGCCAGGACGCAGCGCATCATGTCAATAATGAAGGAGGTGATGGTGCGTTACTTGTCGCGCAGGTGTGTAACGTGGTTCGAACCACGGAGCAAACAACACAAATATATATATCGAATCGTGAGAAGGTGTTTCCATCTAAGTATGAAGCAGAGCACGGGTGTTGGATACCGGGCTACTAATCATATGATCGGGTCAGCCGGGATGCATTGGCATCACTGGACGAAACAGTCAAGGGCGCGGTCAGGTTCGGCGATGGATCAAAGGTTGATATCAGTGGGATCGGTGCTATCACGATCCAAGGAAAGAACCAAGATCATAGAGTCCTGACCGAGGTGTACTATATCCCATCGCTACGCTGTAATATTGTAAGCCTGGGACAGCTAGAGGAAGCTGGGTGCCGAGTCGAGATTGATCATGGCATCATGGAGGTGTTTGAGCACACGCGTGATGGGCTCAATTTGTTGATCGGGGCTGAAAGGAAGAACCGCTTGTACGTGATGAAGGTGAACCTAACAGCACCTGTTTGTCTCATGACAAAGATGGAGGAAGATAGATGGCTTTGGCATGCATGGTATGGACATTTGAATTTCAGGTCCTTACGTGACTTAGGCGTGAGAAGCATGGTGGATGGCATCCCACCGATTCAGCGTGGGGGAGCATGTCTCGGTGACGGATGTGCACCGGGTAAGCAAAGACCGTAGGGCGCTCCCACGAAAGCATCGCGCAAGATCGCAAGCTCGGATCGAGCTAGTGCACGGTGATTTATGTGGACCGATCACACCGCCACACTCTGGAGGCAGCTGTATTTTCTTCTTGTGGTAGATGACTTCAGCAGATTCATGTGGCTAGAAGTTTTGAAGACAAAAGATGAAGCGCTAGCCGCTTTCAAGAAGGTGAAGATTGCGGCGAGAATCGAGAGTGGAAGGAAGTTGAAGGCGTTCAGGACCGACGAGGGGGAGAGTTCAACTCAGGTGTGTTTACTGTGTACTGCAACATTGAAGGTATAAAGCGTTATACAACTGCACCCTATACTCCGCAGCAGAATGGCGTAGTTGAGCGAAGAAATCAATCTGTGGTCAAGATGGCTCGTTGTCTGTTGAAGAGCATGAAGGTGCCCTACGCTTTTGGGGGAGGCGTGAGCGCTTGCAAAGATATCCGTTAAATAGAGCACCGACAAAGAGTTTGGATGGAAAAACTCCCTATGAGGCTTGGTTTGGCAAGAAACCTGGAGTTCGCCATCTACTTAACATTTGGGTGCGTGGCTTATGCCAAACGGGTTGGTCCGAGCATCAATAAGTTAGCGACGTAAGCATTCCCCGAGTTTTCATTGGCTATGAACCGTGCACAAAGGCGTGATCGAATTTATGATCCAAAGGCAAAAGAAGCTCATAGTATCCAGGGATGTTGTGTTCGACGAGAAGAAGTGTTGGAATTGGGGGAGACAAGAGCGTAAACCGCAGCGGCGAAGGGCGACGCGCCATCGTTTTTCGGTTTTCCGACCACAAGAAGACAAAGATCAGAGCAGATCCGACAATAGGCAAAGGGTGATTCGTAGACCGGCGATGACTCGACCGAGCGGGATCTCCTGTTACATCAATTCCATCACAAGGGGTGTGGTTAGTGAGTCACCACACACTCCCCGGGCATTCCCAATCTGCTAGTAGCTCAAACACAGGCGGTGGTCATCAAGTTCATGGGCAACCCCACCAACAGGAGGATCGCTTGACTTTCGTATAGTGCCACAAATGTATAGGATGATACCGAATTGTTAGATTCGACGAGAGCCTCGTGGAGTTAGAGTACAGTGGAATGTGCTTGATAGCAGCCGAGGAGCCTAGCTCGGTTGGTCAGGCCCTAACTGAAAAATGTTGGAGGGATGCTATGCAAACCGAGATGGAGGCGATTGAGGCAAAACAAACTTGGGATGTCGATCTCCCAAGAAACCGTAAAGCCATCGGCCTCAAGTGGGTATTCAAGGTTAAAAAGGACCCATAGGGGAGGATTGTCAAGCACAAGGCGAGACTTGTAGCGAAAGGCTACGCCAAGCGCAGAAGGTGTTGATTTCGATGAAGTATTTGCATCCGTTGCTCGAATTGAGACCGCCGAGTGTTACTTGCATTGGCAAAAGACAAGGTGGACGGGAGGTACACCATATGGATGTTAAATCTGCGTTCTGAATGGAGATCTCACCGAAACAAAGGTTTGTGCAGCAAACCACCGGGCTTCATAGTTGGCAAGGGTGACAAGGTGCTGAAGTTAAGGAAAGCATTATATGGGCTGCGCCGGGCACCTCGTGCTTGGAATTCTAAGCTTGACAAGGAGCCGGTAGCTCTTGGATTCATCAAGAGCAAGCTAGACAATGCCGTGTACGTAAGAGATGGCAAGAATTCGCTCCTAATCGTTGGGGTATGTGGATGATTTAATCATCTTGGGTCCCGAAGTTTCTGAAATAATTCAGTTCAAAGAAGAGATGAAGAAAAGATTCGGATGAGTGACCTCGGTCTCCTTAGCTATTACTTGGGTGTCGGCGAAGCAAGGCAGTGATGGGATCACGATCAGTCAAAGCTCATATGCGTTGAAAATATTGGAGAGTGCAGGTTTGAAAGATCAGAATCCATGTGACACGCCTATGGAAGCAAGACTAAGCTCAACAAAGGAAGGGAGAGTGAAGCCAAGAATGTGACGGCATACGAAGCATGATAGGGAGCCTCGTGTATCTTGTCAATACCGCACTGCACCTAGCTTATTCGGTTGGTGTTGTCGGGCCGATACATGGAAGCCCCCGGCAAGGAGCACCGACAGCCGTTAAGCGTGTGCTGAGATATGTAAAAGGCACCATGGGGTATGGCTGCAGTTATAAGAAAGGCACTGATCTGAAACCTATTCTTTTGGGGTTTAGTGACAGTGACTTTGCAGGAGATTTGCAAGACAGGAGAAGCGCTACAGGAGTAGTCTATTTCCTTGGCAGCATTCTCGGTGACCTGGGCTTCGCGAAAACAGAAAATTGTTGCTTTATCATCATGCGAGGCTGAGTATGTTGCAGCAGCAGCAGCAGCGTGTCAAGGTGTGTGGTTGAGCTGGCTAATAGCTGATGTGTTGGGAGCGAAGGAGACGCCAAAAAGCTCAAGATGGACAACATGTCCACGACGCCTCTAAGTAAGAACCCCATCACGATCGAAGCAAGCACATTGATACTAAGTATCATTTTATCCGTGAATGCATTGAGCAAGGCAAGGTGGAGGTAGAACATGTTGGGACAGTTGATCAGCTCGCCGACATCTTCACGAAGCCGCTTGGACGTGTCCGGTTCGTGGAGCTAAGGAATTCTCTTGGCGTCGTCGATGTGCAACAAATTAGGGGGTGATTTGTTAGCCAATTAGTTGCATCGAGTCTGTAATCTTTCGTTTCAGTTAGGATTGGCATTAGTCAGGGTATAGGAGGATACGATTGTAGACATGCTCAGTTGTAATCCATCCGGAGTCGACAGTCCGGCCGCGCCGTGGCGTGAACGGCGCATGTGGCGTCCACCGCAAGAAACGGTGAGTCGTCCCGTCCCGTTACGGCGTGGGGAGTCATTAGACCCCTAGGTCTATATATATGAATAAAGGAAGTTTGGTCGAGCTGCGGGTTGGCTGCATTAATCCATATCTTCTCGCTATTACAAGTTTGATCGATTCCATCTACTAACGTCCTCGCCGTGATCACCACGGTCGCCACCGACGACGTCGTTCCTGGTCCGTCGTGGCGTTCTAGCGCCAACATATATACCAGCAGCAGTAACATTGATCTTTGCTTCTAGCTGTCAACAGTCACACAATAAAATACCAGCCGCAGTAGCAGCTTGGGAAATGAAATCTGTGAGACTTTTAAGTATGGCACAACTACATGGTACACTTCACCTCCACCATCGGCTTTGTCTAAGTTCAAGCAAGAGCAGATACATGCATGCCACAGGACTGAGAAGCATAGGGAATAATTGGTACTCGACCTTGTAGGCTCTGCCAGTTTCGAAGCTCTATTACTTGTTGCACCTGCGGATGGCTGAGGGCCACCTCTCATTATTGTCGAGCCAAGGTTCCACATACCTTCTTGCGATCAACTACCATAAAACCATCTTTCTCCCGATAGCCTTGCCTCACAATGAAGCTGTCAACCTCGCTGCCTCCATTGGCACCACCGTATCCAACTTCCCCCAAACTTACCTAGGCTTACCCCTCTCCACTGACAAGCTCAGCCTTGCTGATTGTCACCCTCTCATCGCTTCGGTTGACAAATACTTGTCCGGCTGGAGTGCTTCCTTCTGAATACTCAATCTTTTTTCGTAAGAAAATAGAAAGCTTAGATAGGATAAATAATTTATATTTTAATAAGTATTTCGAAAAAAAATAGAATAAGCAAACTGTAATATAGAATAATTTTTTGATGATATGTTTTAGTTCATTTTTATAACTCATGACAAAGGCGGATAATTTTATTGAAATAAGTTAATTACTTAGTTTATTGATGATGTGCGTGGTAGAAAGTTTTAGTGTTGCATCATATTATTTTCGTAATGAAATATGAGGTTAAGTTATGTGATAAATTTATGGCTTACTTTAAAATATGTTGAGTAATTTATACGTAAATTTATGACGTTACATTTCATTATTTTTAACAATATATAGAAAACATATGGCAAGAAAAAAAGTGAGAAATTTATACAATACACTCAAAGTGAGGTCGTGTTGCTGGTGCATTCAGAAAAGAACAGTTGACTGCTTGATCACATCCATTAACATATTTATTTCTGGTTTAGGACAGAGACACAGTGTAATGTCATTTTCGTCCCTAACCCTTTCTTCTTTTTTTCATCCCTAAATTTCAATTCTTTCTCTCCCTTGCCGGTGAACATTGGCATGAATAGCTTTAACATTAACGTGGGCGGTTTTTTAAGACATCCACGCCCGTTAAACATTAACGGAGATGGTGGCTTATCCTCGGGGCAGCCAACCAATAATGGAGGCGTGACACACTTTTTGTGCACACCATTGTTGATGGTTGTCCACCCTCTTGCAAATAATATGTTGTTTCCAGTTTCAGCCTTGTTTTCATTGGAGAACTTGATAGGGCGTCTGTCGGAGCCTTCTTTGTTTTCGATGTCTGTACATCCCTTCTAGGAGTCTACTAAGAAAAAAGTTTGGTTTATATAATGTAAGAAAGGCCGTTTCAAAAACTTTATTAGTTGTCAATGGTGTCTGCCTCACATAAATGTGTGCAATTTTTTTTTCCTTTGAATTGTGAGAGCGCCATGAGTACAGATTATTGAGTTGGTCCATCTTCCAGATATAGGTACACCACGTCTCTCTGGTTTACAGCATATATAAGACAACCATGCATGCTTGCGGCACAGCATTCCCACAATAGCAGCAGCAGTTTAAGCTAAATTTATACCCATTGTTAGTTTGGCAGCACAATTTTTAGAGGCAGTATAAGTCTCAGAGAGCAGAATGAGGTTTGGGAAGCATCAGGAAGTGTGGCTGCTTGTGTTTGTCGTTGGTTGTTTGCCGCTCTACAACGCAGTCCTGGGGGTCTTGTTGCATGACCACTGTGGCTGGGAGCATGCCAGCCAAAACATGACATTATCCTGCTTGTACATTATTCTGATGAATTGGACTCTCATCCTCGACGACTGGTATTACATTATCCTGCTTGTACATTATTCTGATGAATTGGACTCTCATCCTCGACGACTGGTATTACATTATCCTGCTTGTACATTATTCTGATGAATTGGACTCTCATCACTAAGCGAAGCGTATGTGGTGGGCGGAATTGTGAACAGAAAGACATTATTAGTGGCAGTTGTGATTAGTTTAGTATTTTCCTTTTGAGTATGTCCAATATAACTAGGCAAAAACATATTTAGAGAAACAAGCTCAGCACACAACTCATCAGAGTTGCCAACAAGTAATTTCAGTTGATGGTAGCAAGAGCACAGGGAATTTTGGGGCATCCTCATACCATCTTTTAACTACTTTTTAGGTAGCAGTTTTTTAAACCCTATAGAACACAGAAGCCATGTATGATGCAGCTTGACACAAAAAAAAAAAAAAACCTAGAAAAACTGCAATCATGTATGATGCTGCTTTACACCTTAAAAAGATAAACTTCTAAAGAAAGGATATCGATCTGCAGTTGGTGAGTCTGAATCTGCAGTGCCAGTGACGTCAAGAATTAGTGAACCTGCAGTTACAGTTCCATGAATCTTCTCAGTTCTTAAGAATTAGTGAACCTGCTATTGTAACCTACAACATGGTTGCTATTTGCTATTGTTTTTAATTAAATATACTATATATGCAGGTTCATTGAAAAGGTTATAAATGGGCCAATGTGGCACTGTAAATGTTCAGCATTGCAAACAGGTAATAAAAAATCTTAGCATAGGACCAACCATATTGTCATATATATCTCAATCAATGTCAAGTATTTACAGGTTACAGAATATAAAGGTCCTATTGGCGGACAGTAACTGTATTAATTAATTTGAAGTGAATGAAGAATTATCTCCTGCAGACCTTCAGCTGTCACAAATATCATTAGTTAGAAACTCTAATACTCACCACAAAAAAAGCAGGGAAGTACTAGGTGGCAGCAGTAAGTGTAAATTTGTAAGAAAACTTGCTTATATGGTCCAATAAATTAATACAAACCCACTTGTAAACTTTTCGAAGAAGGATGCACACTGCCGAAAGTATCAATATCATTCAGAAGAAAATGTCAAGCTTACCACACCAATCTAGAACAGATCTGAAACTCTACTTTCTTCAGGATAAATACCCATTTATTGACAGTAAAGTGTAACCAATCAGTGGCACTAGCAAGCGTAATGCAGTGGTAAAAAAAATCCTAAGCCAATCAGTCACTGAATTCAACATCGGAATGAGATGCAGCACTATGTCACTCACTACTCACTATCATTAACATGATGCAGCACTACGTCACTACCATTCACATCCAGCAGCCCAATACGTACAGAAAAGAGGAAAAATGAAAGAGTTTGAACTTTGAACTTGCCTCGGAGCCTGGGACTGGACGTGGCAGTCACAGCAACGGAAGCAGGTGCTGCCACTTGCACTCCCGTGTGCGTGCCACTTACCACTTCCCTTTGTAGTTGCTGCAACAGCAGCAGCCAGCCCGTAGCTCGCCGCCGCTGACTACACTCGCCGGCACCCTCGCCGCTCACTGGTCACAGCACGGAGGTGGATGCCATCGATGTAGATCCGTCGCTGGGAGGTGGGGGATTAAATCACCGTTGCCATATCTAGGAGGGAGGAGGCCTCGCCGCAGATCACGGGGAACGGCGAGCCCCAGGGCAGCCGCCCGGTCGTGAGGGCGAGGAGATCGCCGCCGGATCCACGCAGTGGATGGGGAGGGAACGCCGCAGATCCTAGGCAATGGGGAGGACGCGAGATGCGACGCGCGGCCATCAAATTCGGGCGGCGCGTGGTGGACAGGAGCAGCGAGCTAGCAGCCAGGGCTGAGATGCGTGTGGCGTTGCTCCTCCGTGGTGGTTTGTGTGGGTAGATGAAGGAGCTAGGGTTTGGTGGGAATTATTGGGCCAAGAGACAGCGTGAGAGGCCTTTTGAGCACAGCAAGGCCCAACTTTCATTCAGCAACGGACGGTTCGACCCAAACACGAAGATACAAAGAACGACCGTTCAACACAAAAGAAAAATATTTTTAGCAACGGTCAATCCATTGCAGTATTCGGTTTTAGCAATCGACAAACTGTGGGAACCATTTAGCAACCAACCGTCCAACACAAATTAAAACTTTTAGCAACTGCAGATTAAGGGTTGTGGTGTAGTGGCAGTATAGTCATTCTCGGCAGCATCTAGTATTTTTTTTTTTGAAAGCGTGCCGTTGGCACGTTTTGTATTAAGGGAAAATAGAGTTTTACACGGCGCACGCTTTAGCCAAAACAATTGGCCGCAACGCACGAAAAGCACACGCATACAAGAATCGCCGGCTCTAACGGGCGGAACTTCACCTTGTACTTAAAAGGAAAACTATTGCGACGACAAGAGGAGATAGAAGCAGCTACGGGCGATTGTGGACTCCCCTCATATGCCTTCCTCTTCCGAGGCCGCATCATGGGGAAGAGGTCGCGCATATGTTCCGCTTGCCGGACGACACGCCGCCACCGGTGTTTCGAACTTGCCTTGCAGCACGGGGTCCGAGTGCCCGACGCCGTGTCGATCGGACGACCCTCGAGCTTGTTGAGCAACACCTTCAGCGCTGGCGTTCCGGTGTGGGTCACGCTGCCCCGATTTCGCAGCGAGGGCGGGTGCTGCGTCTTTAAGGACCACTCCTGCGTCGGTGACTCGACCTGCGGAGGAGTGGCTGGCGCTGAGGATGGGCTCGTCGAGCGGCAGGGTGATCGCCGACAGGGAAGGCTTGGAGGGAGGCGGCAAGAGGCCCGCCGGCGACCTCCCCCTCAGGTCCGCCAATGTCCACGACCGAGGAGTCCGCGGTTTGGCGAGTAGCGAGGCGTTGTCGGCGCTGGGGCCGGAGCGAGAGGGAGGGGCCGGCAGCCTTTGGGGGGCCTGGCGTCCCCCCAACGCCGCCCCGGGTACAGCGCAGGCCGGGGATCCGAGAGATAGTCTGATCCCATCCGGCCACCGGCTGTGACGCGACGAACTCGGCAGAGACCTGGCTTGCCCACCAGTCGTCCGAGCTGTCGGGCGGCTGTGGGCGGCGGCGTGAGGCTCGTCGCAGAAGGTCCGGCCGACGAAAGGGAAGCCACCCGGGGGACCTCGAACACCACGGCACGGACAGGGACCGGCTCCGGCTGTTGACGAGGCGCGCCTCGAGCTCAGATGGCACAAGCTCGCAGCATCTAGTATGCATCCCTCTCTGTGCACCATGTGTGCAGTATAGTCATTCTCAGTAGCGTCTAGTGCAGTGCGGTGTCTGTGAAGCCATTACTCCCCTAGTCCCCTTTAAATGGACATGAGTGACTTTGAGTACTGGTGTACGTGTTTTGTTGCCTTGGACGAACCATGGAAACAACAGATGTGCCAATGAAAAGCATGTGCCAGTGGTGGCGTCAACAAACCCGCCTCTCTAATCTGGCATTTCAGCTGACTGTATCCCTCTGTGCATAGATTGTGATGGTGGCTTCCCCATGTTGATCCTTTTGAGCTGCTGGCGTTGCTTGATACGGTGTCAACTGCAGATAGGCAAGAGATATCCTCAACACCCAATGCTTAGTCATCATCTTCATATTGTCAATGGATTTGCTTGTGTTTTTGCTTGGTTGCACGTCTACATTGCTTCATTAAAAAGTCAGGCAACCCAAATGTGACTCTGATGCACGTCTTCATATTTGTGTTTTTGTTGCACATGGTACGCAGTCCAGTTATAATCGTTTTTTATATAGGTCACTACTATACGATGTGGGACACACATGTGTTTAGAGATGAGATAGCATGTGCATATGTAAGTTGATTATTAATATGTTGTCGAGAAGTACAAAATACTTCTTGATATATATAGCACATGCAAAAGGGCACCCACATATGATTTTTTTTTTTTTTTTTATAGAATATTGTCAAACAAAACAGAACCAGGTTGGAATGCATAGTATCTTGTTTTGCAAGCACCGACCAGCTGCTAGACAGCAACGCCGTTATTTGCACCATATGCAAGAAAGACGTGCGAGGCACCACGGAATTCTAGCTATTTCCATATTGTCTACTTGGTCAAAGATAGCAATGGCCACGGGCTTAGGAAGCATTGGGAAATGCCACTTCTTATGTGTGTCGCCTGCAGTAACAACGTCATCTTATGACCTTGCATGCCAACATTGATAGCCTGCCACAAAAGATCAATCTGGCCACAATAGTTCCGAAGTTTCTTAGTGCCACGTAATGATTTTTACTTTGACTTGCGCTGCTGGGGGCACACATGAGCAAGGAAGCCAGTGACATAGTTGCATATCCTATGTCTAGATCGATCTAACATGCCTTGGAGGTTAAAGCAATTGGAATAAGGCAATGCTCACTCGGTTCTACAATTAAAGAAATAAGAAATGACAGATAATTAGAGCATGAAGATACCATCGGGGTGGTCAGCACACTGGTTTCTCACGTTGGTTCTCCAGAATGCTGGGGAGCTCTGATCTCATATCTCGTGTTGATCCTCCAAAGATAATACTTGGATTAGAGTGATTGTTGGCAAAAACAATCAGGTTGTGGATCAGATGAGCACCATGATTAAAATACTCCAAAGCTCCTATATCTTTCCTCTTGTGTGTTTCATGACATTTAAGTGGAGGCTGTTGGGTTTATGCCCAATAGTCAAAAGCCCATGTGGCCCATGAAGCAAGTCCATTAGTATTACTATAAATGCTAATGATCCGCCACCGGCTGATGAACCCTAATCACCCATATCCACCATGCTGCCGGTGCCTGTGCTGTGCACGGGCACACGCACACGCCCGCCCGCCGTCGTAGTGTACGCCGGTGGTGTTGCTGCTGCTGTTCCTCCGCGGCATTGAGTGCTTGGCACACTCCGTCGCACCGTTCTTCTCTCCGTGCGTGTGGACGTTCGTAGAGGTGCTGCTGGGTTGCGACTACGTCGACGGGTGCGACTACTTCCTCGGCGCCGACTACGCCGACTACTGGCGTCCGTCAAGTCTTCCGCTGTGCCGCGCGATCGAAAGGTATAATCTATGATTATCAACATGCAAGCGATCCTGTTTAAATTACGCGGTGTTAATTTGTGCTAGCGTGTAGCGATCCGCGTAACCCCACAGTGGTATCTACAGCCGTGCTTGCGTTGTTTTTGATCTAGATTATTTTATCACAATTGGCTGTAGAGTAGATCGTTTTAACATATAGCATTATGTGTGTATCGGATTGCTTTACTCCGTTTTTGCTTCCTCATTATGTGACTGGCAAAACGGCCGTCTGTCTGATGGTGCGCGGCGTCCGCGCGGCTGACCACGAGGTTGCGACTTCGTGTAGCGAAGCAGTTCATACACAATATGTATGGCTATACCGGCTAGAACGCCATGTCTGTTAATTTGTTAGCAAAGATGCGAAAAATCTACTCTATCCGTCATCGGGGCGACGGGATAATTGTGGTGTTTATTAAAAAATATACCAATAACGCCGTTCGTAGAAACGTCTAACTCGTTTTTGCAGAGAATGATGTGATGGTATGGCCTCAAAATCATGTGATGATCCGTGGTGTAATATTTTGGTGCGCCTACGTGTCGCCATTTGTTACAGCTGGGTTGAGGCTGTTTTTTTTTATTGTATTTGGCCTACGTGCTATCATGAGGTTTGCTCATGTGGTGTAATTTATAATTTAATCTGCTATTAGCATGTAGTAGCATTTTAAATTATGTAATTCATCGACAACATGTTGACTCGGCGTGCACACCGCTTTGGGGAAGGCGTTGGCTTACGTACTGTTGCTGGTGGCCTTCTGGGCGTGCTAATTTTTATTGGACGAAGAAAGGCCATACTATCACAATAATATGATTATATGTGAAATTCAATTTTATGCTTTATCCGTGATGAGTATGAAAATCCCTCGTAAAAATTTAAGTTTTATGCCCTTCCAACAGCTGCACCTTTTGGATCTTGTTAGTAGGTGATGGGTCTGCCAAAGCAGGACATCATTTTCTACCTTGATCTATTGGGTGGTGTCGGACACCACAGCATAGTGTTGGTTTACTTGACGAAACTATCAAGTCGGACTTGGGTTTCGGGGCATAGCGTTGGAAGCCGAGATATATGATATCATCCAACGAACGAGAGTCGCATTGGATGCGATCGGCAAGCGTTGCCTACTCAGTTCACTATGATGCTAGCGGTGATGCCAAAGCTCACTAGTTTCATAGGGGACGTGGGTCTCGTCCCACTATGCAATGTCGAGGGGCGTTCGCAAAACATAGTGGGATTCTTTTATTAAAAATGTTTTAATGAAAGTAGTGCTAACCGTTGCATATCCTGTTGTTGTAGAAAATGTCGAGCAATTCGAGTTTCAATTTGCGATCAATCCTTGAAAAAGAAAAGCTAAACGGAACAAATTTTGTTGATTGGAACCGGAACCCGAGAATTGTTCTCGGCGGGGAAAAGAAAGAGTACGTTCTTGACACGCCTTGCCCCGATGAGCCTCAAAATGTCGCGCACAACACCGGTGTGTATCGTGCTTATGTGAAGCACAAAGATGATGCTGTGGATGTGCAGTGTCTGATGCTTGCTTGCATGAACTCTGAGCTGCAGAAGCAATATGAGAGCACCAACCCGTACGATATGATCGTGGGGCTGCGTGGCATGTTCGAAAACCAAGCAAGGGTTGACAGGTTTAACACCTCGAAGTCCTTATTTGGTAGTAAGCTTGCTGAAGGCGCTCCGGTCAGCCCTCATGTAATCAAGATGATTGGTTACATAGAGAGCTTGCAGAGACTGGGTTTTCCCCTCGATGACGATCTCGCCACCGATGTGATACTGCAGTCTCTGCCAGCTAGCTTTGAGCCATTTATTATGAACTATCACATGAATGGCTTGAAGAAGACGCTGACTGAGTTGCATGGGATGCTAAAGACGGCAGAGGTGAGCCTTAGGAAGGCTCCTAGTCATGTGATGACAGTCCAGAAGGGTAAGAAGCGAAAGCGTCCAGCCAAGGCTAAGAAACCTGCTGAAAGTGAGACTTCTAAGCAGGCAACTAAGGCCAAAGAAAAGACTAAAAAGGCTGGCCCCTCCTCTGATGATGTTTGTTTCCACTGTGGTGTGAAAGGACATTGGTCAAGGAATTGCAAGAAGTACTTGGAAGAGAAGAAAAAGAATGGAGGTGCGACCTCCACTCAAGGTATTAATGTTATTGAAATTAATCTTGCAACACGTTCTAATGATGCATGGGTATTTGATACTGGTGCTATGATTCACACTTGCAAATCGTTGCAGGGACTGAAAATAATTAGGCGTTTTGCAAAAGATGACGTGGATTTGCGTGTCGGGAATGGAGCAAAGGTTGCTGCATTGGCTGTCGGCACTTATTCATTGTCGCTACCTTCTGGATTGGTGCTAGAACTTAATAATTGTTATTTTGTTCCTGCATTGAATAAGAACATTATCTCCGCCTCATGTTTAGAGGATGATGGTTTTGAATTTGTAATAAAGAACAAATGTTGTTCTATTTTTATGAATGGCTTGTACTATGGGAGATGTCCTGTTGTGAACGGGCTTTATGTTCTTAATCTTGAGGAAGCTGAAATAAATAATGTTAATACTAAGAGAGTTCGCAAAGATGATTATAATCCTACTTACTTGTGGCATTGTCGCTTAGGCCATATAGGCAAGAAACGCATCGAGAGGCTCCATAAGGATGGTCTTCTCGATTCTTTTGATTATGAATCAAGATTGATACATGTGAGTCATGCTTAATTGGAAAGATGACTAAAGCTCCCTTTGTTGGACAAAGTGAGAGAGCGAGCGAGTTGTTAGGCTTAGTACATACAGATGTATGTGGCCCAATGAACTCAACCGCAAGAGGAGGATTTCAGTACTTTATAACCTTTACCAATGACTTGAGTAGATATGGCTATATCTATTTAATGAGGAACAAGGCAGAATCATTTGAAAAGTTCAAAGAGTTCCAAAATGAAGTGCAATATCATACTAGCAAGACAATTAAATTCCTACGATCAGATCGTGGTGGAGAATATTTGAGCCATGAATTTAATGATCATCTAAAGAGTTGTGGAATTGTTCCAAGAATCGACTCCCGAACGCCACAATGGAATGGTGTGTCCGAAAGAAGAAACTGAACCTTGTTGGACATGGTAAGGTCAATGATGAGTCGATTGATCTTCCATTGTACTTTTGGGGTTATACGCTAGAGAGACAAACTGCGTTTACACTAAACCGAAAATACCATCTAAATCAGGGAGAAGACACCATATGAGATATGGACTGGGAAACGTCCTAGTTTGTCATTCTTGAAGATTTGGGGTTGCGATGCCTATGTTAAGCGTTTAACGCCAACAAAGCTAGAACCCAGATCTGATAAGTGTATCTTTGTGGGATATCCTAGGGAAACCAAAGGATATTATTTCTATAACCGTCAAGAGAACAAAGTGTTTGTTGCTCGAAATGCGGTCTTTCTTGAGAAAGAGTTTCTCTCAAAGGAAGTTAGTGGGAGCACAGTGCGACTCGAAGAGGTTTGAGAAACACAAGAAAACGTTACAGCTTCCACTGAGGAGGAGGTACAACTAGATGAGCGGCGATGGACGCTGACCAATATGTTGAACCCCAACCACGAAGATCAATACGAGCACGTCGCGCACCAGAAATGTACACCTTATCGACTACAGGGCAGCGCGACATCTTGTTGTTGGACAACGAAGAGCCTAACACTCACACGAGGCAGTAATGGGACTAGAGTCTGTGAGATGGCTTGAAGCCATGAGATCCGAAATGGTCGGATTTTTGCGTGGACCAGCTGATGAAGAACAAATACCCAGAGCTCTTCTCGTTTGCAAGGAATGCTCAATTGGATTTTTCTTAAATAATGAGATGGATAGAATCTTCAGTCCTCTATCTCCTCCCCAAACAGCAGCTGGCCAACTACAAGACATCTTCCTGATCATTCAGAATAGTGTGTGGGATGATAATGTGCATGACACCTGTTTGTATTCTTGTTGTGCATCTTTTAGCAGCAAGAAGGTTTACTCAATGCTGATGGGATCAAATCCAGCCTCACCTTTATTCAAGTGGCCGGCTGTGGGCTTGAAGCAACCTAGGTAACCATAAATTATTTTTTTGGTTTTTACTAAGAGACAGGTTGAACAAAAGAAACTTGCTCAGAAGGAAAAATAAAAAATTGGATGATTAAAGCTGTGTTCTATGTGATCATAATATTCCATTTCAGTGTAGCCATTTCAGTGTAACCTGAACCATCAACCTCTTGATATGATATGGAAAATGAGAAATAGCATCATCTTCAACAATGGTCAGAAAAGCTTAGTCCTTTGGGAGAAGTTGTTCAAGGAGGAGCTTAGCTTGATTTGCATCAAGGCCAAACCATCGAGAAGCGCCCTCATTAGTGCCTGGAGAGACAGTTATATGTAATATATTTTTGCTTTTCCTTTTGAGCCTAGAAGCTCTGTAAAATCCTGTACACAACTATTATTTTATTTAACTACAAAAAGGGAGAGAGCCTCTTTCGGTCAAAAAAAAAATATCACCCACTGCTGTCGCAACTTTGCAGATAATTACACAAACAATTCTTTGAGCTTTGGTCAAGCAGTTTAATTTTATAATCAGATTTCGTTCTCAGTCTACCAAATACTGATGTTTGGGCAAGGTACAATATATATCTCTGTTACACGGAGAAGTGTAGGTATAGAGCATTAATAGCTCATCCGTGCATTCACCATACAGTAGAGCCATGTGTGCCACGATATATAGGACCCCAACAGCAGCAGCAACCTTGTTTATATATGTGTGTTGAGTTGGACATGTTTCTTCGTCACCACTGCACCTTAGAATTTACATGTATTGATGGATTGGTTAGAGCAAGAGCAGATACATATATGGAATCCATATATAGGACGGGGAAGCATAGGGATGAATTTCAATGGATACTCGGACGCGCAATCAGGAATGTAAGAAGAGCTTTGTTATGGCATGCACCTGTAATTGCTCACGGGTGGATGGAGTAAAATCTAATATTATGACCAGTTGTCCACGGGAGGGAAATGAAGATCTGGACGAAAACGAAGCAGAGAAGATCAGTTCCAAATGCTGAGCTTGCACATGGGGTAAGTGCCTAGCACTAATTCAAGGAGCAACCAGGTGTTGGATAGCATCCAGCTAGTGCAACACTAGTAAGCTAGCAAGTGTCTCAATGCAACCAAACTGGAGGGAAAGTGGGCATTTTGTTACCATCAGCTACGTACACTTTCAGTAAAAATAGTTGGAACTGAGGGACACAAAAATATGATATAGTTGGCCCAATAGGCTCAAGCTCAACAAGTTTTTCCTTGGTAAATTCGGAATTTGAAAAATTTTACTAGAACCTAGATAATTGTGGATCCAAAAGCTAATAGGTCGATTCCATACAAAACCGGCACTTGCCATCCCACAACTTTGATTTTAGTACAGAGAGAGCTACTGCTATGCTCACTTATTAACAATTTTTTTTTTTTTTCAAAATGCTTTCTGCTAACCTGTCCAAGTTTCATAGAAGATGTTATTATCTTCCTGCAAAACTTATCATGTATACATGTGATTTTCGACTGAGTTTCTGGGTTCCCTGGTTCCAATCTTACAAGGCTAAAGGGGTGCATGTTCATAATGATTGGTTGCCTCAACCAAGGGTTAGGCCTTGCTCAAGGCATGCGAAAGATGTCCTGCACTCCTGCTGGCCTACCTTTGGCGGAGCCAAAAACACTTCTGTGTGTACACGACGAGTTACCAAGTGTCGAATCAACGTTAATAGTCAGCTAGTAGCTGGATGCATAGAAATGTATAACAAACAAATGGATCTCAATCATGAATGACTTGGCAACCCAACAACTCACTCTGCTCTGTTTCATTCTATTCCATTTTATCCTTATGTGATTTATTAGAGCTCTCCTTTCGACCTCGTTTCAATTTTCTTCAAACAGTCGTGCACTACACTTCTGGTGGAATTCTAATATCATTGATTGTGGAAGCCCAATGTCCATTTTTTTGCATTATGTATTTAGAAGACAGTATTGATGCCGACCAACAAAAATGCTTGCTCTCAAGAATTTTGAACCTAAATGACAGTGCTGAAATCCTGATGATTGGCCGAATTAGTACTATGTGTGATACTCCATCTCTCTATTCTGAATGATAGCTAGAGAGCACTATATATTATTACATAAGCCACTAGTTTGTGTAGCACAATATACATATATATGACCCCAACAATAATAGCAGCATCGATGTATGTTAAATCGATCAGTCTTGTTTGTTTTACCACTACTGAACCAAACATTATACATCCATTACATGTCAGGTACAAGCAAGAGCAAATACATATAAATTCCACAGGACTGGGAAGCATGGGGAACAATGTGTACACTGATATGTAGCCTTTGCCGAGGGCACGATCTCAGACATTTAGAAATGAGAGTACTATACTTGTTGGGATGCCGTTTTTTCATCCATTGTTTTTGGTGTTATCATATCTATCAGTGCAAACAATTGCAGTATTACTAGAGATGCAATAGCATTATAGGTCTGTACGGAAGGTAATCATGACTACCCGCAAAAAAGAAGATTAAGTGGCACACATTTAGGCAAGTGCATTTTATGATGCTTGGCAAGCCCATTGGACCAAACTGAGCAGCCTTTCCGCCTGCCCGCATCGCTATGATGCATCACGCATGGTACCACCACATCCTGCCGATGGCCAAAGTGAGAAAGCCCGCAAATGTCGAAGAAAGAGGCTCACTCCGGTGGAACTGCTAGGAGTGAGTGGGATATAAGAGGTTTTGATTAGATCTGGATTTAGAAATACTCTATTATATTAGTTATATTCTCACTTTTTAATATACATCTATGTATACACTTGACTCAAAAATAAAATCTATGTATACACTATCTGCACAAAATATTTTGGAAAAAAATAATGTGCATTGAAGAATACTCCCTCCGTTCCAAATTGTAGTTCACTTTTGGCTTTTCTAGATTCATTTCTTTTACTATGTACGTAGACATAGTGTATAACTAGGTGCATAGCAAAATCAAATGTATCTAGAAAAGCTAAAGCGAACTACAATTTGAAACGGAGGGAGTACCTGTGAATAATTGTGGGTCCATCCCTAGTTGGGGTTTGTCATGCCCCTCGTCTCAAGCATCAGCCTATCACTTTTCTTATTCTCTTTGTTATAGGCAACACTTACAAGGTAAAGGCCCGTCTGTACTCGTTATTAGTAACACCACACTATATATACCAGCAGCAGTAACATTGATCTTTGCTTCTAGCTGTCAACAGTCACACAATAAAATACCAGCCGCAGTAGCAGCTTGGGAAATGAAATCTGTGAGACTTTTAAGTACGGCACAACTACATGGTACACTTCACCTCCACCATCGGCTTTGTCTAAGTTCAAGCAAGAGCAGATACATGCATGCCACAGGATTGAGAAGCATAGGGAATAATTGGTACTCGACCTTGTAGGCTCTGCCAGTTTCGAAGCTCTATTACTTGTTGCACCTGCGGATGGCTGAGGGCCACCTCTCATTATTGTCGAGCCAAGGTTCCACATACCTTCTTGAATTATTTGAGGAATCCACTGGGCTAGCGATCAACTACCATAAAACCACCTTTCTCCCGATAGCCTTGCCTCACAATGAAGCTGTCAACCTCGCTGCCTCCATTGGCACCACCGTATCCAACTTCCCCCAAACTTACCTAGGCTTAACCCTCTCCACTGACAAGCTTAGCGTTGCTGATTGTCACCCTCTCATCGCTTCGGTTGACAAATACTTGTCCGGCTGGAGTGCTTCCCTTCTGAATACTCAATCTTTTTTCGTAAGAAAATAGAAAGCTTAGATAGCATAAATAATTTATATTTTAATAAGTATTTCGAAAAAAAATAGAATAAGCAAACTGTAATATAGAATAATTTTTATGATAGTTTATTTCCTTGGCAGCATTCTGGTGACCTGGGCTTCGCAGAAACAGAAAATTGTTGCTTTATCATCATGCGAGGCTGAGTATGTTGCAGCAACAGCAGCAGCGTGTCAAGGTGTGTGGTTGAGCCGGCTAATAGCTGATGTGTTGGGAGCGAAGGAGACGCTAGTAAAGCTCAAGATGGACAACATGTCCGCGATCGCCCTAAGTAAGAACCCTGTGCATCACGATCGAAGCAAGCACATTGATACTAAGTATCATTTTATCCGTGAATGCATTGAGCAAGGCAAGGTGGAGGTAGAACATGTTGGGACAGTTGATCAGTTCGCCGACATCTTCACGAAGCCGCTTGGGCGTGTCCGGTTCGTGGAGCTAAGGAATTCTCTTGGCGTCGTCGATGTGCAACCAATTAGGGGGTGATTTGTTAGCCAATTAGTTGCATCGAGTCTGTAATCTTTCGTTTCAGTTAGGATTGGCATTAGTCAGGGTATAGGAGGATACGATTGTAGACATGCTCAGTTGTAATCCATCCGGAGTCGACAGTCCGGCCGCGCCGTGGCGTGAACGGCGCATGTGGCGTCCACCGCAAGAAACGGTGAGTCGTCCCGTCCTGTTACGGCGTGGGGAGTCATTAGACCCCTAGGTCTATATATATGAATAAAGGAAGTTTGGTTGAGCTGCGGGTTGGCAGCTTTAATCCATATCTTCTCGCTATTACAAGTTTGATCGATTCCATCTACTAACGTCCTCGCCGTGATCACCACGGTCGCCACCGACGACGTCGTTCCTGGTCCGTCGGGCGTTCTAGCGCCAACATATATACCAGCAGCAGTAACATTGATCTTTGCTTCTAGCTGTCAACAGTCACACAATAAAATACCAGCCGCAGTAGCAGCTTGGGAAATGAAATCTGTGAGACTTTTAAGTATGGCACAACTACATGGTACACTTCACCTCCACCATCGGCTTTGTCTAAGTTCAAGCAAGAGCAGATACATGCATGCCACAGGACTGAGAAGCATAGGGAATAATTGGTACTCGACCTTGTAGGCTCTGCCAGTTTCGAAGCTCTATTACTTGTTGCACCTGCGGGATGGCTGAGGGCCACCTCTCATTATTGTCGAGCCAAGGTTCCACATACCTTCTTGCGATCAACTACCATAAAACCATCTTTCTCCCGATAGCCTTGCCTCACAATGAAGCTGTCAACCTCGCTGCCTCCATTGGCACCACCGTATCCAACTTCCCCAAACTTACCTAGGCTTACCCCTCTCCACTGACAAGCTCAGCGTTGCTGATTGTCACCCTCTCATCGCTTCGGTTGACAAATACTTGTCCGGCTGGAGTGCTTCCCTTCTGAATACTCAATCTTTTTCATAAGAAAATAGAAAGCTTAGATAGGATAAATAATTTATATTTTAATAAGTATTTCGAAAAAAAATAGAATAAGCAAACTGTAATATAGAATAATTTTTGATGATATGTTTTAGTTCATTTTTATAACTCATGACAAAGGCGGATAATTTTATTGAAATAAGTTAATTACTTAGTTTATTGATGATGTGCGTGGTAGAAAGTTTTAGTGTTGCATCATATTATTTTCGTAATGAAATATGAGGTTAAGTTATGTGATAAATTTATGGCTTACTTTAAAATATGTTGAGTAATTTATACGTAAATTTATGACGTTACATTTCATTATTTTTAACAATATATAGAAAACATATGGCAAGAAAAAAGTGAGAAATTTATACAATACACTCAAAGTGAGGTCGTGTTGCTGGTGCATTCAGAAAAGAACAGTTGACTGCTTGATCACATCCATTAACATATTTATTTCTGGTTTAGGACAGAGACACAGTGTAATGTCATTTTCGTCCCTAACCCTTTCTTCTTTTTCATCCCTAAATTTCAATTCTTTCTCTCCCTTGCCGGTGAACATTGGCATGAATAGCTTTAACATTAACGTGGGCGGTTTTTAAGACATCCACGCCCGTTAAACATTAACGGAGATGGTGGCTTATCCTCGGGGCAGCCAACCAATAATGGAGGCGTGACACACTTTTGTGCACACCATTGTTGATGGTTGTCCACCCTCTTGCAAATAATATGTTGTTTCCAGTTTCAGCCTTATTTTCATTGGAGAACTTGATAGGGCGTCTGTCGGAGCCTTCTTTGTTTTCGATGTCTGTACATCCCTTCTAGGAGTCTACTAAGAAAAAGTTTGGTTTATATAATGTAAGAAAGGCCGTTTCAAAAACTTTATTAGTTGTCAATGGTGTCTGCCTCACATAAATGTGTGCAATTTTTTTTTTTTGAATTGTGAGAGCGCCATGAGTACAGATTATTGAGTTGGTCCATCTTCCCAGATATAGGTACACCACGTCTCTCTGGTTTACAGCATATATAAGACAACCATGCATGCTTGCGGCACAGCATTCCCACAATAGCAGCAGCAGTTTAAGCTAAATTTATACCCATTGTTAGTTTGGCAGCACAATTTTTAGAGGCAGTATAAGTCTCAGAGAGCAGAATGAGGTTTGGGAAGCATCAGGAAGTGTGGCTGCTTGTGTTTGTCGTTGGTTGTTTGCCGCTCTGCAACGCAGTCCTGGGGGTCTTGTTGCATGACCACTGTGGCTGGGAGCATGCCAGCCAAAACATGACATTATCCTGCTTGTACATTATTCTGATGAATTGGACTCTCATCCTCGACGAATGGTATTACATTATCCTGCTTGTACATTATTCTGATGAATTGGACTCTCATCCTCGACGACTGGTATTACATTATCCTGCTTGTACATTATTCTGATGAATTGGACTCTCATCACTAAGCGAAGCGTATGTGGTGGGCGGAATTGTGAACAGAAAGACATTATTAGTGGCAGTTGTGATTAGTTTAGAATTTTCCTTTTGAGTATGTCCAATATAACTAGGCAAAAACATATTTAGAGAAACAAGCTCAGCACACAACTCATCAATTTGCCAACAAGTAATTTCAGTTGATGGTAGCAAGAGCACAGGGAATTTTGGGGCATCCTCATACCATCTTTTAACTACTTTTTACGTAGCAGTTTTTAAACCCTATAGAACACAGAAGCCATGTATGATGCAGCTTGACACAAAAAAAAAAAAAAAAACCTAGAAAAACTGCAATCATGTATGATGCTGCTTTTACACCTTAAAAAGATAAACTTCTAAAGAAAGGATATCGATCTGCAGTTGGTGAGTCTGAATCTGCAGTGCCAGTGACGTCAAGAATTAGTGAACCTGCAGTTACAGTTCCATGAATCTTCTCAGTTCTTAAGAATTAGTGAACCTGCTATTGTAACCTACAACATGGTTGCTATTTGCTATTGTTTTTAATTAAATATACTATATATGCAGGTTCATTGAAAAGGTTATAAATGGGCCAATGTGGCACTGTAAATGTTCAGCATTGCAAACAGATAATAAAAATCTTAGCATAGGACCAACCATATTGTCATATATATCTCAATCAATGTTAAGTATTTACAGGTTACAGAATATAAAGGTCCTATTGGCGGACAGTAACTGTATTAATTAATTTGAAGTGAATGAAGAATTATCTACTGCAGACCTTCAGCTGTCACAAATATCATTAGTTAGAAACTCTAATACTCACCACAAAAAGCTGGGAAGTACTAGGTGGCAGCAGTAAGTGTAAATTTGTAAGAAAACTTGCTTATATGGTCCAATAAATTAATACAAACCCACTTGTAAACTTTCGAAGAAGGATGCACACTGCCGAAAGTATCAATATCATTCAGAAGAAAATGTCAAGCTTACCACACCAATCTAGAACAGATCTGAAACTCTACTTTCTTCAGGATAAATACCCATTTATTGACAGTAAAGTGTAACCAATCAGTGGCACTAGCAAGCGTAATGCAGTGGTAAAAAAAATCCTAAGCCAATCAGTCACTGAATTCAACATCGGAATGAGATGCAGCACTATGTCACTCACTACTCACTATCATTAACATGATGCAGCACTACGTCACTACCATTCACATCCAGCAGCCCAATACGTAGAGAAAAGAGGAAAAATGAAAGAGTTTGAACTTTGAACTTGCCTCGGAGCCTGGGACTGGACGTGGCAGTCACAGCAACGGAAGCAGGTGCTGCCACTTGCACTCCCGCGCGCGTGCCACTTACCACTTCCCTTTATAGTTGCTGCAACAGCAGCAGCCAGCCCGTAGCTCGCCGCCGCTGACTACACTCGCCCGGCACCCTCGCCGCTCACTGGTCACAGCATAGAGGTGGATGCCATCGATGTAGATCCGTCGCTGGGAGGTGGGGGATTAAATCACCGTTGCCATATCTAGGAGGGAGGAGGCCTCGCTGCCGATCACGGGAGCGGCGAGCCTCAGGGCAGCCACCGGTCGTGAGGGCGAGGAGACTGCCGCCGGATCCACAGAGTGGATGGGGAGGGAACGCCGGCAGATCCTAGGCAATGGGGAGGACGCGAGATGCGACGCGGCCATCAAATTCGGGCGGCGTGGTGGACTGGAGCAGCGAGCTAGCAGCCAGGGCTGAGATGCGTGTGGCGTTGCTCCTCCGTGGTGGTTTGTGTGGGTAGATGAAGGAGCTAGGGTTTGGTGGGAATTATTGGGCCAAGAGACAGCGTGAGAGGCCTTTTCAGCACACCAAGGCCCAACTTTCATTCAGCAACGGACGGTTCGACCCAAACACGAAGATACAGCAACCACCGTTCAACACAAAAGAAAAATATTTTTAGCAACGGCCAATCCATTGCAGTATTCAGTTTTAGCAACTGACAAACTGTGGGAAACATTTAGCAACCAACCGTCCAACACAAATTAAAACTTTTAGCAACTGCAGATTAAGGGTTGTGGTGTAGTGGCAGTATAGTCATTCTCAGCAGCATCTAGTATGCATCCCTCTCTGTGCACCACGTGTGCAGTATAGTCATTCTCAGTAGCGTCTAGTGCAGTGCGGTGTTTGTGGAGCCATTACTCCCTAGTCCCCTTTAAATGGACATGAGTGACTTTGAGTACTGGTGTACGTGTTTTGTTGCCTTGGACGAACCATGGAAACAACAGATGTGCCTATGAAAAGCATGTGCCAGTGGTGGCGTCAACAAACCCGCCTCTCTAATCTGGCATTTCAGCTGACTGTATCCCTCTGTGCATAGATTGTGATGGTGGCTTCCCCATGTTGATCCTTTTGAGCTGCTGGCGTTGCTTGATACGGTGTCAACTGCAGATAGGCAAGAGATATCCTCAACACCCAATGCTTAGTCATCATCTTCATATTGTCAATGGATTTGCTTGTGTTTTTGCTTGGTTGCACGTCTACATTGCTTCATCAAAAAGTCAGGCAACCCAAATGTGACTCTGATGCACGTCTTCATATTTGTGTTTTTGTTGCACATGGTACGCAGTCCAGTTATAATCGTTTTTTATATAGGTCACTACTATACGATGTGGGACACACATGTGTTTAGAGATGAGATAGCATGTGCATATGTAAGTTGCTTATTAATATGTTGTCGAGAAGTACAAAATACTTCTTGATATATATAGCACATGTAAAGGGGCACCCACATATGATTTTTTTTTTTTTGTATAGAATATTGTCAAACAAAACAGAACCAGGTTGGTTTGCATAGTATCTTGTTTTGCATGCACCGACCTGCCAGTAGACAGCAACACTGTTATTTGCACTATATGCAAGAAAGACGTGCGAGACACCACAGAATTCTAGCTATTTCCATTGTCTACTTGGTCGAAGAAAGCAATGGCCACGGGCTTAGGAAGCATTGGGAAATGCCACTTCTTATGTGTGTCGCCTGCAGTAACAACATCATCTTATGACCTTGCATGCCAACATTGATAGCCTGCCACAAAAGATCAATCTGGCCACAATAGTTCCGAAGTTTCTCAGTGCCACGTAATGATTTTTACTTTGACTTGCTCTGCTGGCGGCACATATGAGCAAGGAAGCCAGTGACATAGTTGGATATCCTATGTCTAGATCGATCTGACAAGCCTTGGAGGTTAAAGCAATTGGAATAAGGCAATGCTCACTCGGTTCTACAATTAAAGAAATAAGAAACGACAGATAATTAGAGCATGAAGATACCATCGGGGTGGTCAGCACACTGGTTTCTCACGTTGGTTCTCCAGAATGCTGGGGAGCTCTGATCTCATATCTCGTGTTGATCCTCCAAAGATAATACTTGGATTAGAGTGATTGTTGGCAAAAACAATCAGGTTGTGGATCAGATGAGCACCATGATTAAAATACTCCAAAGCTCCTATATCTTTCCTCTTGTGTGTTTCATGAGCATTTAAGTGGAGGCTCCCAAAAATTGTTTAGATTGTAATAGTAATGCTGCAGCCCATGACCATGGAGGTAATAGACTGCGTCCCTGGAAAGTGTAAATCTCTATTGATTATAGTTGTAACTAGCAGGCTTACAAAACAAAAAGGAGATTTGTTTGAATGGTTGAGAGGAACCGCCAGTTTCTTATTTGCGGCTATTGATCATACAGATAATTTATTATTTGCTGTGAAGGATATTTAACTATTTACAGTTAGATCATTAATTCTACTTGGTATCTTTTTCTTTTGTCTCCAGGGCTCTCGGCTGGAGTGGTTGCCGAAGACGGCTGCTGTGGGATGCATATAAGATCCATTTCTCTTGCACTGCTGCTGCCTGCTGGTGCACGCTGCTAAGTGATGTAGACCAAGGTGATTTCCTTCACCTGGGTGCTGGTTTGGTTCCCCGCCACTAATATCTGCTTATAAGCGAGATTTAGGTGTGGCCGCCAAAGGTTCATCAGCGCGCATCCAATCTGAATGCTCATGGTCCACTAATTCTATCCAATCAAGCACAGTATACCCTTTTGCAATAACCTTTTAATAAATTCCGGACCAGAACTTCAGTTCTTAATTTCTAGTAAGTTCTTCGCATTTTTGGCAATTGGCAGTTATGTAAAGTGCCATCCTAATTCCTGCATAATCAAGTACTAGTGCCAATCTGTTGAGTTTTTTTATTTTTGAGCAAAACTACAGAGGTCCATTGAGCTTCAGACACAGGCCTTGTGTTAAACAGTTTTCTGTAAGGTTTTTGGTTGAATACTAGCTATCTGGTAGAGATCATGACAAGCCTTATCCAGCCTAATTTTTTTTTTAGAGCGTGTAAGAACAACAGATGTGCCTTTCCTTTTCTAGACGTGGTTGTAATGCCAATCATGCACTTATACATATTTGTAGAGATGGGTCTCCACTATAAACTGATTTCTAGGGTCATTTGTTCTCGCTTTCACCACTAAGCCCATCATTTTGTGCATATATGAAAAGAGTGATATCATTCTAAAATGGTGACAGGACAATTCTCACGTGTAATAGCTTCCATTTAACATACGTGTAATACCTTCCATAAGCATGTACAGGACAATTCTCATCTGCACCTTGCAAGAGAGTCGTGGGTTTGGCACTATAAAACCACCACAACAAGAGGGTGCACTACACGTAATGTTTCCATTATCAGCTTGGTCCTAGAGAGCAATGGCCCTGGGCTTAGGAAGCATTGGGAAATAACTTTTTTTTTTTTTTTTGAAGAAAACTGTAGGGGCGTAACCTACAGTGTAAATTTTAAAGAAATGATGTCACACCTAGGATTTGAACCCTAGGTGGGAACCCCTCAGCCTTTACCACTCCAACTGTGAGCCCCTTGACATTTGGGAAATAACTTGATGCAAGAGTTCCATATCCACACCGTTTTTTTGAAGAATATGTCAAGATATAGCCAAGCAAGGATGCGATTATGCAGTAATCCTGAGCGAGCATCTCAGGATGGTGTGTGGTTTTTGAAGAGCGTGAAGATTAATGGATGAACAATCAATAGATTAATGGACAAGAGCTGTCACAGAGGCGTATTTTGTTGTTTTGGGATTACAGATTACCATATTAGTGCAAACAATTGCAGCCTTAATGGACAAGAGCTGACACAGAGACGCCTTTTGATTGCGGGGGGCTTTGATTTTTCGGGGTGCTCAAGTGTCCCTGATGGTGGAAGCGCTCGTGACAGAGATTCTGTGCAGAGATAGAGCGCCCGTGACAGAGATTCTGTGCAGACGTGGATGCTTCTTGCCATGGAGAGAAAGAATTGGGCTGGGGTAGTGATACATTTCATATAGGTGTTTGCTGAGTCTTTTGGATTGGTATGTTGTCTGCTGAGATGTTTTTTTTTTTTTTTTTTTTTGGCCAGGCGTGCACATGATCCTAGTCAGGCTTTACTTGGACAGTGAACACGAACCAATAGCATCCTGTGCCTTTTATGATTGCAATATTATTTGCAGCAGAATATGTTCCTGGGTAATATAGCCTCACAATTTATAAAGTCAAAAATTGGACCAGTCATCCACCAGGAGGTGGATAACATTGATTTGGCTTGTACCATGCAACTGAGCCATGTCTATATATGGCACCATAAAACCAGGAAAGAGCTGAGGCTTGAGAAGCATTGGGAATTATGGTTCCTCTTCATCAACATTGTACCAACAGAAACATGTGGAAGGTGGGACGAACGGATTTACAGTGTGCTGCTGAAAGATCTAGGGTAGGGAAAAATAAGACTGCCACTAGACCAATTTGAGACACCTAGCTTGAAGAAATCGAAGCTGCTGTAAATTTGCAACAAGGTGTCGTTCCAGTCAGGAGACTGTCGTCTCAGTGAGTCCACAGCCAGTTGTTCACTCCTGACTTGGTCCTCATGGCCCCACCATGCAGCAGTGGAATTGCTCAGTACCGTGCACACTCCACTAATGTAGCAGTTCACCGTCATTGAATTGGGGATGACTATCACTGAAGGAAAGGAAGCTAATATATTTATGCATACTCAATCAAAGCGAAAAAATGTACACTTTATCTTCTTGTTATCTACCATTTCAGTAAAAATAGATCAGCGACACCGAGCACGGTACATCCACAAGCTTTTCCATGGTAGATCCAGATTTTTGACAACGTGGCTCCGTAGGATACACAAGCTTTTCCATGCACTACTAAGAAATGCTTGTTGTGAAAGGTGCTCCCAACACATCTCCTGTTCGAGTTTAGTTCTAGCCGTTAATATCCGCTTCCAAAGCATGTCTTGTATGCATGTGCTATCTTCCCCTATTTCAGTTCTTCTGTCAATTATCCTTGGGCTAGTATGTATTCAGTCACATGCCTGTCGATTGAGTTTCGGCTTTGTCTTCAATTGTGTTGAGAAAACTACCACAGTACCTACCAGAAATTGGTTTCTGTACATCTCGGCACATTGAGAAAATCAATACTTTTGCATGTCATTGAAAAATTAGGTGTAAGTTGTCCATTAGCCAATATACTACTTTCCCTTTAAGTTACTCCGTACCCTGTTATATGTGTTGGTTTTGTAATTGCTGCAATGCCATTTTTTTTTCAAAAAAGGTAATCTGTAAAGCATTCCTTCGTTGGAAAAAACACATCTTTTTTCAGTTGTTGTACTGAACTTGACATTTGTATTTTGCCCTGCCTCCACTTACAACATGCTCGACACTCCCTATTTGATAGATTTGTATGAGATGATTAGATTTCCATACCTAAAGAAAATTACATGGCCTGTTGTTTGTTTTAACCTTTGTGCCAGGTTCTAACCTTCCAACTCAATTACACTCAGATTCTAGGGATTCACTTCCCTACCTATTAAATGTTGGTTGTTTGCTTGATATCACAGTGCATGAGCTGACAAAAGGAGTTACCTAATCTCGGAAAGAGCCAAGATTGAATGGAGCACTGAGCCATTAAATATTTATACCCTGCAGCTTCCTTTCATTATTGAATCACACTTTCCTTAATCACTTCCCTTTCACCGTACAACCACCTCAAAAAAAAAAAATGTTCATTGCAGTTCCTTTTCCAGTTCTCAATTCCCGATGGAGTAATGTGTTTGAAAGGTTATTGTTTGTGTTGGTCTACATTCAAGGGCTATGTAATGGTCTCTGAAATTTTAAATGACGTCTCAGCGGATAGCCACCGAATATAGGTACCTGATTGTCTGCTGAATCCGTTACACTACTCCACATGTACCTGTGTCTGTTAACGTTCCAAAATTGGTCATATCAAACATGAATTTTTTTGGTCCCCCTCTAACTGAAGTTATTATCATTTTGTAGGTCCGAACTCTTTTGACATTTCCAATTGTTTCGGTCAACGATTTCCCAACTATGTTCAATGGTGAGCCTCAAGCTAATACACAATACTAGGCTTCACATGTATGAGTTCATACACATATTGGTGAAAACACTAAAGTACATGTTCCTGGAGTACTAACACTGTTACTGCCATCGTGCACTAGGAATTGATTTATTTTCTATTCATATTTTTGGTTAGTCCTCATGTACACATGTTTCCACTATTCTCACAATTGGTTAGTCCTCATGTACACATGTTTACACTGAGAGTTTAGTAGCTGACCACCTACAAATGCTTCATCTAAGCACTTTATGAGATTGAGTTTATTATTATGACTGAGCGAGATCCTTTTGTCAGGTTGCCCCATTCTGAAAAGGGCACTCAGCTGCAGTTCGTAAAAATCTGGATGCAACAGCATATTGATGATGCAGCCAACTTGCTTGGGATGGCAATTATGATCGGTGAGTTTGGGATATAACTTAAGCGTCGAAAAGTTTGACCATAATTTTCGTGAAGCTTTCCTTCATATCGTGCCATAGGTGCAGTCAAAATTTACGTCGTCTGTAGTTTTGTATTGATTTGAGAAAAATGCTGTGAAGTACTCTATGCAGATCTAAGATAAGTGAATAACTGCCCTGATCTGTCCTTAATCCTCTGCTATTTGATTATACTTATATTAATTCCATGTCAACTGTTTCATACATGGTCTAAGATTAATTACAATGAATAAATGTTCATTAAACTATACAATATGAAAGATTTTCATGCTCTACGGATTTTGTAGGCCAACCTGGACCTGAATGTTAATGGGAAGCTATGTATAATAATACTCTGGATTATATTTGTTTTTGAATACTCATGCCTCCCACATACAATAATATATGGATCCAAAACCTAGCCGACCCACAAGTCAGTCAATGAAATGTTGGCTTGAGCTATTCTTCGTGTAAAAAGTATGCCATTATCTTAGTCTATTTTTCCTTGGTACAAAACTAAATGTTGCATTTTAATCATAAGTACTTCATACAAGTATGCCATCTTCGCCGCAGCACCTGAGTCAATTGGGCATGACCGTTGCCAGCGCTTGCGCAGGGTTCCCTGCTAGTTTATACCTTATTCTTTTTGTTGCCAGGGCTCTCTGCTGGGGCGGTTGCCTAGGGCTCATCATTTTCCGTCTAAGACGGCTGCTGTAGGATGCATATAAGTTGCATTTCTCATGTGCTGCTACAGCTGCTGGTGCACGCTGCTAAGGGATGTGGACCAAGGGGATTTCCTTCACCAAGCTGCAGGTTTGGTTCCCGCCACTAAGCAACATGCTGGTGTGAGCGCTCATGGTCCACTAATTCTATCCAATCAAGTAACCTTTGAAATACAAGTATACCCTTTGCAATAACCTTCTAATAAGTTTTAGGTTCCAGACCAAACTTGAGTTCTTTCTGGTAAGTTCTTCCCATTTTATATCTCAATTAGCAATTGGTTGTTATTTTTCATGCGCTGTCAAAACTTTCTCAAAAAACATAAGTTATGTAAAAAGAAAATATCTAGCTAGCCAACAATTTGGTACTCCTTCTCTACTGAAATATCATAAAATATTGTTGAACTTACCCCTAGAATTCTTTATTGCAGGACAATGGGAGTGTATACGTTTAAGTTACATAATATTGTTGAGCTGGTCTGTCTATATTAATCAGGAAAAAGGGCATGCCAAAATCCATTGTTCTATTCATTACGATCGAGGAAACTAAGATTCTAGTGATATAATATATTATAGAGTCAGTTAATAATTTAATAAATGATTTGCTGTTGTAATCACCAAATCTCATTCTCAAATGAATGTCTTGTGTGACAGCTGTATGCACCCTTGATACGGACGTTTCGCAGGTTTTAATTTAAAGCCAGGAGCTTTAGTAAAATGTAAAGTGCCATGATTCCTGTGTAATCAAGTACTAGTGCCCAATCTGGTGAGTTTTTTTATTTGTGAGGAAAACTGTCCTTTGAGCTTCGCAACACGTGCCTTGTGTTAAGCGGTTTCTTTGTAAGGTTTTTGGTTGAATACTAGCTAATTGGTAGAGATCATTGTTGGTGTTTCTTACGCACACGAGAAATCCGCAAGCGCACGGAAATACAGTTGTAGCACTTCACCCGGTGGTAAGCAGGGTATCGTGTTTTACACAAGGACGGTCGCAAGAGTTGGCTTTTCAGGTCTATGTCAACCTAAGGCAAGGGTTTGTTTTACGAGAGTAGCGAGGTATCTATAGGCTAAGTTTTCCAGGGCAATGATTCCTAAAGTCTGTTGTCTACTCACTTCGGGCACCGGCCCGCTCCCAAATGGGTAGAGTCCGGCAATTAGCTCTACGACACAGCCGAACGTGGGGGGATTTCGAGGGACGGACAAGGCTTGTCACGACCAAGCCGCCGACCCCCTCAACCGTGGGATGCACCGCAAAAGGTAGGTGAACGCTAGTCCAAACACCACGTTTGCACTATTGGTCACAGTTCTTGATGTTGGCCAAGGTTCCCCGGTCAAAGAGTTCCTCCACCAAGAACTAACGTTCAAGGCGATCTACCAATCCCGCAAGTCTACAACAGCTAAGAAATATACGAAGGAAATTAAGTAGCTGCAAGATAATCACAAGACTCCTTACCAAAGTGTAAGCAGCTTGCAGAGGTACAAGCCGGGCGGGTACCGACAAGTCCGGCACTCCGTCCTCCTAGGAACCGCGGAACACCGAGGGGCAAACCGGCAACTCCGGGTAGAAAGAACAAAGCTTCTTTCTAGCTTTTCCCTCTCTCACTCTCTAGAATTAGGAGATAGAAGAAGAAGTAGAAGAAGAAGAAGAAAATCTAATTCTACTCTCTTGCACAAGTGGACTGGTTTCTCCTTTGAATTTTTATTGATTGTTTGAGAGGGAGAGAGGGGGCCTATTTATACACAAGGGGAGGGGCCTAAGTGCTAAAAACACCCAAACCGTCCTAGGAAAACCTTCCATGTACGCCAAACCGACCATCCCACGTCGGTTTCGTCGGTTTTGGAAGGTAACAAACCGCCTCCCCGAAGCTGGGCTCGAACCGCCTCGGCGGTGGTGCGGCCGCACAGGTGGTGCGCTACGCACCATGCCGAGGGCCGGCCTGGCCCGGCCGGCAGGCTGGGCTTCCTTGCTCTGAAAAGTTGTAAGGTGGACTTGGCCCGGCCTGGTTTTGACGTTTTGTTGCGATTTTTGTTTGGGCTTGCCATTTGCTCCTTTGGGCCTTTTTCTATTTGTTGATTTTATTTCTTTTTCTTTGTCTTTTTGGCCCAAAGTGATCATCCATGAGTTTGTACCTGCAAGTCCAAATAAACACCAAAACTTTGGAATATGTTAGTTGAAATTCTTATTTCTAGGTTGTTTTGGTGTTGTGTTGACGGTATTTAATTTGTCGTTGGTTACCGTCAACAATCATGACAACCCTTATCCAGCCTAAATTTTTAGAGCGTGTAAGAACCACAGATGTGCCTTGCGTTTTATAGACGTGGTTGTAATGCCAACCGTGTACTTATACATATTTGTAGAGATGGGTCACCACTATAAATGGATTCCTAGCTAGGGTCATTTGTTTTCACTTTCACCACTGGGCCCATCTTTTTTGTGAATATATGGAAACTGTGATTTCATTCTAAGACGGTGTCAATAAAATTCTCACGTGTAATAGCTTCCATATTCCACACGTGTAATAGCTTCCACAAGTATGTACAAGACAATTCTCATCTGCACCGTGCAAGAGAGTCATGGTGTGCCACTATAAAACCACCACAACAAGAGATTGCACTACACGTTATGTTTCCATTATCAGCTTGGTCCCAGAGAGCAATGGCCCTGGGCTTAGGAAGCATTGGGAAATAACTTGATCCAAGAGTTCCATGTCCACACCATATATTTTTTTGAAGAATATGTCAAGACATAGCAAACCAAGGATGCGGTTATGCAGTAACCCTGAGAGAGCATCTTAGGATATGGTGTGTAGTTTTTGATAAGCGTGAAGAATAATGGATGGACAATCTAGAGATTAATGGACAAGAGTTGTCACAGAGACACTGATGTCTTTTTTTCTCATCCGTGGGTTTTGGGATTAAGGATTACAATATCAGTGCAAACAACTGCATTGTTATTTATTAGAAATTCAAGCAGTATGGGTCTCTACGGCAGCTGATCAAGCCTACCCGCAAAAGAAGTTTGAGTGGCACACATGCAGCCAAGTGCTTTTTATGATGCTTCGGAAGCCCAATGGACCATACTCTCCTTTTTGAAGTTTATTAAGCCTGTGCTAAACTCCTAGTTATCAAAATAGTGAAAAATAGTCATTTAAATGTGCTATAGATGTTGAATTTACAGTTCCAAAGAATTATGCGACCAATAATCTCGCGGGGGCTCGAACCCTGGTTCTGCACGTGTCCTCCATTAGAAAAAGATTTTTTTTAAAAGAAAAATAGAAAGCTTAGAGGCAAAACAAATAATTTAGTCATCTAAAGTATGTTACCTTCATGGATGTATTTTTGCTCTCCACGGCGGATGATATAATTTAGGCAAAACAAATAATTTAGTCATCTCAGGAAAAAAAAAAAAATACTAGCCATCTAAAGTAACAACTCAGGAAATAATTATTGTAGTCCACATTGAATCATTGGGGTTGCTAGTATGTTACCTTCATTGATGTATTTTTGGTCTCCACGGCGGATGATATAATTTATGGTACACCGAAAGTGAAGTCATGTTGTGGATTCTGAGGAGAACAGCTGGCTGTTTGACACTAAGTTTTGTCACAAATGTGCGGGAATAGATCATATCCATTAAAATATTTATTTTTGGCGTAGCAAAGAGATACAATAGTCTTGTCATTTTTGTCCCTAATCCTTTCTTCTTTTTTCATCCCTTAATTTCCATTCTTTATCTCCCTTTCTGGTGAACGTTGGCACAAATAGCCTTTAACAGATGTGGTTTCCTTAAGACATCTACGTACATTAACCATTAACAGATACAATAACGGAGGTGCGACACACTTTTGTGCCCACCACCGTTAATGCTTGGACACTGTCTTGCAAAATCATATGTTGTTTCCAGTTTCAGCCTTGTTTTCGATGGAAAACTTGATTGGACATCTGTTGGAGCCTTCTTTGTTCTCAAAACACCCCATAAAAAGTAGTAGGGATGCCTGTATTAAGAAAAAAGTTCGGTTTATATAATGAAAGAAAGGCCGTTGCTAGAACTTTATTAGTTTCCAATGGTGGCAGCCTCAAATATAGGTACACCACGTCTCTCTGGTTTTCAGCATATATAAGAACGCTATGCCTGCGGCACAACAATACCACAATAACAGCAGCACTTTAAGCTGCATTTATGCCCATTGTTAGATTGGCAGCACAATTTTTAGTAGCAGTATCAGCATGGTCTGAGAGAGCAGAATAAGGCATGCGAGGCATGAGGAAGTGTGGTTGCTTGTGTGTGTTGTTCGCTGTTTGCCACTCCGCAATGCAAGCCTCGGTGTCTTGTTGCAAGACAGCAGTGGCTGGCCACAAGCGAGCCAAATATTGGTGTCATACTGCTCGAAGTTTATTCTGATCAATCCGACTGTCGTCCTCCACGATTAGTATTACATTGTGCAGTCATCATTATGCGAAATGTATGTGGTGGGCAAAATTATGAAGAGAAAGACAAGTTGGCTGTTGTGATTCGTTTAGTATTTTCCTTTGCCAGAATGAGCAATGCAAAACGTTGACACCTTTGTTTCATAAACAGGATCGAGAAGCTTTTATTTTGTTGGATAGCATATCAATTAGAATGTTTCGCCTCTGAAAATCGAGCAGCTTCAATCAAGGCCCTTGAGAAATGTGATTCTTATATATGTCCGAGCTCGACAAAACACAAGTGAATTGTTTTTACTTGTTTTACAGCCAAGACTTCCTCGATGGCCTTTTTTTGTACTCTGTTTGCACGGCGTTGCATCCATATACCAGGTTACTGTTGATGGAAGTCTGACCATTTGTGGAGAAAGAACATTTTATGGTGACTAATTTGTAGTGCTAATGACCATCGTAATGCTAGAGAGAGGCTGACGATTCTAGCTTCCTTTGATGTAGAAATAGACGAACTAACACAGAGGCCTCGAGGGAGGTACGCAATCATTCGTGCTTCGAAGCATCCATATCCGTGCGCCACATTTGCAGCCTTGGATGAAGTGTCGAACAAGAGGCGACTCGCAGTAGGTCTACAACATGTTGGAGTCTAGAAGGTGTGTGCCAGAGGTGGCGGTGATGATACTGCCTCTCTAATCTAGCGTTTTGGTCAAATACATCAAGCCATGCAAAGATTCCCACACATAGATTGTGGTGATGGCTTCCCCCTGTTCATCCTTCTGTGTTGCTGGCATAGGACCCTTGATATGGTGGCTGGCTGATGATAGGCTCGAGATATCCTAAACACCCAATGCTTATTCATCATTTTGATGTTGTCAATGGATTAGCTCGCATTCTTGCTTGGTAGTAGTATGTGTAGATTGCTTCTTTCAAAAGCTAGGCGACCTATAGATGACTCAGAGACATAAAAGTATCTGCTTACTTTAGATTGATATATATTTGTATCTTTGCTGCAGGTGGCATGTAGTCAATCGTAATGGGCCTTTATACACGTCACGAAATGTCAGTATTTAGCAACAAAGCACGTGGACCATGCACGGCGTTGTATTCATACACCAGGTTACTGTTGATGGAAGTCTGACCATTTGTGGAGAAAGAAACATTTTATGATGACTAATTTGTAGTGCTAATGACCATCGTAATGCTGGAGAGAGGCTGACGATTCTAGTTTCCTTTGATGTAGAAATAGACGATTTAACACAGAGCCTCGAGGGAGGTATGCAATCATTGGTGCTTCTAAGCATCCATATCCGTGCACCACATTTGCAGCCTTGGATGAACTGTCGAACAAGAACCGACTCGCACTAGGTCAACAACATGTTGGAGTCTAGAAGGTGTGTGCCTGAGGTGGCGGTGATGATACTGCCTCTCTAATCTTGCATTTCGGTCAAATACATCAAGCCATGCAAAGATTCCCACTCATAGATTGTGGTGGTGGCTTCCCCCTGTTTATCCTTCTGGATTTGCTTAGTCATCATTTTGATGTTGTCAATGGATTTGCTCGCATTCTTGCTTGGTAAAATATGTACATTGCTTCGTTGAAAAGCTAGGCGACCTAAAGATGACCCAGAAACATAACAGTATCTGCTTACTTTAGATTCATGTTCTTATCTTTGCTGCTGGTGGCATGTGGTCAATCGTAATGGGCCTTTATACACGTCACCAAATATCAGTATTTAGCAACAAAGCACGTGGACCATGAATGTGTCCAGAGATGAGATAACATGCACATATGTATCTTGGTTACTTATATCTTGCCCTCAAGTACAAAACCTTCTTGATGTATAGCGTGTTTAAATATGAACCCACATATGAGAACTCTTCTGTACACAATCCCAACAAACAATGAGAAGCAGGGTGGTATGCATATATAGTGTCTTGTTTTGCAGACCGAGTTCCTCGTAGACAACATACAACTTTTTAGTTGCACCATATGCGAGAAGACGTGTGAGGCACCACACATTCTTCTATCTGTTTCAGTTGTCAACTTGTTCCAAGAGATCAATGGACATGGGCATAGGAAGCATTAGGAAATGTCATCTCTTTTGCCTATGCTCTCTAGTGGAAGTCCAGTCCTTGGGGCTTGCATGGCAGCACGGACTGACATCCGAACCAAACTATCTTGCAACAACAGTTTGTGCCGGTGTATCAAGATCCTCATGACGCACATGGACAGCATGGCCTTTGAGCTTATACCTGTTGGAAATTCCCTGGGATCTTCATTTAGGTTGTTAATCAACCCTGTAGTTTTACATTCCACAGGACTGGGAAGCAAACGGAGAAATACAAGAAATACATGCTGTTTGTGTTATGTAGCAACGGGTCACCTGCGTTATAATTAAAGAAATAAGATACATCGGATAACAAGGCCTCTTTGTGCATGTACAAAATTAAGATAAAATCGAGGTGGTCAGCACACTGGTTCCACCACTAGTAACGATTCGATTTTACGGCAGGGGGCCAGATCTTTTCCGTGGCGGGCGCAATTTGCACCCGCCATGGAAATGATCGAGCCCCCTCGCCGGCTTTCGGGCCGCTCTTTTACGTGGCGGGCGCGTTGCAGGCGCCCGCCACGCGTCCTGCTTCTTTTGCGTGGCGGGCATGTTAGGGCGCCCGCCACGCAAAAGGCCGCAGCCTATATAATCTGGACGGCCGCCTCTTCATCTTCTCCACGAACTTCCTCTTCCAACTCTTGTGGGGGGAGGTTTTGATCCAAAAACTGACAAAAACTTTGATTTGGGTGTTTTGGCTTTGATTTGGTGGAGGAGAAGACACTAATTGGTCAGTTAATGCCTCTTTTGATCTTTCTTTCCCTCTTTTTCATCCCCTCTCTAAATCTAGAGACACATGAGGAGAGAGAAAACTGCCTTTTCTCTAGATCTAGATCTATGGTGGAACTTTTTTTTTTTTGGTTTGGAGGAGATAGAAAACTGCCTTTCTCTAGATCTAGATCTCTGGTGCAACTTCATCTCTTTTTTTTTGGTTTTGGAGGAGAGAGAAAACTGCCTTTCTCTAGATCTAGATCTATATATGGTGGGACTTCTTCTCCTTTTTTTTTTTGGTTTTCAGTACTATGTAATGGCACTAATTAGCTTTTGGAAGAGCGAGGGATCGATCGGGATGGAGAGGCACCGAGCCCCGGGATTTGGATGTATGAGATGAAGAGGGTTGATGGCGCATACTATGATGAGGTGAAGAAGTTTGTTGCTCGGCGAAGCGACACAAATGAGAATAATTCAACGAGCCCGATCATCCGTCCGTGCGCAAAATGCAAGAATCGAAAGCCTTCTCGACATCGTCGTGCGATCTCACCCTAATCATGCATGGCTTCGTCGGTGACTATTTGGTCCGGACTTTTCACGGCGAAGAAGTTCCACACCCTTCGATCCACCGGTCGATCCAGTACCGAGCGGTCCCGATGCGATGCGATACCAGAAATTCCACCGGCGGTCCAATTCCATCAGATTTGTTGAAACCACGGCCGGCGTCGGCGATGACGGCGATGACGGTGGTGGTGGTGGAGGGGACAGCGGCGGGGAGAATCCTATGACGCAACCCGAGGATGTCCGGGTTTTGAAGACTTGGTCAACCTACTCGATGAGGGCGACATTACGTTTGGGTGCCCGAGATGGTTGGAAAACTTCAAACAGATGAAGCGGGCAGCGAGTTGATCCTCTCTACAAAGACAGTCCGGAGGGTTGCACGGCCGAAGTTTTACCCCGAACTTGGCGATGTTGAAGTCTCGCCATGGTCGGTCCGACACTAGCTTCAATGAGCTCGTAAGTTACCCGGCCTCCACGTATCCATCGCCTAACAAGGTTCACCGCTAGCACGTATCGCGCTAAGAAGTTGATCCGCCCGGTGGCGATGAAAGTGAAGAAGTTCGATGCCCGCCCCAACCATCGTATCCTATATCGGGGCGTCGATGCGAGAATTTGACCGGTTGTCCGCCTTTGTGGCGCTAGTGTCGATACAAGCGGAATGCCGGATGTCGTGGGCGATGACCTCGATGAGGAAGCGGGGACAGGCGAAAAAAAAAAAAAGGGGGCGAAGAAAACCGGTGCGGCGCGAAGAAGATCATGTCAACGGGGACGAGGAAGAGGAAGGTTACACGCAGAGGAAACGTCCAGCCCAATTGTCAATGTGGTACCTTCCGGTCACCGATCGCCCTGCGGGCTCTCTATGGGAACCCTAAGGATGCTAAGCACATGACATGGCATGCATCTAGCGATCGTCTAAAGGATGACAGGGAATCTACGGCACCCTTCGGATGGTAGCGGTGGCAAGACTTCGGCGCCGCCTACCCCCGACTTTGCGAGAGGAGCCCGAGAACGTTCGGTTCACATTGAGTACCGATGGAATGAACCCATTCGGTGACTGGCGGCAGCGCGCACGGCACATGGCGGTCGTCCTCACCATGTACAATCTACCTCCACATCTTTGTCAAAAGCGCGGTATGTTTTGCTCACCATGCTTATTTACGGACTGGGCGGCCCGAACAACGATATAGATGTGTTCCCGGAGCCGTTCATGGAGGAGATGGAGGTACTTGTTTGAAGATGGGGTCAGCATGGTTGATGCGTACCGCAGCGTAAGTTCACTTGTCGAGCCATCATCTTTGTCACCATCACCGATTACCCGGCCTGTTTTTCATTATCGGGCAGATTAAAGGGAAGACCGCTGTGTAGCTTGCATCGAAGAAACCTGCTCCACTTACACGAAGGGATCCAAAGAAACCGTGTACATGGAACACGGGCGCTTCCTCTGCAGCAAGCATAGGTACAGAGATGCAAAAATGAATGTGTACTTTGACAACAAGGGCGAGTTGAAACCTCAGCCGGCACCGACTAGTTATGGTCCGAAGGTGTTTGACATGGTGAAGGACTTGGAGTGCGAGTTTGGAAAGAAGAAGAAGAAGAAAAAAGACGATGATAAGGAAGACGGCACCTCCAAGACAAAGAAGCGAAAAGAGGGATAAACTGGAGGAAGGAGCGCCTCCAACCGTTCCTTTCAAGAAGAAGTCAATCTTCTTCAAGTATCTAAAGTAATCTTGAAGATACCGCATACACCCCACGCCGATCGATCGGATGCACCTTGAGAAAAATGTCTTCGAAAGCACGATCGGTCTCTCGATGGATATCAAGACCAAGGCGAAGGATGGTGTGAAGCCACGTCGGGATCTTGTTGACATGGGCATCCGACCGAAATTCACGCTACCACGACTTCGAACGGTAAAGTCGAACTCCCGGTGTGGCCTACAACCTAACGAGAGACGAGAAGTTGGCTATGTGTCGGTTGATGCGGGGTATCAAGGTACCGACGGGTTTCTCTTCCAACATCAAGAGTCCGGTATCCATGAAAGACCTCACAATGACGAACTTCAACGCGCGCCGATGCTCACATCATCTTTGACGGTGTTCCTTCCAATTGTGATCAAAGCCGTTCGTCCCAAAATACGTGAAGATGGTGGTCACAAGGATTTCATACTTCTTTAACCAAATCAACGGTAAGGTAATTGCTAAAGCGGATCTGCCCACTGAAAGAGTTCATCACGGAAACAATGTGCCGGATAGAGATGTGTTTCCCACCGTCGTTCTTTCGACATTATGCCACACCCGATGATGCACATGGTTGATCGATAGAACAGGTTTGGGACCCGTGTACCTACAGGCGATGTGGACCAATCGAGCGACTAATGTCTACCCTCAATCGATTCAATCATAACCGCGCTTACCCGGAGGGCTCTATGATCGAGGCATACACAAGCCGAGGGCCGTGAACTCGGTGTGTGAAGTACATAAATGATGGGAGGGCTATTGGGCTTCCGGTGCATCAACATGAAGGCCGAACCTCGGGGATGGGGTGCGCGGGCCGAAAAAGCACGCACCGACATACATAGGGACAAAGTGCTAGACGCTCACTACAAAGATCCTTCATCAATTGCCGATCATGGACGAATCGTGAAAAAGCACCTCAAAGAGCTCCGCCGTGCAAGTAGGAAAGCGCAAGAACTGTCCAAGGGCTGAGGCGGAAGAAGGAACACAAGAGCACTTTCCTCCGGTGGCTCCAAAAAGCGGGAACATTCCCCGTGAGATGATGCGAGACTGTGAAGAAGCTTGTGTCGGGGCCGTCCATGCAGTGACCACGTCGCAAGGGTATGATGTCAACGGGTACGGGTTCCACACAAAAAAGAAAAGGACAAGAAGAGTGCATCACGTAACAGCGGTGTTCGATATGAGGGCGAGGAACAGCGTGGACAGGGGAGAAGATGACATGCTTCGCACAAGTCGAAGAAATATGGGAACTTGACTACGGCGGTAACCTACAGTAACCGTTTTTTTGTTACCGATGGGTCAAGCCTTGGGCGCTTCTAGTGGACGATTTTGGGCTAACCACCGTGAACCTTCGAGTGTGTGCGGTACAAAGATGATCGGTGGGTGCTTGCTTCGGATGTCGCACAAGTAGGCTACTACATGAACGCGGAGAACACAAATAGACATATTGTCGTGGCGGGAAAGCGGGATCGTGGGAGGCGATGGGGTCCAGAGTCCCGAAACATACAACAACTATGATGAGTTCAAGCTCTTTATAGATTTTCCAAAAAGATGAAGGCAATTGGAGGACGTAATCAATCCCGACAAGACTAAAATGATGCCATGGACCCGCCCCGATGGCGAAGAAGACCACCAATGCACCGGCACCAAAATGATATGTAGTTTTTGTTATTCGATGTAAAAGTAGTCCAAAATGATACAAATATCTCACCGAGTTTCGAGAAACTATAGGGAGACTAGTAATTTTTGAACTACACTTTTGTAACACTTTCTCGTATGAAATGTAGATCGTGATGAGTTATGAAGTTTCCATATAACATTTTATTCGATATAAAATCTTGGCCGTTTGATGAGTTATGAAAAGTTGACACGCGGCGGGCATCCTAACCATTTTATAAAAAATTATAACAATTTATAACATTTTATAATAATTTATAACAATTTATAACATTTTATAATAATTTATAACCACTTTTAACAATTTATAACAATTTATAACATTTTATAATAATTTATAACCACTTTTAACAATTTATAACAATTTATAACAATTTATAATAATTTATAACAATTTATAACATTTTATAATAATTTATAACAATTTGTAACCACTTTTAACAATTTATAACAATTTATAAGAATACTTACACAATTTATGAAAATATTACACGGGCGGGCATCTAAAGGCGCCCGACCACAAAAACATTAACCGTGGCGGGCATCCTTACCCGCGCCACGGTTAATGTTTTCCGTGGCGAGCAACCTCTGCGCCCGCCACGCCGCTATATCACCTATAAAACCAACGGCCCGAGATCCAGTAACGCTAAGTCCTCGAGCGTTTCCAAACGACCCGAAGGGGCTGCGAATTTTTTCCCCCCACCGCCGCCGCCGCCACTTGTCACCGCCACCGTCACCGCCCACTTGTCCCCGCGGCGCCCCGTCCCCCACCCCGTCCCGCCCTGGCCCGCGCCTCCGTCCTCGCCCTCGTCCGCGCCTCTCCTTACTCCCTCGCCCGTCCTCTACTCCACCGTCCAGGAAACCCTAACGCCGCCGTCGTCGTCGCTGCGCCGTCTCCATCCGCCCCGTGGTGCCCGTGGTGCCGCCCCCGTCCGCTTCGCCGGTGCCCGTGGTGCCGGGGTGTCCGCGATGCCGGCCCCGTCCGCCCGTCCCGTCCCCCGCCATCCCGATCCTCGCCCCTGTGCGCCGCCGTCCCGTCCGCTCGCCCGGAACCCTAACTCGGGTCCGTGGTGCTGCACTGTGCTGTCCGTGGTGCTCGTGGTTCGATCGTGGTGCTTTCGATCCGTGTGGTGCTCGGCGGTGACCCCTCGGTGCTCGTCGGCAACCCTGCTCCATCTCCATCCTCTATCGGTCCTCCGTCTTTGGTCATCGGTGACCCTCCTATTTCGTGCCTCTCTCCCTCACCGTACATTTTGTTGAAATTGCTCATTTTGATTTGAGCTCCCCGTCATTTGGAATTGAGCCGTTTGAGATATCTCCGTGCTTTTTGAGACCGCCTGTGATGCCACCCATCGTTTTTGTGCCCACCTCACTTTGCGCCGTGATGCAAAATTAAAACAAATTAGCTGAGCTTATGTGCCACCGCCTGTGATGCTATAGAATTTGGATAAACTGAGCATATGATTGGCCCAATCCTCTGTTTTTGCCTCTATTTTTGTATTACAATTTAAACTGTTGCTGATTCCAATTTGGATGATTGTGCCTCTATTTTTGTTGCCTCTGAATTTTGGACCTAGCTTATGTTTGGGGAGCCAATTTAAACTGTTGCTGAATTTGGGGAGCCAATTTACACTTGAGCTTATGTTTGTGCCTCTATTTTAGCCTCTGAATTTTGGACTCAGCTTATATGTCACTTGAGTTCACTAGAGTTCACTTGAGGTAGCCTGTGATGCTATAGAATTTGGATATATGTTGGACTGTTAAATTAACTAAGTAATTTCTGAATTTGGATATATGTTGGACTGTTGGCCTAAGCAATTTGATGGCCTAATTGCCTAGACTTGCCACTATGCCTACATCCTTAACCGGTTGAAACAACAATGTCACTCTATGTTAATTTGCTACCCTATTTCACTGTCAATGCTGAGCATATGTTGGGGCTGTTGGCTCTGTTTGCCCCAAGACAATGTCATGTTTAAACTTAGCTGTCATGTTTAAACTAATCTATGCTAAACTCTTTGTCATGTTGTCTATGTTGACATGAACTTATCTATGCACTAGCTACCCTGACTTGCATGAACTTATCTATGCTAAGCTACTGTGATGTTTAAACTGATCCAAACTTACCCTACTTTCATGTTTTCCCCTTAATTCCATATATTTGTCAATGCTGCCTACTACTCTTTTTGTTTGAATTGATTGGCTTGGTTTCAAATTACCTCTGCTCCCTATTTTCTGTTGGCTGTTGGAGATATATATGCAATGATGTGAACCCATTAGTGCTGAGGCAGTGGCATATATGCAATGACATGAACTTAATTATTGGAGCTGAGGCAGCGGCTATGATGATTCAATGTCCCCCTATATACTTGGAAGCTTCTAAACTAGGACGGCTTGTACAAAGCAACCAGTTTAGAAGCGATGTGCATGATCACAGGGGGGGCTATATCTGAGCCAATCTTTTTATTTCTCTCTTTCCGCAATTTTGAATTACGCTTGTATACTCCTCCTATATACTATAGTACTAAAGCACTATATATTTGTAGCTTGAAATGGCGAATGAACAAGAACAGCCTCGGCTTGAAAAGGCGAATGAACAAGAACAGCCTCGGCTTGAATGGGAGTCGCCTAGCTCTAGCAACGGAAGTGGCGGCGACTTCTGGTACCCCAGCACGCAAGTGGAGCCTCGTATAGCCCGTGTAAGGGTAGAAGGAAACGTCTGGAGGAGGAAGAAGATCCTAATTTCAACCCGGGACGAAGCACCAAGCAAGAAAGCGTCGGGTTAAGGAAGTGCAACGCTGAACGCCCCGCCACCGCTCCTCCACAAGCAGCCTCGAGCAACAACCCCCCTCGTCCCACGGCCACCTCTTCGTGGGCAAAGCAAAGGGAGACAAGCCGAAGCGGAGAAGGGGAGACCGTGGGAGCGAGAAGAAGATCAATGAGGTCCTTGTCATTCAAGAGTTGGGGCCGCGGGGCGAGCCACCGCTTCCTCCCGAAGTCATCGCGAAGCGGCACACTCGGGGTGTCGTGTTTCGTGAAGGATAAGGTCTCCATTCTTATCTAAGACCGAAAGCCGTCCCCGACAATCGACAAGTTAAGGGTGTGGAGCGAGGTACGTAAACGGTTCCGGTATCCGCCAGCGCCGATATGAAAAAGGTGGAGCAGCATGTATACGTCCTCGCCGAAGAAGCTTCCGAACTGAAAGTACAAAGCTCAACGCGCACTTTTACAAGAAAGGACGCCTACCCTTCACCAAGTACACCATGATCTCGAAGAAGTATGGGAGGAGTTCTGCAAAAAAAGGCTAAGCACGCCCGAAGCAAAAGGCAAAGAGCGAGAAGTTCTCTCGAGCTAGCCAAACGGAACAAACTGCCCCACTACATGGGCGGTGTTGGGTCGCCCGGACACAAGCCGGTGTGGCGGGCGAAAGAAAGGAGAAGACATGGAAGGCGGGGAGTGGATCCGTACGAGGGTCTGTGATGAAAGGACCCGGGACTTCCTCTACGCCCACAAGCCCAAGAGCCGGAAGCCCAAGCCCCCCGGATGAAGGAGGTCGAGAAGAAGGTCATAGAGGCCACTGCGGCTAAGAACAAAGAGGACCCTAGAGATTCTTCGGCGGGACACGATGCGTTGGCGCAGCCTTGGGAAACCCCGAGCATCGCGGCGCGTCCGTGGCATGAGCTCGAGAAGAGTTGGGCGATGATGGGCTCGTGGCGATCGGATGCTTGCCTCGCATCACACGAGGCGAGGTACAAGGAGGGTGCGAGGCGGGAAGGGCGTGATGAGGCCTTGCAGCAAATGATCACCACGATCCATCAAAGAGGCCCTCACGAGCAACGACCCCGGATGGTCGAAATCCGGAAGCGGATGTTCCGCAACGCTGGTATGCGGTGCCCACCCGGCAAAGAACCCAGCAGCACCTGCGCTCTTGACCCGATGGGACCCCGTTGGATGATATCACCGAAGAGACACCATGCAATATGTTGATACACATACCGGCGGGTTGGGCAAGAAAAAAGGTAGCGGCCAAGGGGGTGGTATTTCCTCCCGGAACTTGCAAAGAGTACGAAGCGCCGCGAGATCCCTCGAATGTCCTCGAAGTCAACATTGGGTTTGTGGCGCGGAACATGAAGGCGGGAGGCTGGACTATCCCGGTCATAACGAGGTGAACACTCTAGGAGCTGCTACGTGTTACAACGTCTTTGTGGCGAAGGTGGACATTGAGCTGAATATGTCGACGCGTTGACTCCACCTTCCGGCTCAACAAAGAAGGCGAAGCGGACCCGAGTACGCCACCGGACCCGTATGGTGACTCCTCCGGCGATGATGATGAAGGTGGTGGCGACGGCGGAGGCAACGACCCTCCTTATGGTTCCAATACCCCCTGCTAAGGAACCGGCACAAGACGAGCCTCGGGGAGCCGACACACGAAGGAGCCGACACACGAGGAGCCTAAGGAGGCAGACAATCGATCGGCCCGGCACTGAGGAGCCTAAAGAGCTGACACCTCAAGAGCCGGCACCTCGGGAGGCGACACATGAGGGGCGGCCCGATATACGAGGAAGCAACGGGCGAAAACACGTTGCCGGTCCTGAGGCGAGAGTAGGGAGCGAGACACCCGTCTACACTCAAGGCCTCCAATAGACAACACCTCAAGCGCCGGGAAGCAAAAGGAGCTCGACCTAGCAAATGCCCTCCAAAGACCGAAGAAGCACACATTCGATGAAGAGGAGGTCGCGGCACCCAAGTACCCGCCACCCGGGAGGCCCAAAGAAATAGATATTCGATCCGAAAGGTATGCCCCGCTGAAACAACAAGTTGTAATAAGTTATTAGCTACTTCGTTTCGTAACCCTAGCCAACATTTGTACCGCCCGCTTTTGCAGGCCAAAATCCCCACCTTATAAGGGGTTTGTCACGGACGAATGCCCCGACTTCGTTCGAGTTTGGAAAGTTCATGATCCCAAAGGCCCGGCTCATCGATGCCGGGGGACCGAGACTCGGAAGTTCCATGCATGGTACATGGAGTGCGCCAAAGCGTGGATTGTATAGCTTCGGTGTCCTTCTTCCTAAGGAGTGCTTCCACTACCCCATCGAGCTCCAGTTCACAATTACATTCGATGACATGTTGAGACTACTTAGTCGACGGGACATTGGCGTCGCCCAAGTCACCTTGTTTACGATGTAAAGCGCAATTTTACTTGCACATGTCCCTTGCATCCGTATATAGATTCTTTCTTTCAAAGGTACCTATGCCACGACCACATGTCCTTGTAGGTTGTGCGCCAATGCAACCAGGTTAAACAACGGTGTTCTTTACCTCTCTCCATGGCACATCTCGTGAGAGACGGTCGTCGGTTATAAGCTAAGAGCGGACCATCCCGACCTGGTCAACTTGACGTCACGAGGAAAGACGAAGATCCGGGATAAGAATGAAAAGAGCTAAGAAGTTGGAGGTAGCGTAATACATCATATCGGTGATGAAAAAGGTCAAGGAAAATGGGCCTCGATGTATTCTCGGCGCCTTACCAATATGGAATGGGGATGGTAGGACATTGGATCTATTTCATGATCTTTCCTCGGGGGAGGGAGGGCCGTTATCTTTGACTCACTACGAGGCCACGAACCCGCTCGGCTACCAATAATTCGAAAAAAAATCTTGAGATTGTAAGTGATCGATGAACTCCTTATGCAATTATATACTAGAGTCGAATATCATATATCGTTGACAATATAGTGCATTCCGCATGCAGCGCTTACAAGAAATACTTGAAGGATCGAACTGCTTTGGATCGTCGATCCCGAAGTGTAAGGAGCGCAATGGAGATAGACTCAAAATCAAGCGAAATTTCCCTAAGATGCGTAAATGAAACATAGTTTTTTCTTAGTACGACTACCTTGCTATAGCTTCGATATTACTAATAACACCGGGTTTATTGTGTGCGATGCCTCAAACAACCATACGGATCAAACTTGTGTGGATTCTTCGTGCGTGAGTACCTCCGGGCTGCGGAAGGTACAAATCCAGCTACCGACAGCTCAAGGGCGCAAGGAACACGTTCACGGGGGTGATACAAAAAAGGCAACCGACGAGATGCGGTTCAGGCGCCGATGCGCATACATCCGCAAGTTCGTTCTAGACATGGTAGTTCACGGCAAGTACAGCCGTACTTCAATCGGGGACCGATGAGCTGGGGCTGTCTATAGTGTTTGGGCCGCTAAGGAGATGGGAAGAGCTAGGTCTTACGGACTATCTTCATCCGATCAACATATAGCTCACAATGTTTGTAATGGATATGTTGTAATTAAAACTAGTACATGTTGGATATGAACTAATGGATCGATCGATCGATCGGTGAAACTTGTATATATATATGAATCGATGTATATATATGTATATATGATGTATATTAGAGTACATGTCTGTGTATATATATATGTGTGTATGGATTGATACATGTGTATATATATGTATATATATATATATATATACATATACATATATATATATATTATTTTTTTTAAAAAAATTGAAGCCGTGGTGGGCAACATAACTTCGCCCGCCACGTAAAAGAAACTTAACCGTGGCGGGCGTAGCACGCGCCGCCAGCCATCGCATTTCTTTTGCGTGGCGGGCGAGGTTACGCCGCCCGCCACGGCTTCAAGCCCTAGCGTGGCGGCACGACCGCCCGCCACGGAAGGCCCGCGATTATCCGTGACCTTTCGTTAGTGATGGGCAGCCGTGCCCGCCACTAACGTGGCTTTTTGCCCGCCACAGAAGAGTTTTTGGGTACTAGTGCACGTTGGTTCTTGAGGATGCTAGGAGCACAAATCTTGCACCTTTTCTTGATCCTCCTAAGACAAAATTTGGTTTAGTACACGATTGTCGGTTAAGACAATCAGGATTTGTTCCTCTTTATGCCTGACTTGCTCGAAGTCAAAATTTGTGCAAGATGGAGCGAGTCAGACAAGGGATTGTCGGCTAACACGATTGTTGGATAACAAGCAAGCCTCTCTGTGCCTGCACGGCATGAAGATACCATGAGGTGATCAGCCGCGCACTAGTTCTCCATGTTGGTTGTTGAGGATGCTGGGAGCAATGATAATCTCACATTTCCTCTTGATCCTGCAACAACAATATTTGGTTTGGAGAACACAGGTTACGGATCCGAAGAGATGAGCACCCTGATTAAAATATTTTAAAACTTTTAGATATATCTATTCTCTAGGGAGATTCATGAGCGTTGAACTGGTTGTCATGCACCTGCCGTGGCAGCTCTACAGGAAGTTGCACACAGGATGAAGATGGCATCGATTTGGTCAGGGAAATAGGTTATGATGATTACTCCACCGGTCCACCCCCATGTCACGAGCCAGAAACTTCCCTATTTTGGCATCACCTTGGTCTATATCTGTGTCACACGGTCAATATCTGCCCTCCAACATGCAGAAACACACTGGATCTATATCTGTGTTACTTTTCATCACACGGTCTAACTACATATATCACAGTTGGTGAAGAAAGATAGTTAGTTTGGCAAGGTACCGTAAGTACCTATCGGTAGTGTTTATGCTTACCATGGTCCCTAATTTGGATTCTAAAATGGGGATAGTAAGCTCCATGCATGTTTACCTTCATATGTGTCCAAATCAATCCAAATGATGATTTCATATGCTGCCAGATTGTCAGTTATCATTTCATATCTATTTCACATCGTCTTCTTAGTTGAACAGCATGTACTTAGTTTTTTTTTCTCACAAATAGTATTTTATTGCATTGCTGGTGTAATCATAATCTAGTTGACTATTCAAATCCATTGTAAATACGACAAGCCAATGTTTCTGCCAACCAACAAAAATGTTTCAAAAGCACTACTTAGCATCTCTATCTAGGAATGAGGAGTTGTTAACAATGCTTCAAAAGTGTATTATGGTGGGTGTCTTCTTCCCTGTCCTGGCATCAATAGGCACTCACTGTGGTTGAGTTCACAAATAACAATAACAATGCTGGGATTTCTATCTCAGCGCCTAGCTTGTATTACACTGGCAATCTTTGAGCTTTTGGCACATTACACTCTTGATGATATTTTATTAGCTTGTCTCGGTCCTCCACCATGCAGAAACACAGACTGACGAGTCACGTCGGCCCCTCGAGTTTCTTTTTCCAGTTTGCTAAGTATAAGGACTATCTATAGCTGTGGTATATATGTTGTGACACTCCATGTACCTACCTATACGTATATGCAAATTTTTGGTGATTAAAGATTAATGATTCGATCGGCAAGGTACAGATGCACCATGCATTCATAATAAAACACTTATATTATGATCCGTTCGGTACGCAAGCCTTCACGTGTACTCCCTACAATGGAGTGCAACACTTACATCTGAATATCATGTCAAGTACAGCTAATAAAATAATTAAAAGGTACAGGTTCATATGTACTACTTACAATGGAGTGTAACACTTACATCTGCACCACTGTCATGTCCAGTACAGATAATAAAAGATTATAAGGTCCAGGTACATCAATATTGACCTCTAATGACACTACTATCATATACAAAGTTGGGCAGTGAGAACAGAGCATTGATCTTTGTTCTAGCCTTCACCATGCAGCTTAGTCGTGTCTGGGAGATATGTACTAATAACAAGGTCCAAGTGCGTCAGTACTCACCGCTATCATTGTTTTCCCTTTCACCATGCGGATTAGTCATGTATGGGACAAAATAAAAGACCAGAAGCAGCAGGAGCTGGGGAAGCTAAATCTGTCCATCTTTGTTGTATGGCACTGCTACATTGTACACAGTCACGTCCACCATAACCTTTATCCAAGTTTGAGCATGAGTAGATACAGGCAAGCCACAGGAATGAGAAGCGTAGGGAATAATTGGCAGTCAGCCACTACTAGCGCCTGTGGAGGCAAGGTTCCATGTAGCGATCCATACAAAAGCAGCAGCAAGCAAGGAACCACTGTCAGCAGGCCAAGGCACTTATCCTGTGAGACACACAGGATATGAGAGCACAAGATTCCTGTGCCTAGCTTTTAACTAGCCTATTTTGATGCTACACAGGACAGCTCAGGTGCGATCTTTTTTCACGCCCCCACACTGCCACCCATCGCAAGCGGCTTGGGCAGCCACCCTAGCCGCCGCGCCCATTCACGCAAGCATGTATCTACTCATATGGCATCTTAAGTACACTAAAGAGTTTCTGTGACTCATACATGCCCATTGGCCGGCAGTGGCCCTTTGGAAGCAGGGTGCCAACCACGGACAACAACCTATCCAAGCCTGCTCGACTGATGTTTAACTCGTACTTCACCCCTAATAAGCGACCAATGCCGTCCAGTTGCGAAATCGTGGTGTTCTCATGAAGAGGTTTGGCGGCCGAGTCCATCATTTCGTAGAACGCCTTTGCCTTCCTTATCACGAGAGTCATTGAAAAGTGCATGGTGGACATCTTCTAACAGGTCTACCAGCCCGGCATCACCATCACACGGCTCGAGGCGTGGTCTCACCACCTTTTCTCTCATACATTCTGCTTTGCTAGGGTAGACCCACACGGTATAATCCTTGGTGAATCTAAAATCTAGAAGATGTCTTTGCATATCCTTTCGGCAAACTCTCCTCTTGTTGTCACATTTTGTGCAGGGACACCAAACTAGCAAATGACCACGAGCACAAGCATTGCCCCATACCATTTCCAAGAATTTATTGGTCTTGTTCATCCATTCGGTGTCACGATCACGCTTACTTCTCCGGCCATCATACATCCACCGACGGTCCTCCATCCTTTAGCAACCATGAATCCCATCTACATGCGGTTCCTACTGCCTAATGGGTGAGGATAGGTCCTAATCCCACCCGCGGACGCGTAGATGGGTTAGTTTCCATGCTCCGATCTGATCGAGACAGAATTTTGCAGTACCTCCCCGCTGTTCTCTTGATACACGTCCTGCAAGGGAGAGTGTATCCAGAGAACAATAGGAAGGTGACGTCGAAACTCTACCGCCGACCGGGAGCGGAACATGAACTAGACCCATCTACACATACGCGAGCCGTCCAAAATACGTGGACAATCCGAAATGTATACGGTCGTTGATATGCAAAGAAATGCATAGCACCAGCCGTATCTCTTTCGGACGGGAGATGCCTAACTAGGTTACGTGATCTGTGTTACTTTTCATCACACTGTCTAGCTACACATGCCACAGTTGGTGACGAAAGATTGTTAGTTTGGCAAGGTACCGTAAGTTCCTATCGGTAGTGTTTATGCTTACCATGGTTCCTAATTTGGATTCTAAAATAGGGATTGTAAGCTCCATGTGTACCTTCATATGTGTCCAAATCAACCCAAATGATGATTTATTCGTAGGGTGTCAGATTGATGATTATCATTTCATATCTATTTTACTTTGTTTTTCTTTGTTTTCTTTGTTGAACAACTTCTACATAGTTTTTTTTTCCACATGTAGAATTTATTGCATTGTTGGTGTAATCATAATCTGGTTGACTATTCAAATCCATTGTCAAATTTTACAGGCCAATGTTTCTGCCAACCAACAAAAATGTTTCAAAAAGCATTGTTCAGCATCTATAATTAGGAATCAGGAGTTGCTAAGATATATGCTTCAGAAGTGTATTGTGATGGGTGTCTTCTTCCCCCGTCTTGGCACCATTAGCTCCTCGAAGAATCAAGAAGACAGAGCACCATTAAAGTCCACTCACTGTGGTTGAGTTCAAAAATAACAATAATAATGCTGGTATTTCTATCCCCTCAGCGCCTTGTATTACACGACAATTCTTAGCTTTTGCACTTTACCATGCAGAAACTTTCACTCACGGCCCTTCGAGTTTGTTTTCCAGTTTCCCAAATTGTAAGGAGTATCTATAATTGTGTTATATATTTTTGACCGAAGTCGGGAAGGAAACCCCACCCTTATATTTTTGGTATTTTTTAATAAAGCCCCAGCCTGAAATCGCTCCGACTGTGATTCGAACTCAGGACCTGAGGGGTGCCTCTAGAGTGTCCAGGGCTGGCTGGGGTAACCAACCCGAACCCAACATCCTTTGGCATAATTGTGTTATATATGTTGTTACACTCCACGTATTTATCTATACATATATATTTTTTTCTTGTGATTAAATATTAATGATTTGGCAAGGTACAGATGCACTATGTCTTCATAATAAAACACTTATATTATTGTCGGTTCCGTATGTAAGCCTGCATGTGTACTCCTTACATTGGAGTGCAACACTTACATCTGAATATCACGTCGAGTACATATAATAAAACAATTAAATGGTACAAGTGGATATGTACTACTTACAATGGTGTGTAACACTTACATGTGCAGCTCTGTCATGGTGAGTACAGATATACTAAAACGATACAAGGTCTAGGTGCATCAGTACTGACCTCTAATAACACCACTATCATGTACAAATGTGGGCAGTGAATAGAGAGCATTGATCTTTGTTCTAGCTTTCACCATGCAGCTTAGCCATGTCTGTGACAAAATAAAAGACCAGCAGCAGCCGGAGGAGGGGAAGCTAAATTTGTCCAACTAGGTGGTATGGCGCCCCTACATTGGAGATTTCACATCCACGATCAACTTTGTTCGAGTTCAAGCATGAGCAGATACATGCAAGCCACAGGACTGAGAAGCATAGGGAAAAAATTGGTACTCAACCAGTGCTCATTCCTGTGCCGGCATGGTTCCATGTAGCGATCCACACAAAAAAGAAGCAGCAGGCAAGTCACCACAGTCAGCAGAGAAAGGAAACTCTCCTGTGACACACACAGGATATGAGAGCACACCATTCATCCGCCTAGCTTTTAGCTACTTCATTTTGATGCTACACACAGCCCTCAATCGTATGCATTATAGGTCTAACCTACACAAATATTGAATAATTCAGTTTTATTCTTGCATTTTTTTCAGTTTTGACTTCTTTGACGGTGGGTTCTGTGCTGAAACTGTGTTTTCAGTGTAGTAAGCCTCTGATTGCACTGTTATGAGACCACAGTACTTTGATGATTTGTCAAGAGTGAAACATTTATGGACGAAATTAAGTAGTGTTTGTGAGCCACAGAGAGACATCTTTATTCATTTTTGTTTGCAGACTTTAGCAGAGGAATCTGATCCCTTTTGTCTAAAACAATTAACAACGTACCGTGATATCACAACTGGCTATGTCCAAGCAGTTGTGGATAGTGACATCATAAATTGTGCCTTCCACATCTATCGACATTTATTTTACTACAAGTTCATGCATATTTAATCAATTCAATTTAGTTCCCATTTTGTATTCATCGTTTATCTCAATCTTTGCAAATCACTGAAATAAAAATAAACCACGAGAAAAACACTGACAAACTTATCAGAACAATGCGTATACCACTGTGCAGAACATGACACTACTAGACAGAATCAATGAACGAGAGCATTCATGCTACGAATACGAGCACATGATACAACACATGTGGAGTGAGATGAAACAGATAACATCCGAACAAGGACTAACATGTGATTGCGATGAGCTTTTTTCCATCCCACCCTATCATAGTCCAAACACGATGTTGAGCAGAAGCAGCAAATATATAGTTGAGAAGTATACAATGCATGGGACATCGGTACTGACCGCTAATAACACCACTATCATGTACAAAGGTGGGCAGTGAGTACAGCGCATTGATCATTGTTCTAGCTTTCACCATGCAGATTAGTCATGTCTGGGATAAAATAAAAAGAGCACCAGCAGCTGGAGGACGGGAAGCTAAATCTGTCCAACTAGGTGGTATGGCACCCCTACATTGTACACTTCACATCCACCATCAGCTTTGTTCGAGTTCAAGCATGAGCAGATACATGCAAGCCACGGGACTGAGAAGTGTAGGGAATAATTGGTACTCAGCCAGTGCTCGGGTTTGTGCCGGCATGGTTCCATGTAGCGATCCACACAAAAGAAGCAGCTAGCAAGTCACCACAGTCAGCAGAGATAGGCACCTCTCCTGTGAGACACACAGGATATGAGAGCACACCATTCCTCCGCCTAGCTTTTAGCTACTTTATTTTGATGCTACACACAGCCCTCAATCGTTTGCATTATAGGGTCTAACCTACACAAATATTGAGTCATTCAGTTTTGTTCTTCGTGTTTTTCTGTTTTGACTTCTATGATGGTGCGTTCTGCGCTGAAACTCTGTCTTCAGTCCGATTACACTGTTATGAAACTCAATTACATCTTAATCACAAAAGGTGGAATCAACGCCGCCCACGCGCTCACAGCGAGAGGAGAAAGAAGTTAAGGAGATGCTAGTCTGTTCTTGAAAAGCATATCAAAGATATATGGTACAGCCAAATCAATTGAGAATGCAAAAGCAGTATATATGATTGTGACATTTGTTTGTACATTCCTCTGCTCTCATCCTCACAATGCCGCAAACAGCACAGAATTCCTGTGCCGATCTTTGCGCTATTTTTTTTTATGAGACAGAACCATCAGCCATGTGAATAATAGGTGTAACCAGTTGAACATGAAACTAGTGAATTCAATTTTGCACACTGACACTTGTTGTTCATACATGACTTCTTCATTCTACGGTGTGTCGTTTTGTAACTGGTAAATATAGGAATATTAGCAAGCTGTCTGCAATGCATGCCATTAAGATAGATCATGGAAGACAAGAAGAGTTATGATATGTTGACAATTTTGGTGTCGAATGGTGAAAAGGCAGTAGTGACAAATGACCCATCGAGAAACTTGTGAGGGTGCATATGTCTCCTTTCCATCATGCCAGAGTACGGAGTTTAGTAGAAGAATAGGTTCCTGTTTATGTTGTACACTTAACATATATAGTACTGTGAAAAAATATTTTTATGTACCTATCCAGTGAAGCACCTGACTCCCTATTTACTAACTAGAGATTTTGTTTGCCAATGTTAGACGGAAAGCTCCATTCACAAGCCCTATAGTGCTGCAAAGCGCTCAAGTTACATTAGATTGTGCGCCCTTTAATTTGAGTGAAACCAGAATGGTTTTTATTGGCTCAAAAGTTTGCCACGTGCAAGGAAACATGTGTCCCAATTAAAGCCCATTGCCAGAACGTCATTGTGGTGGCAATGGTGGCTCCCCAATCCATGTGGACACGTAAATCTGGAAGTTTTTCCCTTTTATTTATAGGAGTGCCATGCATAGCATCTCCTCCTACAACCAGTTTCTCTGCTTAATTTACGCCATGTATTTCGTCCCACAGCAGTTGAATCTAAATTTGTCCCAGCGCCACGCTTTTTACTTGCCTTATATATTAACTTGGTCTGAGAGAGCACTGGTCAAAGGCTTGGGAAGCATAGGGAATTGTGGATGCATGTGAAAGTATTTTGGAGTTCCGGTTTCTTAGGATTATTGCCCGACCACAATGGGAGTAGGCGAGGGCTTAAGGATTCTCCAGACTTTTTTTCAGATTGAAGCTCCAGCTCGGACTCCATGTTCAGTTTATGCGAAAGAGGTATAGATCTGGGAGCTGTAGCGTTGTGAACAGAACCAGGGAATTAGTTCCATTTTATTTCCAGATAATTGTCATTGGTGCAGAGAACCATTGTGAACAGAACCAGCAGGGAATTAATTTATTCTAGTATTACTTCTTGTCACAAGCTGTAAGCAATTATCCACTGCATGTGTGGTCTTTATTCTCATCGGACACTCACTTTGACCAACGGACCAATAAAAAGTCAATGAGAACCTGCTAATTTCTTGAAAAGCATATCAATGGTGTGTGTGGTTGGATCTCTTTCTCCACACATCCTTTTAGAATCTAACAACGTTGCCCGAGGCACTCATCAAACAGCAAGAAGCCATCCTCTTCTCTGAGCCTCCCAGGACAGCACACGGTTCCTCGATCTGCCTACCTTCCTCTGTTACCGGCTCCCCAGGCATGCTACCACGGCAGCAACCACGACACGGCAGCTGCAGGCACGCCGCGGCGTGCTGCCTGGCGTTGGCGTGTAGCGGTGGTTAGGCCCTGATCCAGTCCCGGTTATGGTTGGATCTGTTGTTTTTATTTTTATATTTTTTTACTAACCATGGCGGGCAATCAAAAACTGCCACGGTAAATACTCTAGTAACCGTGTCCTTACCTCCGTAGTGGTTGCAAAAATAGCAACCGTTAATAAAAAAACCACCATGGTTAATCATTCCGGTAGTAGTGATATATGAACATCGCGGTGTGGCATCGAGGTCTTATGCTTGGGCTCTCCACTCAGTCTTGTATGTCATGAAACGTGAGAACAAAAAAAAAATGCGCATATATCCAGTGAAGTACCTGGCTCCCTATTTAATGAGCCCAACTGACTAGAGAGTCAATGAAAAATGTGAACTAAACCAAAAACTATATTCCACGTAAAGCTACTAGCTAGTGCTTTATATTTGACAATGTTAGATGGAAAGTTTCAGTCACAAGCCTTCTAATGTTTGCCATAGTTAAATGTTGCATGCCATTTTGTTTGGATCATCCCAGAATGGCCCTTATTTACTCAAGTATGCCACATATAAGGAAAAAGGTTCCCAGTCCACGTGGACACATAATTGTGCAAGCTTTCCCCTTTTATTTAAAGGAGTGCCAAGTATAGCATGTCCTTCTACACACAGTTTCTTTGCTTTACGCCATGTATACTAGAGGGACCATCATCTGTGGCTTGAATAAGGCCAGTCTCATTAGAGCGTTTCACCTCCTGGTTCCAAGATGTGAAACTTTGACATGAAATAGATGTCTCTCTCAATGCACAGTTTCATAGACTCACAAGTCCCATAGCCTATCTCTCTACCCACTCATCTTTACTCTTCCACGCATGAAGTCCATTATGAAACTCTATTTTTGTTTCAATGGGGTGAACTAAGCAATGAACAAGACTACAACAAAAACAGTAGTCAAAGTTGAAACCATTGGGAAGATAGAGAAGTCTGGATGCATGTGCGAGTAGTTTGTGGTATGGGAGACACACCCTTCTTGCACGACCATAAAACTTGCACGTAAGGGCTTAAGCATCTCCTGCATTGTCTGTTGGATGCTCTTGCTTGTCCTCCATGTCAACTTTAGTCTATAACGGTATAGGTCGGGCAGCAGCTATAGCTTTGTGCGAAATCGAAATGTCTTAGAACGGATTGTTTTATTGCGTAATAAGCCAGTCCTTCTTTTAGAGATATTAGCTGGTAGAGCTATGGTAGATGTTGTTGTGAGAAGGAGCGGCACTTTTGAGTGCAAAAAACTGTAAACTGGTAACCCCAGCGCAAGACTTTTGGTGTTCGATAAGCTTTCTAATAAAGCCGGGCGAATGCCTTTAGTCTAAAAAAAAAGCCAGTCCTTCTGGTAGAGAACCACTGCGAATAGAAGTATAGAACCACAGCAGGAACAGATGTCAGGGGCAAGCTTTGTGCAAAATCCAAATGTCTTTTCTGCTAGTGTTATGTTTTGTGACAAGCTGTAAGCAAGTATCCACTATGTGTGAGGTCCTTTTTTCTCATCAGACTCCCCATGATCAATGGGATGTAAAAAAATAATAAGGATATACTGCTTAGTTCTGGAAAATCATTTTAATGAATTTATCTAAAAAGAGTATTTTAATGATATGTGTAGTGTGGCCTCTTTCTGAGTAGACACCCTGAGAATCTAACAGCTAGCTTTGTTAGCCTCACAGGATAGCAACGATGCCTAACCAACACTTATTTTTCTATGGTTCATACATGACCAACTCATCATGCTGATCTCCGTTTACATCGGCTACCATCCTGAATTCTCAATCTGTACTACATAAAATAAAAAATGACTCAAATCCAATCTAATCCACAATAATTAAATCAGGGAAACCACGCTAAAATTGCTAATATTTCATATAATCTAAGGTTGACATGGTCAAAAGAAATGTCGTGCCAATGGAAGCTGGGACCATCCCCATGTGGCATAAATGTACAATTTTTTCCTTACTTAATGATGAAGGGCTTCTATAGACGGTTCCTGTGTTTTACACCATCTATATAAGAAAGACTAGATCTGTCTGCAGGGGCATGAATGAGACCACAACAGGAGCAGTTGACGATTAATTCTTTTTTCTTGCAATGCTAACTTGTTGTGAGAGAGCACTGTTCAATGGCTTGGGAAGCACAGCAAAGCTTCAGTCATCAGTTGGAAGCTACTGCAAAGCTTGGGAAGCATAAGTGCTTATGTGAGTAGTTTGCAGTGTGGTACGTTGCGTGACCTTGATATGCAAGCGATAGAAATTTCATGGAAATAATGCTTGGATTAATTCAGAGGCCTATGTGAGGTTGAGGAGGTCTCATGGTTTATAGAAACAGGACCAATTCAAGATCTCCTCATGTCTCTCTAACCAAAACAGAGGACCGGCAGGCTATACCAGGCTCATGTACACACGCATATACACATATACATTCTAGCATGATGGTTGGAACCAACGCTTCAGGCATCCACAGCTTCCTGTGTTGGGAAATACTGCTAAAGCGCCAGTCTCGTCATGCTGCAAAGCTGTTGAAAAGCATAACAATTGTTGGTGTGGTGTACCATTTTGTCGACAGAATCTCGTTTGTTGCTCTTTGCGAATGCTGTTGAAAAGCTTAACAATTGTTGGAGGTACTCGTTTGTTGCTCTTTGCGAAAGGTCATCTCCAGTGCTATGAGCCTCACCGGACAGCATACGGTTCCTCTGCCGACCTTCCCTACCTCATGTGTTAGTTCGTTTCTAATTCCATTGTACACTGACCCTTCATCATATAAATTACGTACATGTCGCTCTAGACTTCCTTTCTATATGATTGCATAGTTGCACAATACGATCCCATTTTTCTTCAACATAAGAAAAATAGTACTGTTAAATAACAAATAATTGGCTATGGCCAATAAGACATTGAGAGTAAGAACATACATTTGTGGTCTGCTATGTACCGTCATTGAGGAACAACGATATGCAACACTGGCTAACGAACATTTATTTTTCTAGATTACATTCATAACCAACTCATCACGTTCATGTCCAATCTGTATTCGTCCAATGCCTGATTCCCAACCTGTATAATAATAATCACTCAAAAAAATAATTCGTAATACCCGCTAAATCACGGAAAACTCCCACTTGGCTCATGGCTTCGAGGCCAAACAAGCATATGGTGATCACAAACCAAAAAAAAACATAGCCTAGAACAGATGAAGTACTGCAAAACAAATCTGTGCATCTTATTTGGCACAAACAGAACCTTTGCAACATTGTCAGACCCTTAAGCTTCTGCAGGAAGTGTTTCATAGCAACATTTTGTTTAGTAGCTCTTCAGTTTCTTGGAAGCTACATGGTGAACAACAATCTCCACTTTTCTTATATTAAATTATGGTTTCAAGCTGTCAGTGAATCATAACTATATTCTTTTTACACAAAAGAGAAAATTTGCAGAGTCAATGCACTCAAATTGGAAGGGAAGAAACGCTCAAGGATGATGACGGCGGTCACTACAAATCTGCCCGTTCCCACTACTAAAGAAACAATATGTGTAGTCACTTATTAACAAATGCTTGCTTGTTAAAAGCGTCTTGTACACCTGTCCTAGTCCTAGCACAAACCTTAGTATAAGCTGCTAAGATATGCTTTACAAGTGTATTCGTGGCTAATATATGAAGCTCAGTTTCCCCTAAGAAAAACACAAACTTTAGGGACATTGTAGTTCTTCCTCTGTTTCAGCACCGCATATCTTCCCATGATGGAGCAGAGCATGAACCACAAAATACATTGACTGCAGCTCCATGTTCGCGAATAATCTTAGAGTTACGAATAACCCTATCAAGATGGAGGACAATAACACTTGTTTCTGCCTTGTGCCTCACAGAACAGCATACCATTACTGAAGATGTTTGCCATTTTATTACATAACTATAGTCATAAGCTTGCCATTTTGTAACTTGTCTCTGCAAGGTTCGTGGTGAAGACAATTCTACTACATATCAATTGAATATGGATGCTTTGAGGCAATCAGAAATGGAAATTTCAAAGGGTCTATTTGGATCATACGAATTGAAACTAATATCAAGAAGTGCGTTCTATTTTATTACTAGATTACTTTCCAGTTTGTCTAAATTCATGGGAACCAAACAGTCCCTAAGAGATATGCCAGTTCCCACATTCTAGCCAATTTACTAGCTGATAAAATATGCCCAAATTTAGTGAAGGCCGGAGTCTTCTAGTTTAGATATAGGCTACATGAACTGGTGTATATAAAGTATATGGAAAGCTTCATCGACAAGCTAGGTACAATATTTTAAGCTGCGCTCCATTTAATTTGGATGAATAGATTCCAGAATATGCCTAATTGGACCAAAAGTTAGCAAGAATGTCAGTGTGGCGTCAATATTGTGCTCATAGCCAACGTGGCCACATACTAAATGTACAATTTCCTCCTTTATTGAGGGGGTGCCATTCCATCTACTTATACAGATCAGTTCCCTGGTTTACACCATGTACATATATACATATGAAAGACATGAGTTGTCTATGGCATGAATAAGACCACAACACCACGGAGCTCAGTTCAAAGTTCAAAAAGAGGCTTGGGAAGCATAGGGAATTATGGATGCATGTGCAAATATTTTGCAGTTCCGGATTCGGTAGACAGTTGCAGGGCCACAATGGATAAAGGCATGGGCTTAAGACATCTACAGCCTCCTCTGCTGGAAGCTCCTGCTTGAGTCCTTGTTGATTTAGCAAGGATTATGTTGTGGCCTGGGAAGCAGGTGTAGCGTTGTCCGAAATCCAACTGTGTTTGGATGGTTCGTTTTATTTGCAGATAACTGTCGTTGGGGTAGACTGTAGAGGACCATTGTGAACAGTGAACCAGGGACGTTTTCTCACAAGCTGTAAGCAAGTATCCACTGCCTGTGTGGTCGTTATTGCCATCGGATAGTCACTTTGATCAACAGATTAAAAAAAGTTAATGAGAACCTGCTAATTTCTTGAAAAGCATATCAATGGTGTATGTGGTGTGATCTCTTCCTCTGCATATTCCCTTAGGATCTAACAACTTTGCTAGAGGCACTCAACAAACAGCAAGAAGCCATCCTCTTCTCCGAGCCTCCCAGGACAACACATGGTTCCTCATTATGCGTACCTCCAGCATATAAATTATATATCGGTCTAAACTTTTTCCTTTTTCAATGATTGTAGTCTTTAGCTGAAGAATCAGATCCCCCATTTGTATTGAGAACTCCACGAACTAACAATTGGCTATGGCCAATGAGATTTGGATAGTATGAACATACATTGTGCTCTGTTTTGTACAATCATTGAGAGAATGAACAGCAATATGCAACCCTGCCTAAAGACTAGCATCCAAGCTAAATCAACGGAAATTCCCACTTGATTATTAACTCTGCATTGTCTAATCCATCTGAACTTGAGAGCATGCATGCTGCATGCAGAGCTTGCTCTAATCCAATCGCATGGTGCAGCACACTATTGATGGGACGTTGTCGCTCAAGGTCTGGCATTCCTTTACCTGCCACACAACGCAGGCAACGGCCGAACGGTCATGGTGTACACCCTGCTGCAGCAGGAGCACCTGCAGCTGTCGTAGTAACCCTGGTAGCATGGTGCGCAGTACGGGCACCCACACAGCCCCATTGGTGGCGCGGGCCATGATAGGAACACCAGCGTGGGTATCAGTTTTGACTTCCATTACGGTGCTTTTTGTGCTGATACTTTGTTCTCAGTATGTGTGGTAAGCCTCTGATTGCACTGTTGTGATACCACAGTACTTTGATGATTTGTAAAGAGTGAAACATTTAGGGATGAAATTAAATAGTGTTAGTGAGCCACATAATTCAAGAGGAAGGCATCTTTCTTAGTTTTTGTTTGCAGACTTTAGCAGAGGAATCTGATCCTATTTGTCTTAAACAATTAACAAAGTACTGTGATATTTCTACTGGCTATGTCCAATCAGATGTGGATAGTGACATCATTAACTCATCATTTATTTTACTACAAGTTCATGCATATTTGATAAATTCAATTCACTTCCCATTTGGTATTCGTCGTCCATCTCAATCTTTCCAAATCACTGAAATAAAAATAGACCATGAGAAAACACTGAAAAACCTAACAGAACTATACATGTACCACTGTGCAGAACATGATACTCCTAGACAGAATCCATGACGAGAGCATGCATGCTAGTAATAGGATCACATGATACAACACATTTGAACGGAGATGAAACCGAGAACATCTGAACAATGCCTAACATGTAGAATTTGATGAGCTTGTTTCCATACCACTGTTTCCTAGTCCAATCACGATGTTGAACGGATGCTGCAAAGATCATTGTCGTTCTTCCTCTGGTTCAGGATCATCTTCTCCTGTCAAAATGGAGCAGAGAACCAAGGAATTCATGGACTGCAGTGGCAAGTTTGATACTAGTCCTGGGTTATGATATGGCAACTCGATCATACAAAAGCACACCATTTCATGTTTTGTTTGTCGCAATGTTGTTACTGATCCATGATTGTTCTTACCGCATCCAAATTGAAGAAACTAAACTATTTTATCTCTGCTGTCCGAGGCATGAATAACACATAACAACCGGAGCAGTTGAAGCTAAATTTGTGCTGGATGTTTGTGTGGAGCCATTTTTAGTTGCATTACTATCTTTTACTCTTCTAGTGGCCACCAATGCTGGAGAATATCAAGCATCTTCTGGTGGAACCTATTGCCAAGTTCTGGCCTCCATTGCTGGTTCGGCTGCTCTAATGTTCCTTGGGATCCGATCATTGTCTTCCATGGTTGACTAGAAAATTGCGCAGCTTTGCCGCGCATGGCCATTGTTAGCCATTTTTTTTTTTTGTAGTTAGGTACATCAATACGAATAATAGTAGCTAAATTGTTCTTTATGCAATATTTTAGTGTTTTTGTGTTAACTGGGAAATAATAGTGTTTTTGTGTTAACTAGGAAATTATAGTCATTGAATTGTCTCGTTCTTTACTGTTTCAATATTTTTTTTTAGTTTTGAGATATATATATTATGTTTTTTGTCTATGTTTGTTGTGGTTAAAGGATAGTAGTTAGAAAAGTACAGTAAAACATTAGACTAAAAATGCTTTATTTTGGTTATATTGGATAGATCTGTTTACGAGGATTCCAAAATGATTTGATTTTTAATTTATGATTTTTCTATGATTTACTATGCAATTTCAAAGTTACAGCAAACTTATTAAGTTAAAAAGATTCATAGACAAGGAAGCGAGCTTTAGGCCAAATTTGGCCCAATAAGGCCCACTGAATGGTTGGAAGGCCGGCCTATGTATAGCATGGATTGTAGGGTCTTTTTTACAAGAAAATCTAAGAGAGGAGGACAGACTGCGGCTTGTATTTAACTGAAGTTGGAGGGCTTTTTTGAAACATGGCCCAGGGTCGCCCGATCTGAGCCTTGTGCACGTCCGATCGGACAGCCAGGCAGGGCTGCGACTTAGGGAGAAAAGATTCAACTTTACCCACACCAGCAACAGAACCTTAGCCAATTTTAGGAACAGAGAACACAAATCGAAAACCACGTAAGCAAACATTACAGAAAGCCATTTTATTCCCATAAAGGCAGCATACATATCGAGTTATCCTATTACGTTAGTTCCAGAATCTGTAAGCAAATCAATTCCCCTCAATCGGCAATCAAGGCCAACCATGCACACTTTGTGCGATTAAGGGAGAAAGAAGTTAAAGCGATCCTGTTATGTACTTGAAAAGCATATCAATGATATATGGGACCGGCAGATCATTTGGGATATGGACCGAACTGTCTCACGATGTTCTTTTTGCTCTCAATGCTCTAAAGAAGAGGATAAGAGCAGAGGAATGTACACCACAACTTAAATCCACCTCCTCTCAATGCTCTAACACCCACACTGGATATGGACCGAACTGTCTCACGACGTTCTGAACCAAGCTCATGTACCGCATTAATAAGCCCAACCCTTGGAACCACCTACAGCTCTAGGTGGCCACGAGCTGACATGCTCGTCCATGGTAAGAGGCTGATCTGTGAATCACTCATCATCTCTCGTAGCATGTCGATGACGAAGAGGCATTCGCCGGAGCTGGAGCAGGTGGCCGCGATGCTTCCCGAGGCTTTGTTTGTGCCGGAAAACGAGACCACACTGCTCACCTAGCTTGATGAGGCAGCAAGGGGCAGCGTTTCTCTGCCGGCAGCGACATTGTCGATGGACGTCGGGGCGACAGAGCAGATCATCACACAGACGACCTCGACAAGATGAGAACACCTTGGCGTATACGGTTGCGCGTGCACAGCAGCCAGAGAAGGCAAAGAGGACGGGAAGGGGTGAGTCACACTGCTAGGCCTAGGACGCGAGGAAGCAATGAGGATTGGCGGCATCAGCGCTGGGCAAGAACTAGACGAATATCTAGAAGGTGTGTCCTATTTATTACTCGATTACTTTCCAATTTCTCTTAATTGCTGGGAATCAAATAGACCCTAAAAGATATGACAGTTCCACCATTCTAATCTAACTAAGTACCATTGTCAATATCTATATACTAGCTGAAAAAATATGCCCAAATATAGTGGAGGCATGAATCTTAATTATAGTTTAGCTTTGGGCTACATAAACTGGTGTATATAAAGGATATGGAAAGTTTCAATGACAAGCTGGGTACAATGTTTTAGGTTGCACATGATTTAATTTGGATGAATGATACCCAGAATGGGCCTTATTGGACCAAAAGTTAGCAAGAATATCAATGCGACATCAATGGTGATCATACCCACGTGGCCACATAATAAATGTACAGTTTTCCTTTACGAAGGCAGTGTCATCCCTAGCATCTACTTCTACAGATCAATTCCGTGGTTTACACCATGTATATATGTATATATAAGAAAGACATGATCTGTTGTCTATGGCATGAATAAGACCACAACAGCAGTTCAAAGATTAAACCAAGGCTTGGGAAGCATAGGGAATTGTGGATGCATGTCGAAGTATTTTGCAGTTCCGGTTTCTGAGGATTGTTCCCCGACCACAACGGCACTTGGCGAGGGCTTAAGGCATCTCCAGCTTCTTCTGCTGGAAGCTCCTGCACGGACTCCTTCTTCAGCTGATGCTAAAGACGTATAAGTCAGGCAGCAGATGTAGTGTTGTGCAAAAATCCTAGCATATTTAGAGAACCACTGTGAACAAAGAACCAGGGACTTACTTTATGCTAATATTACATTTTGTCACAAGCTGCAAGCCTGCAAGGAAGTATATATCCAGTGAATGTGATCTCTTTCTCCGCACATCCCCAGAACAGCACACGTTTCCTCGATCTGCCTACTTCTGACAGCCCTCCAGGATATAAAATATGTATAGGTCTAAACTTTTTTCTTTTCAAATGGTTGTAGACTTTAGCAGAAGAATCAGATCCCCATTTGTATTCAAAACCCCAGGAACTAGCATTTGGCTATGGCCAATGAGATTTGGACAGTATGAACATACATTGTGCTCTGGTCTGTACAATCATCGAGAGAATGAACAGCAATATGCAACCCTGCCTAAAGAACATTTATTTTTCTACAGTTCACATGCATAACCAATTCATAATATTCATATCCTTTCCTATTCGGTAATCCTCTTCTATCCCAAATTCCCAATCTGTGTTTTATATCAAATAAAAATAACTGACATCCATGCTAAATCAACGAAAACTGCCACTTGATTACTAACTCTGCATTGTATAATCCATCTGAACTTGAGATCAGGCATGCTGCATGCTGAGCACGCTCCGATCAAATCGCATGATGCAGCACACTGCTGATGGGAAGTCGTCACTGAAGGTCTGGCATCCATGTACCTGCCACATTGCGCAGGCAACGGACGAACTGTCATGGTGTACACTCTGCTGCAGCAGGAACACCTGCAGCTGTCATAGTAAACCCTAGTAGCATGGTGTGCAGCACGGGCACCCACACGGCCCCATCGGTGCCACTGGCCACAATAGGAACTCCAGCGTGGGTATCTCATACTCTGTCACTCGCTGCTGATCTAGCGGCCCCATCAGGCACGCTACCACGGCGGCAACCACAACGCAGCGGCGGCGGTGGTGGCTAAGCCCAGATCCAGTCCCAGTTAGGGCTGGATCTGGTCTCCTTGTGTGGTACTGACATCGGCGGCTACAGCTCTGCTTTGGGTGGCTTCTCCTCAACCTAATGCGGCTGGAGCACCATCGCAGATATGTTGGAGCACCAAGTTTAGGGCAATTGTGGTTAGCCTTTGTTTCAGCTGGTTATATCCTCTCAAGATAGAGCAGAGCATGGGCCAAGAGATTCTTTTTGTTTAGCTGTGGGTTCTTTGAAGTGGTGTATGTATACATAGAATGTATGGAAAGGTTCATGCACAAGCTAGAGGTACAATGTTCAAGGCTGCACGCCATTAAGTTTTGATAAATAAGCCCATAAGGGGCCTTAAAGAGAGATTCATTATCACTCCGATGGTCTGATCTCCTTCGCCCAATCTCTCATGAACCTGAATACTAAGGTGGCAACACTTGAGTTAAGATCTGAACTAGAATATGATTCTTCATTCTTGACATAAGATTCAATTCCATGGGGAAAAACAGGGCATAAAGATATTTCTTTATACCAGTTACAGCATTATAGTACAACAGTTCCATTTGTATATAGCTAGTAAAATACTCCAAATGTGGCGGTGGAAGGTACCTTGTAATTTAGTTTTGGGCTCACTGAACTAGTGTATATATGGAGAGCTTCAACCACAAGCTATGCACACAAAAAAAATTTAATAGTCCACACCGTTTAATTTGAATGGATGATCTTAGAATGGGCCTCAGTGGCAAAAAAATTGTCAAATCTATCAAGAACATCAATGTAGTGCTGATGGTAGCTTATCCCCACCTGGCATGAATGTACAATTTTCCTGTAATTAATGGAGTGCCTTGAAGAGCAACTGCGTCTACAGGAGGTGTCTCTGTATGATAGCATCTATATAATGAAGACGAGAACTTCTGTAGATGCATAAATAAGACCACAACACGACCAACAGTTCACGATAAATTGTGTATTATTACTTGCATTATTAACTTGGTGTGAGTGAGCCGTGATCACAGGCTTGGGAAGCATATGGAAACATATGTTTATGGGAGTACTATGTTGTCTTGTTTACTGACTCTTGTTGCACAGAGTCGTTGTCTCAGTCTGCAACCAAGGTTTCAGGCATCTCCAGCTTCATTTGTTGCACAGCAGTATGTACCATGACAAGCTGGAGGACTTTACTACATCGATTGCTACTGGATTGATTGCTACTGCCCATGCATTCTTCTTTGTGAAGTCCAGACATGTCGTTGTCTCCTGTGCAGCTTCGAAACGTTTACTTGTAGCAGCATTTGGTTTACAAGAAGTAAAGCAATGCTTTCCTTCAGCAATTTGTCCTATTAAGACCTCAAGTTAGCTTCAAATAAAAAGTATCCCTCACAAGCATGATTTGATAAAAAGTGTGTATCTTACCTTCATCGATTTTTTTCACTGTTTATTACATACCTTCGTTATCATAATCATGTGGAATCATAACTCTTGGACTATACAATGTTCATACTATGCATCAAATCCATGTATTTCTTTCTTTCCTTCAAAGTTGACACTAGTATTTCTTTCTCTCCATCAAAGTTGACACTAGTTATTGTCTTACTACATGGCAATTGATGATTTAAAATTTTAAGTTTGTCTTAGATAAATAATAAAAAAAGAATCAATACAATGATGCTTTGTGAATAAAGGAAAACACTAACAGACATGCCAATTCCAGCATTCTAGTGCAGTAGTTTCGTTTTTGATATGGCAATTGGTGAACGCAGGTATCATTTATAGCTTAGTTTTGGGCTCATTGAACTGTTGTATATAAGGACAGCTGCAACCACAAGCTATGCACAATTTTTTAGGCTGCACACTATTTAAATTGGATGGATGAACCCGGCCAGAGTGGGCCTTAGTGGCCAAAAGTTCGCCAAATGCTGTCAAGAACATCAATGTGGTGACAATGATAGTTTGTATCCTTGCATAATGGAGTGCCCTGCATAACAACTGCCTCTACAAACGGTTTCTCTGTTTTACACCATCTATATAAACAAGACCAGAACATCTGAAGAGGCATGTATAAGACCACAACAAGAGCAATAGTTTATGATAAATTACGTTTCTTGCATTATTATCTTTTGTGTAAGAGAGCAATGATCACAGTCTTGGGAAGCATAGGGAAACATAGATGCTTGTGGGTATTATGCAGTCTCGTTTACTGACTGTTGTTGCGCGATGTGGCACCTTGAGCTTCTTTAATTGGAAACTACTGCTAAAGCCCCAGTCTCCACTCTATTCTACAGTGGTAGGTTAGGGGGCACCTCTAATGTTGTGCCGAAGCTACTTCTAAGTTGTTAAAAAGCATATCAATAGTTTAGCAGAAGCTACTTCTAAGTTGTTGAAAAGCATATCAATAATTTTTTTTTTTTTTTGGTGTTGCCTGTATCTCATCAGATCGTCTGAGAATCTCACATCTATGATGGAAGCATAGATCAACAGAATAAAAAGAATTAAAGTGAAACTGCTAAGTCGTTTAAAATATACATTGGCTGTGCATGGTGTGCGTGGTGTGGCTTCTTTCTGCACACGGTTCCTCTGCCTGCGTTAGCTAGGCCATTTTCGTGCTACTCACAGCCCTTGCTGATATAAAAATACATTGGTCGAACCTTTTCCTTTTTTATGTTGTAGACTTAGCTGAAGAATCAGATCCCCAATTTGTGTCGAAAACTAACAAACATTTGGCTAAAGCCAGTGAGACATTGAGATGTGATCAGTAAGAACGTACATTGTGCTCTGCTCTGTACAATCATTGAGAGAATGAACAGCAATATGCGTAATCGGGTCATCGTGTTCATGTCCATGGCGTATTCATCTGCATCCCAAATTCCTGACCCGTATAATAAAAATCTCTCAAATCATATGTAATGCCCGCTAAGTCATGGAAAACTCCTATCCCAAACTTCTAACCAGTACATCGCGAGCTCCAGCTCCTCTTTTTGGCAACTTCTCCCCAATGTAGTGCAGCTGGGGAACCATTGCAGATACCCCTTGTTCAGGCTGAACCAGGTGGTGGACTGGGGACAGAGGTACGGCCTCATAATAGGGGCAAATGGAGCCTTCGTTACAGAAAAGCAAGAGCAAAAGAACATACTAAGAAAAACGGAGGTAAAATCACAAGGGCAATGTACTGCAAGTGTAGAAGCAGCAAATGCCCTAATTTTTTTTTATATGGCATGCATAATTAACTCATCAGGTTCAAGGATGGTTTGAAACCATCAAGAATTGGAAACTCTCAGGACTAGCTTGTATCTATTCATTTGGGGTGAATTGGAGACTACTTCACAACTAGGCTATTTTCCTTAGTGTTTGATCTTTCACCACTTTCGAACTCATAATAAGTACATATCTATGTCAAATTTAGAGGTTAGCAGATGGTCAGAAGCAAAAGGTGTGATTTATTATCACTTCCATGGTCCGATCTCCTTCACTCATCTCTCATGAGCCTGAATATAAAGGTGGTAACACTTGAACTAAGATCTGAAATGGAATATGATAATTCTTGACATAAGATTTAATTCCATGTGTAAAAACAGGGCATAAAAAGATATGCCAGTAACAAAAATATAGTACAACAGTTCAATTTTGAATATAGCTAGTAAAATAGTGTAACTACAATGTGGCAGTGGAAGTTTAGTTTTGGGCTCATTAAACTAGTTTATGTATACGATATGGAGAGCTTCAACCACAAGCTATGCACACCATTTTTTTAATAGTCCACATAATTTAATTTGAATGGACGGACCTAGAATGGGCCTCAGTGGGAAAAAAAAAAGAATGTTAAACCTATCAAGAACATCAATGTGGCGCCAATGGTAGCTCATCCCCACCTGGCATCAATGTACAATTCCCCTAATTAATGGAGTGCCTTGAAGAAGAACTGCCTCTACAGGAGGTGTCTCTGTTTTAAACCATTTATATAAGTTAGACGAGAACTTATGCAGATGCATAAATAAGACCACAACACGACCAACAGTTGACAATAAATTACGTATTGCTTGCATGACTAAGTTGGTCTCAGTGAGCAGTGATTACAGGCTTGGGAAGCATAAGGAAACATAGATGTTTATGCGAGTATTGTGCAGTCTCGTTTACTGACTCTTGTTGCACAGGGTCGGTGTCTCTGTCTGCAGTCATGGTTCCAAGCACCTCCAGCTTCTTTTATTGGGATGTACTGCTAAAGACCCAGTCTCCAGTTTGTGCAATTGCGGTATAGGTCTGGCACCAGAGATGTGTTAATACAGCCACAGATGGCGAACAGCCAGGTGCTTCGGGATTCCAACAGCTATATATATGATCGAGAAATTTGCCTGCCCAATACTCTGCTCTCAGCCTCACAATACCACAAACATCATATGCTTTGTCTTCCTAACTTTGTACTAATTTGTTTTTATGGGAGACAGAACCATCAATCATATTAATGAACGGTTTAACCTGAACCAAATTCAAGTGGTTTCAATTTTGTTTTGGTTTGTTTTCAACTACTGACTTCCTTTTGTTCTGTGCTAACTGGGAAATAGGAGTACATATTTTATTTATCAAACTGTCTGCAATCCGTGTGGACCAGCAAGATAGTTGATTTAAAACAGGAAGAGTAGTGATACGTTCACTTACTTTTTGTAAGATGATCAAAAGACACTAGCAACAATAACACAGAGTACAATGTACAAAGGAGAGGGCATATTTTTTTCCTTTTTATGATTCCACGGACCTGACTTCAGCACAAGAATAAGATCCTGTTTGTGGTGAACACTGAACATAGCAGTGTGATAAAAGCATTTGCTATGGCCAATGATATGTGGAAAGTAAGATAATATATTCAGCTCTGCGCTTTACAATCATCGAGAGAATGAAGAAAAATACGCAACCCCTGCCAAATTGACATTTATTTTCCTAACAGACATGCAGAATCAACTCATCGTGTCCATTATCGCCCATCCATGGTTAATTCCCAACCTGTGATCACTGACTAATGTACAAATGCTGGTTGCCAAAAAGCCTTTTACCCACCTGTATTAGTTTTATCACAAAGTTTTGGATAAAACCTGCTAAAATCTGCTGGAGAAGCACATCATGGATGATGCAGTTAGAAGTTCGTGTATAATCCTAGAGCTATGCTTAACGAACTTCTCTTTGGACTATGCCTCACACAAAAACAAACTTCCTATTTTTTTTTTCACAGTATATTACAAATCTTCGTTATCATAAACATGTGGATGATAACTCTTGGACTGTCCAATGTTCGTACAATGATTCAATTCCATATATTTCTTTTTTTTTTTCGACATTGACAATAATAATTTTCTTACTACGTGGCAATCGGTGATTTAAAATTTGACGTTAGTCTTAGATAAATAATAAAATAAGGGATCAATATGAAGGATGCTTCGTAAAGAATCGAAATCTCTAACAGACATGCCAATTGTAGCGTTCTAGTGCAGCAGTTTTGTTTTCGATATGGTAATTGGTAAAGGAAGGTATCATGTATAGATTATTTTTGGGGTCATTGAACTAGTGTACATATGGACAGCTTCAACCACAAGCAATGCACGATTTTTTAGGTTGCACACTATTTAATTTGGATGGATGAGCCAGGCCAGAGTGGGCCTCAGTGGCCAAAAGTTAGCCAAACCCTATCAAGAACATCAATGTGGTGCCAATGACATTTCGTCCCCACCTGCCATAAATGAAATTCTTTTCCTTACTTAATGGAATCCCTTGTAGAACAACTGCCTCGACACACGGTTTCGTTTGTTTTACACCATCTATATAAGGAAGACCAGAAGCTTTGAAGGCATGAATAAAACTACAACACTAGCAACAATTCAAAGTTCAAATAAAGGCTTGGGAAGCATAGGGAAGTGTGGATGCCTGTGGAAGTAGTTTGGAGTTCTAGATTCCGATACTTCTTGCACAACTGCAATGGCTGCAAGCAAGGTGATAAGGCATTACAGGCGAGGTGAGGTATTGCTCAACATGAGGTTGGGCATCACACCACCGGTGGCAGAAGTATCACTGGCCTCCAACGGGGCACGTGGTGCTATCATCTGTGGGAGCTTAACATTGAAGCTGTGGAAGTGTATTTCTTGGCAACCAAGCGCTTGTCCAGTTGAAAGCTCTCCTAGGACGTTAAGGTGGGCTCGTACAACAAGCATTAGAGGAACAACGCTTTGTTGGTTGTAGCGCCGTTCATTGCCTGGTTATAGCCCTTTTATGTAACCCCACTTGATAGTTCATACTTCATAGTACTGGACATCAGCATCCTGCAAGCTTGACCGAACCGAGAGAATGCATGCGTGCCGCATGCTATCATCCAAGGTCCAGCAGCCTCTGAACGCGCATGGTGTCGGTAACGTCTGAAAAGTCGTGCCGTACATCATGCCGCAGCATGAGCAGCCACAGGTGTTGTAGAAGCCCTTGTACAGGGCGCGCAGCACGGGAAACCACACAGTCCCATGGGTGGCACTGGCCACGGCAGGATCTCCTCTGTTGGGATCACGTACTTCGCTGTCGACTACTCCACGGCTGGTCCAGGCATGCCAGCATGAACAGAGGCACCAGCGGCCTATTTTACACGGGCGACGACAGTAGTGAGTGTTGTGGTTGCTCCATGCCAGGTGCATGGGTTGCATCTCCTTGTGTGGTGGCAATATCGGCAGCTCCAGCTCCCCTTTTCGGCGGCTTCTCCTCAGCATAGCGTGGCCGGGGCATCGCAGATATCCCCTGTTTAGCATAGCTCATTTTAGAAAAGCAAGGGAAAAATAACATAGTAAAAAAATGAGGAAAAATATCAATTGCAATGTACTGCAAGGGTAGAAACAACACCAAACTCTCTAATTTTTTACATGGCATGCATAATTAACTCATCATAACCGAACTCTCTAATTTTTTACATGGCATGCATAACCAACCAGCCTCACGGGACAGCAGAAGGTTCCTCTACCTACCTCTATGCTAGTTCGTTTCTAATTCTATGGCACTGAACCCTCATAGCTGAAGAACCATTTTCCTTTCTATATGATGGCATACTTTAGTTGAAGAATGTGATCCCATTTGTCTTTAACACTAAACATATATAGTACTGTTATATTACGAATAATTGGCATGGCCAATGAGATGTTCACAGTAAGAACATACATTGTGGCATGCTCTGTACAGTCATATATGAAGAGCAATATGCAACCCTGTCCAATGAACATTTATTTTTCCACAATTCATTCATAACCAACTCATCATGTTCATGTCCAATCTGTATTCATCTGCCATCCCAAATTCCCAAACAAGCAAATGGTGACTCCCACAGCGAAATTAATCTATGCATCTTATTTGGCCCAAACAGGGCTTTGAAAAATTATCCAGCCTTTGTGCGGGAAGTGCTTTATAGTAACATTTTTTTAGAGTCCCTTCAGCTTTTTGGAAGCTACATGGTAAATACCAGTCTCCACTTTTTGAGATTATGTTTTGGTTTCAAGCTGTCGTGGCTTATCACGCTGTTCTTTTTACCCCATTCTAGTCTAGTTGTGTCTCGTTGTGTAGCAGTGCCACTTTCTATATTCTAGTTGATAAAATATGCATAACTCAAATATTGAAGGCAGGAATCCTTGTTGTTTAGCATTGGGCTCCTTGAGCTGCTGTATATATAAAGCTTCATCCATAAGCTAGGCACAATGTGTTTAGCAGGAACATCAATGCAGAGTCTATGGTAGCTCATCGCCCGCGTGGACACATAAATGTACAAGTTTCGCATTTACTTAAGGGATTATCGTGCATAGCATCAGCTTCTACAGACCTTTTACCTGCTTTACCCGTGTATATATAAGAAAGACCAGACCTGCTCCCAGTGGCATGAATAATACCACAACACCAGCAACAGTTCATAGTTTGAAACAAAGGCTTGGGAAGCATAGGGAAGTGTGGATGCCTATGGAAGTGTTTTGCAGTTCCGGACATGGAGTCCAATGGAACGAGTTCATTTTCGCCCTCAAGCAAGGGGATTTTGGCATCTCCAGCTACTCCAGTTGAAGCTGCTACTCGGCTTTCCTGTCAAGCTTATGGTATATTGGTACACGTTCGATGTCAGTTCGAGCTTTGCCAAATGTGCTGATTTCGAGTTCATTTGAGTTTCGATGGTTCGTTTTATTTGCTTCTAAAGAAACCATTGGAGTATTGAACCATTCTGAATAGAACCACAGCCGGAACAGAATCCAGTTAGTAACTTTATCCTAGTTATAAGCAACAATCCACTGTGTGTGTGCTCCTTATTCTCATCAGGCTCTCTTTAGAGCAGGGGAATAAAAAATTGAAAAACAAATATGAAGGACAAACTTCTCAGCAGTTGAAATGCATATCAATGTGGTGTGTTGCTGTGTGGTGTGGCCACTTTCTCGGCAGCTTTGATGGAGGCACTCATCAAACAACAAAACAGCAAGAAGCCATCCCATGACAGCACAGTGGCTTGTCTATCTGTGTTTTGATTGGTCATTTTCGTGCAACATGTAGCCCTCAATCATATGATTTTAGACTTTTGCTGAAGAATCCGATCCCCATTTGTACCTGAAACTCCACAAGTACTGAGAAACAAAACAAAAAAAAAACAATTAGCAATATGCCCGGGTGTGGAGATTATGAACATATCTTGAGCTTTGTGCACTGTTGTGTACAGTCATCGAGAGAACTTTTAACAGACATATTCAACACTGCCTAATAAACACTTATTTTGTTTTCTATACAGTTCGTGCCTGACCAAACATATAATGTTCATGTGCATTCCCATCATTTGCGATCCCAAATTCCCAAAAAAATTGTACTATATATGGAATAAAAATGACTGAAATTCAATGTAATCCACGCCAAATCACTGAAAACTCGCACTCATGTTGATAATTTGATGCTGCGTATAAATTCCAAGGTCATCTTGAGAGCACGCTTCCCGATCCTATCAAATGATGCTTCATGTTGCCGCCGATGGGTCGTCGTCACTGAAGGTCCAACAGCTCCTGCACGCACCACGAGCACCTGCCACCCGCACCGACCCACGGGCGGTACCAGCCACGACGGGATCTCCACCGTCAGGGATCACGTACTTCGGCACCGGCTGCTGCTCCACGAGTGCCAAGTGCCATCAGCTCATTTGGACGGCCTTGGCCACCCAAGAACGTCACTAGACAAAAGTACATAAAGATAGCACCGCAATGTTGAATAATAATTATTGTATTGTTGTATGTTATTATTTTGAACGTATTCGATTTCTTTTACAATGTTGACAGTGACCACAATTCTTTGGATCCCAATGGTCCGTTTTGGATCCCATCAATGGATGCTTTGAGGCTGCGAAAAAGCAAATCTCCAATGGTGTGTTTTGGATCCGATGACTTGAAATAAATATCTAGAAAGTGCTTCCAATTTTTTACAGACTACTCCCTCCATTCCAAATTGTACTCCCTCCGTATCACTATTAGGAGACTTTTAGGACAGCGACACGGTCACCAAAGCACAATTTTGACTTCTCTTTTTATTAAAATATTTATTAAAAACTTATATATGCATATTTTTATGAAAGCAATTTTCAAGACAAATCTAATGATATGATTTTCACGTTACCAAACTCAACGACATAAAAGTTGTTTATAATTTATATTCCCAATGTTTGACCTACATCTTTTTCAAAAAACGTCATCTAATAGTGATATGGAGGGAGTAGGTCCTTTTGACTTTTTTCATCTATTTTTGCTATGTATCTAGATAATAACATCTAGATACATCGCTAATGAATGTAACAAAAGTTGAAACCGACTTACAATTTGAAACGTAGGGAAGTATTTTCATTTTGTCTCTATTCCTCGGAACCAAATAAGGTCCAAGAAATATGCCTATTCCAACAACCTAGATATGCTTGACTTGCTGAGTAGCAGTGTTACTCAATATAATGAAGGCAGGAATCTGATTGTTTTGCTTTGAAATCCTTGAACTGTTGTATATATAGAAATACGGAAAGCTTCGTGCACAAGGTGGGCCTAATTTTTTAATGAGTGAAATACACCGTAGGTACATGAACTTGTCTTGTTGTGCTAAATAGGTCCATGAACTTAGAAACCAGTCATCTGCCCCCTCGAACTTACGAACCCGTTCACTCCAGGTCCATGGCGGTTTTTAATGGTGGTTTTGCATGGCGGCCGGCGGTTTTGCATGGTACTGCGTCAGCGATGACATCATCATTTCTTTTTAATTTGTAAAATTAATATCTTTTTATTCAGAGCTCCAAATATAGCAAATAATATATCAATTTTGACCGTCTCGATGAGCTCTTTGCAATGGTGTACTCTGTTTGGTTATTTAAGGTAGTTTTATTTCGTGTAAAATTAAATATTTCTATAAAACGAGTGATATTTTATTTTCACTTGCAATCTGATATATATGTGGTCGTGATTTAGTTCCTGATATATACATATTTGTCGGTTTTTTGCCGTAAATATACATAGGGTATATATTGCCGCGAAATTTACTGCTCGTTATATAGAAATTTTACCCTAAATATGTATACAAGCTAGGCACCGTGCAATATATACATATTTAGGCCAAAACATGCTACCCTAAATATGTATATATATTTGCGGATGATCGCATGCATGCAGGCGTAGATGCACCTAGCAGATGAATGCATGCATCGGCCATCGGCTAGCGGAAGCGGCGGCGCGCGCGTGGGTGGCCCCATCGATCGTCCGGACAACGTGCGGATGGGCATTGTCGCGGCAATATATAATACGCCAAAAACCGGCAAATATGTATATATCGAGAACTAAATCACGACCACATATATGTCGATTGCAAGTGAGAATAAAATATCACTCGTTTTATAGAAATATTTAATTTTATACGAAATAAATCTATCTCAAATAACAAAACGGAGTACACCATTGCAAAGAGCTCGTCGAGACGATCAAAATTGATATATTATTTGCTATATTTGGAGCTCTAAATAAAAAGATATTAATTTCACGTCAATGCGGCGCAAAAGGCACCTCATCTCCACGTGGCCATGCATAAATGTACAATTTTTTTTCCTTTGCTTGCAGGAGCGTCATCCATAGTTTCTTCTTCTCTATATAAGAAAGACCTGACTTGCTGTTGGTGGCATGATATGACCACAACACCAGCAATAGTTCAAAGTTCAACCAAAGGCATGGGAAGCATACGGAAGTGTGGATGGCTGTGGAAGTGTTTTGCAGTTCTGGACTGGAAGTCCAATTGCACAATTATTTGTGACACCATCTAGCAAGGGCTTGAGGCATCTCCAATTTCCTGAGTTGGAAGCTCCTGCTCGGAATCCTTGACCACATTATGCCACAGCGGTATAGGTCGGGCGGCAGTTCTAGCTCTGTGCGATATCAAGTCTCTGTGGATGGTTAGTTTTATTTTCCGGTAGGCTAAAACCATGCAGTAGAGAACCATTGTGAATGGAACTACAGGCTGAACTGGTGCGACGGACTTAGTGTTTGTGTGTTGTTCTTATTGTCACAAGATTCTTTGATCAGCGGATTAAAACAAAACTAACAAAAACTGCTAAGTTGTTTAAGAGCATACAGATAGTTTGTGTGGTGTGGCCTCTAGCTTTCTTTGTGGGTCCCCTGAGAATCTAACATAATTGTTGGAGGCATTCATCAAACAGCAAGAAGCCGTCCTCTGCTCTGAGCCTACGATTCTGCTAGTTCGTTCTCATGGTGCATACAGCCCTCAATTAAAAAATAGTCTAACCTTTGTCCTTTGTATGATAATAGACTATAGCTGAAGAATCTGATCCCATTTGTGTTCAACACTAAACATATATAGTACTGTTATATAACAAATAATTGTCTATGGCCAATGAGACGTTTATAGTAAGAACAAACATTCTGCCATGCTCTGTGCAGTCATCTATGAAAAGCAATATTGGACCCTGTCTAATGAACATTTATTTTTTCCACAATTCATTCATAACAACGTGGTCATGTTCATGTCCAATCCGTATTCATCTGCCATTCCAATTTTTCAACATATATAATCAAAATCACTCAAGTCCGGCGTCAAGCCCCCACCATCATCCCGAAGCTCGACTTTCATAAGGCCTTCGACTGTGTTAGTTGGGACAGCCTTCTTCGCATTTTACGCTTCAGAGGGTTCCCCGACAAGTGGTGCTCCTGGACCCACTCCCTCCTGGACACGGGCAAAACCGCTGTCCTCCTCAATGGCAAACCCAGAAAGTGGATCAGATGTAGAAACGGCCTACGCCAAGGCGATCCGGTCTCTCCTTATCTTTTCATTATCGTTGCTGATGTCCTTCGGCGACTCCTACACCACCCTTCCTTCGCCTCCTCCCTTGAGCACCCTCTCATCCAGAACGCATCCTGTCACGTGCTGCAATATGCCGACGACACACTTATATTCATTCGTTGCATTTCTGCTACTGTCCATCAGTTGAAATAGGTGCTGCAGGTCTTTGAGCAGGCTACCGATCTGTCCATCAACTTCCACAAAACAACCTTCCTGCCTATAGCCGTCCCAAGTGATACCGCTCACTCTCTTGCCATCACTTTTGGCACCACCGTCTCGACTTCCCCCCAGACCTACCTTGGCCTCCCGCTCTCCCCAAATAAGATCAGTGTCGCTGATTGCCATCCCCTCATTTGCTCCGTCGACAAACATCTCTCTGGCTGGAGTGCTTCCCTCCTCAATCGGGCAGGTAGACTTGTTCTCTCCGCTGCTGTCCTCACCACCCTTCCTTTACACTACATGTCAGTCATGTCCATCCCCAAGACCATAATCCAGGCAGTTGACCGCCGTAGATGAGCTTTCTTCTGGACCGAGGAGGATAAATGTCGGCTCCAAATGTCTTGTGGCCTGGGACACTATGAAATAAAGCAAAACACAAGGCGGGCTGGGTGTGAAGGATCTTGAGCTGCAAAACCGCTGCTTGCTGGTGAAGTTTATTGACAAGCTTTTCACACATGCCGATCCTCCTTGGAAAGATTGGATCATGCACGACGTGGCTCCTGACGACCATCTCTCTGCTGGTGGAAACAGGTTCATTTGGAAAATCATAAACAATGAGCTCAATACATATCGCTCTCTCACTACTGTCACGGCTCACAATGGCGCTGCCACATCCTTCTGGCTTGATGATTGGCTTCCTGATGGCCCTCTTTCCGTCTCCCACTCCGCTCTCTTCTCACACACCACTAGGCCTAACATGTCGGTACGATGTGTTTTCCAGTCAAGTTTTCATTTGTTCCTCCGACTCCGGCTGACCACGGCTGCTAGCGCACAGCTTGCTGCTCTCCTTTCGTGTTCGCGGGATATTTAGCAGGACGACATGCCGGACCAGCGGGCGATGAAGCTAACCGGGGCACGGTACACGGTGAGGATGCCTACCGGGCTCTCAATGATGCTGGCGCGTATCGTCGTCGATACGGTGGCGCATCCGGCAAACCCACGTGCGAAGGTCAAAATCTTCACCCCGCTCCATTTTAAGGACATACTAAGCACCGGACTAACCTCCTCTCCAAGAATGTCCTCGACAATGAAGTGTGTGAACGCTGCTCCCCTGCACAACGAGGACCGCCACCATGTATTCTTCACCTGGGCAAACTCTCTACCAGATCCAACCTATGAAAAACTTGATAGAATTTTAATGACCACTGAATGGGAATTCAAATATCCTTTGGTGAATGTACATGCACTGGATAGAGGTGTATCAGATCATACACCATTACTCCTGGACACGGGTGAACCCACTTTTAAGGGGAGTGCCAAACAGTTCAAGATGGAACTGAATTGGTTATCCAACGAGGAATTTAGGGAACGAGTAGTGAAAATTTGGGACAAACCGGTCCATGGCCAGAATGTTGTACAACGATGGAACAAAAAATTGGGGGCACTTTGCACAAGCATCTCGGAGGATGGGCTGGTAACCAACACGGAGAGTATAAAATTCAAAAACAGAATCTCCAATCAACGGCGACAGCACTAGATACTTTAGCAGAAACCAGACACCTCACAAAAATTGAAAGGGAACAACTAGAAGTTTCGCGTGATGGCTTGAGTAAACTGTTACGAGATGAAGAACTCAAGTTTTATCAGCGGGCGAAAGTTAATAATGTTCTCTTAGGTGACTCCAACACGAGATACTTTCAGATGATTGCAAACAGCAAACATCGTAAAAAGCGTATCTTCTCCTTGGAACATGAGGGCATCAAGGTAGAAGGACAAACAACCTCAAATCGTATATAACCCAATTCTACAAGGAACTCTTTGGTCTATCGGAGGACAATAATTTTCAGTTTGATGAGTCTAGAACGGATGACATCCCTCAAGTCGGCAATGCGGAGAATGAACTTCTCACGGCTCCGTTTTACGGAAAAACGAAGTTCGAGAAGCCATCTTTAGTATGGAACATAATAAAGCACCTGTCCCGAGATGGCTTCCCAAATGAGTTCTATCAAGCATTTTTGGGATGTCATTAAAGGGGATATAATGCAAATGTTTCATGAGCTACATAGTGGTGACCTCCCGGTTTTTAGTTTGAACTTTGGAGTGATCACGCTTTTACCCAAAACTCAAGAGGCCAACAAAATTCAACAATATAGACCGATATGCTTACTAAATGTAAGCTTTAAAATTTTTACAAAGGTAGCGACAATACGCATCAACTCGGTCGCGGAACACTTGATCAGTCCCAAACAAACAGCTTTTCTAAGAGGGGCGTAACATTCTTGAACGGGTGGTTATCCTCCATGAAACTGTTCATGAATTATATCACAAAAACCAGAGCGGAGTAATTCTTAAAATTGATTTTGAGAAGGCATATGATAAAGTACGCTGGGATTTTTTAAAGCAAACGCTTAGGATGAAGGGTTTCTCATCAAAGTAGATTGGATGGATTCAATCCTTCATATCGGCGGCGGTGTAGCAATTAATATTAATGATGAAGTTGGTCCTTTTTCCAAACAAAAAAGGTCTTCGTCAAGGAGATCCCTTATCACCAATCCTCTTTAACTTAGTAGCCGATATGCTCACAACATTCGTAAAGAGATCAAAGGAAAACGATCAGCTGAGTGGAATTGTACCGCACCTCGTTGACGACGGACTCTCAATCTTACAATATGTTGATGACACTATCCTCTTTCTGGAACATAACTTTTTGGAGCATGCTTTCGAACTTGAAGTTAATTCTATGTGTTTTTGAGCAGCTATCGGGTTTGAAAATTAACTTCCACAAAAGTGAGATTTTTCTGTTTCGGAGAGGCAAAGGAGTTCGAAATTTAGTACAAGGAACTTTTTGGCTGCAACAATGGTAACTTCCCAATCCGATACTTAGGGATTCCGATTCATTATCGGAGACTTTCAAATTCGGATTGGTTGAAAATACAAGAACGGGTTGAAAAACGCCTTAGTAGCTGGAAAGGTAAAAACTTGTCCATTGGAGGCCGCCTAACCTTGATCAACTCAGTACTTAGCAGCTTACCACTGTATATGATGTCATTTTTTGAAATCCCAAAAGGAATTCGTAAAAAGTTGGACTACTTTCGATCTCGTTTCTTCTGGCAAAGCAATGAACAAAAAGGAAATAAGACTAGCTAAATGGGATATCCCGTGCCAACCCAAAGAACGGGGGGTTTAGGGATACAAAATTTAGAACTGAAAAAAATATTGCCTTGCTCGGTAAATGGTTGTATCGATTATTAACAACAGACGGGACTTGGCAACAAATCCTTCGCAATAAATATCTAGGGACTAAGCCACTAGTGCAAGTCCAAAGTGGAGAAGGGGATTCCCATTTTTGGGCAAGCCCGATGAAAGCTAAAAGGGATTTCCTTAGATTCGAACATTCATCATAAACAATGGGACACAAATAAGATTTTGGGAGGATACGTGGTTAGGCAATAGGCCACTGAGTCAACAATATCCACAATTAAATAACATCGTAAGAAAAAAACAGGATACGGTAGCTCGGTGCTTGCATCACCAATGCCTAATCTATCCCGTGAAGAGATTTAATCGGTAACGAACTAGTGATGTGGAATAATTTGGCCCATCGTCTTGCTCAAATCAATCTTCTTCGGGAGAATGATGAGTTCAAATGGGGGCTTGACCACAAGGGCGTTTTCTCGGTTAAATCACACTATCAGGGACTGATCAACCAAAATATCCCCAATATCAACAAGCGGTTATGGAAATTAAAAATGCCTCTCAAAATTAAAATCTTTCTTTGGTATCTCAGGAGAGGAGTTGTCCTCACCAAGGATAATCTAGCAAAACGGAACTGGCAAGGATCTAAACAAAGTCTTTATACGCCATGAAAATGAGTCGATACAACATTTGTTTCTTGAATGTCGCTTTACGAGAATGGTCCGGACAACGTCTTTTGCTGCTTGGGGACTAAAGAAGCCGAGTAGTATAGCTAATATGTTTGGGGATGGCTGAATGGAATACCCAAAGAGTTCAAATCACTTGTCCTTGTTAGCGCGGCAGCCTTGTGTTGGTCTGTCTAGCTTTGCAGAAATTTAGTTCTTTTTGAAAACAAATGATCTTCTTTTTGCGGGTACTCTACTTCGATCACACATTGGCTCCGTTAGGTGGGCTATCCTTCAACGGCCTACTTCCCGGGAGGTGCTTGTGGAGGCATCTCAGTTCTTGGAGCGGGTGGCCAAGGAGTTTTTTTTCCCGGGCACATGGGTGGCGGTCTAGTCTTAGGATTGACGGTCATTAGAGTGTGTGGATGTTCGAACTGTTATAGGCTGTGTGCCCGTGGGCAGAGTCCGGGAATTTTCAAGTTATTGTATCAACTTGATGTAATTACTTGAAAGCAATAAAAGTTCCCTTTTCCAAAAAAAAAATGTATTCTTCACCTACTCAAGAAGCGCTACTATCTGGGCTAGACTTGGCCTGTCTCATGTGGCCGGCCTGGATGACATCGATATTTAGAATGCCGCGAGTACCGGCATCGATCTGTCACAACGCTATGGCCCTTCATTCTTCTAATGATTATTTGGCGCTTGTGGGACGCCAGGAACGGCGAGATCTTCAGGCATGATCAGCACCCTTTGCGAGGTCGGTTCTCAGCAAAATCTGCGACGACCTAGTGACTTGGTGTAAACGGCTTAAGGCTGAGCTTGTACCCAAACTAGATCAATGGAGCTTGTATCTCATCTCTTGTAATAACTCTGGGTGACTTGTACGTTCACGAGTTTGAAATGAATGGTTTTAGGTGGGGAAGCTCTCCCCCCTTTTTGCTTTCAAAAAAAAAAAATACTAAATACGCGACAAATCACTGCAAAGTCCCAAAGAAGCAAATGGTGACCCCAACAGCAAAAAACTAGTCCAGAACAACTGCAATAACTGCAATATTAATCTATGCATCTATTTGGCCCTAACAGAACCTGAAAATTTTTCCAACCCTTATGTTTCTGCAGGATGTGTTTTTATTGTAGAATTTTTGTTTAGTGGCTTCCTAATTTATCAATAGATTACTTTCTATTTCTGTCAATTGCTAGGAAGAACCAAATAAGGCCCATGAGACATGCCAGTCCTAGCATTCTAGTCTAGCTCTGTAGCAGTGCCACTTTCTATATACTAGATAGATGATAAAATATGCATAACTCAAATATAGTGAAGGCATGAATCTTGTAGTTTGGCATTGGGCTCCTTGAAATGTTGTATATAAAGGATATGGAAAGGTTCATCCACAAGCTAGGTGCAATGTATTCTAGACTTTGTACGAATCGAATCGTGAGCCTATTAATGAAGCAAATTCAATGAAAACCCAGAATGGGCCTTATTAGTCCAAAAGTTAGCGACAACATCAATGTGGAGACAATGGTAGCTCATGCCCCACGTGGACACATAAATGTACAATTTTCTCCTTTACTTAAGGGAGTGTTGTGCATAGCACTAGCTTCGACATAACTTTTACCCACTGTATATATATACAAGAAAAACAATACCTGCCCTGTGTGGCATGAATAAGAACACAACACCAGCAGCTGATCAAAGTTTGAAAAAGGGCTTGGGAAGCATAGGGAAGTGTGGATGCCTATGAAAGTGTTTTGCTATTCCAGATGTGGAGTATAATTGCACCACTGGGTCATCCACCTCAAGCAAGGGGCTTATAGCATCTCCAGCTACTCAAGTTGGAAGCTGTTGCTCGGCTTTGCTGTCAAACTTATGGTATAGTGCTATAGGTTGGATGCCGCTTCTAGCTTTGTGCCAAGCCCATTTGAGTTTCAATGGTTCGTTTTATTTGCGGCTAAACAAACCACTGGAGTGTAGAACCATTCTGAATAGTACCACAGCACAAACAAATGCCGCTTACTAACTTGATCCTAGTATTATGTTTTTGTTACAACCTGTAAGCAACAATGCACGTAATAAAAAAATTAAGGAGACACTACGAAGTTGTTGACATGCATATCAACTGTGTATGCGATGTGGCCACTTTCTTGGAAGAGGCCCATAGAATCCAAGAGCTTTCATGGAGGCAGGCATCAAACGGCAAGAAGCCATACTCCACTCAGAGCTTTCCATACGAGAACACGATTCCTCCGCCTATCTTTATGCTAAGTCGTTTTCATAGTACATACAGCCCTTAATAAAATATATATCGATTTAGCCTTTAACTTCAGTCATTATAGTCTTTTGCTGATGAATCCGATCCCTCATTTGTATTGAAACTCCACAAAAAGTACTATGTGATATAAGAAAGCATTTGGCTATGGCCAATGCGATGTGGACAGTATCATCTAACATTGTGCTTGATCTTCTCTGTACATCCATCGAGAGAATGAACCGCAGTTTGCAACCCTCTAATGAACACGTACTTATCTTTCTACAAAACAATTATAACCAACACATCATTTTCATGTCCAATTTGTATTCGTCTGCCATCCAAATTCCCAACCACTGAAACCCAATGTTATGCTCATGCATGGAAAACTCCCACTTGATATTTGATATTAACTCGAGAGCACACAAGCGTGCAGCATGCAACGACGGGTTATCCACCGTCGGGATCACGTACTCCGCCACCGGCTGTTGCTCCAGCAGCCGCCCTGGGCATCCCGGCAAGCATCATCATCGTCGGCGGTGGCCTCTCCTTCAGTTGTTGAAATGCATATCAGAACAGTGTGTGTGGTCTGGCCTCTTTCTCCGCAGATGTTCTGAGAATCCAACAGCTTTGATGGAAGCACGTCAAACAGCGGGAAGCCATCCTCTGCTGGGAGCCTACAATGAGATCACATGGTTCAGAATGGTTGTGGAATAATACTTTTTCCCACCAGTTCTAGTAAAAGCTCCTAAGATCCAGTTGAGAAGCATATTATGGTTGGGATATTAATTGTGGTTCACTCATCTTTTTTAGCATGGTCATATCCTCTTAAGGGAGTGCCATCCTTAGCTTCTGGTTTTGCTTCCTAGTATTACGTACACCATGTATATTTAAGAAAGACCTCACCTGCTATTGTCCGCATAATGAATAAGACCACAACACTAGTAGGAGTTCAAAGTTCAAACAAAGGCTTGGGAAGCATAGGGAAGTACAGATGCCTGTGGAAGTAGTTTGTACTTCCAAATTCCGAGACTTCTGGAACAACAGCAATGGCTGCAAGGAAGGCCACATGGCATCTCCAACTTCTTGTGTTGGAAGCTCCTACTCGGTGACCATGTCCAGTTTATTCTATAATGGTATAAATCGGGCGACAGTTGTAGCTTTGTGCAAAAACCAACCGTCTTTGGATAGTTGGTTTTATTTGCGGATAAGCTAGTCCTTGGAGTAGGGAACCATTTTGAACCGAACCACAGTAGGAAGATGTACGGATGCCAGGGACTTAATTACTTTATGCTAGTATTAGGTTTTGTGAGATGCTGTACGGAATGATACAGTTTGTGGTCCTTATATATTCTCGTCAGACTCTCATTGATCAACAGAATAAATAAAAAATAAAGTGAAACGGCTAAGTTATTGAAGAGCATATCAATGGTTTGTGTGGTGGCCTCTTTCTCCACACAGTACCTCTGCCTTCCTTTTAGCTAGGCCATTTTCATGCTACGTACATACAGCCCACACTCATATAAAATATACATCGGCCTAACCTTCTCCTATTTGATATTTTAAACTTTAGCTGAGGAATCAGATCCCCCATCTGTATCGAAAACTAACAAACAGTGTAGATGTGAACAGTAAGAACTTAAATTGTGCTCTGCTCTGTACAATCACATAGTAAAAAACAATGGTAAAATAACAATTGCAATGTACTGGAAGGGTAGAAACAGTGAAACACTAAATTTCGTAAATTTTTACATGGCATGCATAAATAAGTCATCATGTTCAAGGATGCTTTGAAACCATGAAGAAAGGGAATCAATCGGGACTAGCATGTATCCATTCATTTGGGGTGAATTGGAAACTACTTCATAAACTAGGCTATTTACCATAGCATCTGACCTTTCACTACTTTCCAAATCATAATAAGTACAGAACTATATCAAATTTTTTGGTTAACAAATGGTAAGAATAAAAAAGTGAGATTCATTATCACTTCCATGGTCCGGTCTCCTTCACTCATTTTTTGTGAATCTGAGCACTAGTGTTGGCAACACTTGAATTAAGATTTGAAATGGAATATGGTTCTAAATTCTGCACATAAGATTCAATTCCATGGGGAAAAACAGGGTGTAAAAGATATGCCAGTTAAAGCATCATAGTACAGCAGTTCCATTTTGTATATAGCTACTAAAATAGTGTAACTCCAATGTGGCGGTCGAAGCGGTACCTTGTAGTTGAGTTTTGGGTTTATTGAACTCGTGTATATATTGGATATGGAGAGCTTCAACCACTAGCTATGCACACCATTTATTCATTTGAATAGTCAACACCATTTAATTTGAATGGATGAACCCAGAATGGGCCTCAGTGGCCAAAAGTTTGTCAAACCTATCAAGAAGATCAATGTGGCGCCGATGGTAGCTCATCCCCATCTGGCATCAATGTACAATTTTCCCCTAATTAATGGAGTGCCTTAAAGAACAATTGCCTCTACAAAAAGTTTCTCTCTTTTACACCATTTATATAAGGTAGACGAGAACTTCTGAAGATGCATAATATAGGACCACAACACAACAAACAGTTCAAGACAAATTGTGTATTACTTAACCTAGTGTGAGTGAGCAGTGATCACAGGCTTGGGAAGCATAGGGAAACATAGGTGTTTATGCGAGTACTGTACAGTCTCGTTTACTAACTCTTATTGCACAGATGATATGTCTCTGTCTGCAACCAAGGTTTCAGGCATCTCCAGCTTCTATCATCATTGGGACCTACTGCTAAAACCCCAGTTTCCACTTAATGCAATAGCGGTTTAGGTCTGGTGGCACCTCTGACTTTGTGCCCAATGTAACTGTCGTACTGTATGGTTCGTGTTATTTACAGATGTGCATATACTCTAGGAGCAGAGAACCATTGTTATATAGAACAACAACCAGAACAGATGCATGTGGACATTCTTTGATCAATGGATTACAAAGCTAAGCAGAAGCTACAGCTAAGTTGTCGAGAAGCATATGGTTTGTGTGGTGTGGCCTCTTTCTCGTCAAATCCCTTGAGAACCTCCTAGCTCTGATGCAGGCACTCGTTTGTGGCTCTTTTCCGCAGGTCCTCTCCTCTGCTCACTACAGGATTGATTTTGCGTGGTGTTCGGTTTCATTTTCCGTGGCGGGCATTTGGAAAACCGCCACGGTTAATGTCACGATTAACCGTGGCAGTTATTTTTTTATTAACCGTGATGGTTATAATGACCGCCATGATAAATATCATTAACCGTGGCGGTTTTATAAAAACCGTCACGGTTAATTAGGCCAAGCAAAGAGCCGAAGAGGCCCCGATCCGATCTGAAAAGCCCAGTTTTCAGTCCCATGTATATATAGGTAGAGCTAGGGTTTCCATCCCAATACCCTCTCCCGAAATATCTCTCACTCTCCGGAAAACTCTCTTACTCTCCGTCGTGGTTCCCCTTCCCGTCGCGCGCCCGTCCCCTCCTTCCCCGTCGCGTGCCCCATCCCTCCCTCCCGTAGCACCTCCCCCTTCCTTCCTCAATGGCGGCGGCCAAGGGGCGCCCATCCCGATTCGACCCCGAAAAGAGCGTACGGCGGCGGCGGCCAAGGGACGCCCTCTCCCCGCCTTGGCGCTTCCCGTCGTGATGGGCTTGGTCGCCTCCTCCACATCCGAGGGTTAGAGGGTGCAACCCGGTGGCGGCGGCCCTCTCCAAGTGGCGGCGGCCTCCCGGCTCTCCAATCGATGGCGGCCCTCCTCCCAAAGCGCTCGGTCGAGATCCGGTCCCCGGCGGCGGATCCGCTGCCGTGGTGGCGGATCTGCTGCCGCGGCGGCCGGATCTCGCAGCGGCGGCGGCCGGATCGGGCGGCGGCGCGCTGCGTGCCACGCCGGCAGCCGCGGATGGGCTCGCGGGCGGGCTGGATGGGCTCCCGTGGGCTCGTCTGTTTTTTATTTTTATTTTTATTAACAGTGGCGGGCAGAAAAAACCGCCACCGAAGTTCCTCATTTTCCGTGACCCTCCGTCCGTGGGCGGCGAAAAAACCGCCACCGAAAATGGATTTTGCCCGCCACGGAAGTTCGGTTATCTAGTAGTGTAGAATCTACTTAATAAATTAAGCTATTTAGTTTGGAATTTGAGATTCCCTAACTTTCCAAAGTTCACAAATAAGCCTATTGCAAATTCACAGGGTGGGAGATAGGAATTGAATTCCAAAGTTTGCACTTGCACTTTGCACTATCACCATGTTATGTTTGCACTTGCATGCAAACACTCTCCAACTCCATTCCATTAAATTAAGCATATATCACAATGAATTAAATTCCAAGGATCCAAACAGCCCCTGAGTGTAGTTGGAAGTTGGTGAGCAATCCTAGAATTACGAATAATCATGTCAATATTAACTAAAACCAATATCCAGAAAGTGCTTCCTAATTTACTTTATTACTAGATTACTTTCCAGTTTCTCTATATTCATGGGAACCAAATAAGGCCCAAGAGATGCCAATCCCAGCATTCTAGTCTAGTTGTGTCTTGTTGTGTCGCAGTGCCAGTTTCTATATACTAGTTGATAAAATATGCATCACTCAAATATTGTGAAGGCAAGAATCTTGTTGTTTAGCATTGGGATCCTTGAACTACTGTATATATAAAGGATTTGGAAAGCTTCATCTATAAGCTAGGCACAATGTATTTGGATGCACCCCATTTACTTTGGATCAATAAACCGAGAATGGGTCTTATTGGTCCAAAAGTATGTAAGAACATCAATGCGGAGCCAATGGGTAGCTCATCGCCGGCGTGGCCACATAAATGTAGACTTTCCACGTTTACTTAAGGGAGTGCCGTACATAGCATCAGCTTCTACAGACCATTTATATATATAAGAAATACCTGACCTGCTCTCTGGTGCATGAATAAGACCACAACACCAGAAGCAGTTCTAAGTTTGAAACAAAGGCTTGGGAAGCATAGGGAAGTGTGGCTGCCTATGGAAGTCTTTTTCAGTCTGTCCATCTGCACTTCCATGATTGGATCGGCCTCAAGCAACTTGTCTCGTTGGTATAGTGGTATAGGTCGGATGCCACTTCTAACTTTGGGCAGAGTCCATTAGAGTTTTGATGGTTCGTTTTATTTGCGGATTAAGAAAGCTTTGGAGTAAAGCACCATTGCCAATAGTACCAGAGAACAATCAGATTCCAGTTACTAACTTTATGCTAGTATTACGTTTTTTCTGAGAAGATGTAAGCAACAGTGCACTGAATAAGTAAACTAAGGAGGAACTGCAAAGTTGTTGAAATGCATATCAGCTGTGTATGTGGTGTGGCCACTGGCCACTTTCCAGGCAGATGCCCTGAGAATCCAAGAGCTGTGTTGGAGGCAGTCATCAAACAGCAAGAAAGTCATCCTCTGCTCTGAGCCTTCCATACGAGCACACGATTCCTTCGCCTACCTTTATGCTAAGTCATTTTCATGGTACATACAGCCCATAATTAATAAAATATATGTCGGTTTAGCCTTTAACTTTCAATCAATCAATCATTATAGTCTTTCGCTGATGAATCCGATCCCCCATTTGTGTTGAAACTCCACAAAAAGTACTATGTGATATAAAAAAACATTTAGCCATGGCCAATGAGATGTGGACAGTATCAACAACAATTGTGCTGTGCTCTACATCCATCGAGAGAATGAACAGCAATTTGCAACCCAGCCTAATGAACACGTATCTCTCTACAAATCAGTCATAACCAACTCATCATGTTCATGTCCAATCTTTACTCGTTTGCCATCCAAATTCCCAACCTGTATAATAAACCTCACTCAAACCCAATGTAATGCTCATGAATGGAAAACTCCCACTTCACAGTTGACGATACTGACTCGAGATCAGTACACACAAGCGTGCAGCATGCAACGACTTCAATCACATGATGTGACACGCTGCCGACGGGTCGTCGTCGCTGAAGGTCCGGCAGCCCCTATAGGCGCCACACGGCGGCGGCAACGGACGAACGGTGGTGCCGTACACCCTGCCGCAGCAGGAGCATCTGCAGGTGTCGTAGTAGCCCTGGTAGCACGGGCGCAGCAGCACGGACACCCGCCGCGGCCCCACCGGCGGCGCCGCCACGGCGGGATCTCCACGGTCGGGATCACGTACTCGACCACCGGCTGCTGCTCGGCGGCCTTCCCGGCATCCCGCATCATCATCGTCGGCGGTGGTCTCTCCTTCATTGGCGGTGGGTGGTGGTGTTGTGGCGGCATGTCCATGGGCGGCGGCTTCATCTGCTGCGGTGGCGGCGACATCGGCGGCTCCAGCTCGGCTCTCGGCGGCTTCTCCTCGGCGTAGTGTGGCTGGGGCACCATGGCCGACATCCCCGGTCCGGGCGGGTGGTGGTGGACTGGGGGCGGCGGCGGCAGTGGCGTCATCTGCTCGGGTGGCGGCGGAGGTCCCGGTGGTGGCGCCTGCTGCTCCGGCGGTGGAGACGATGCAGGAGGCTGCTCGACGGGCGGTGGCGGTGGCGGCTTCTCCTTGTTCTTGTTCTTGCCGTTCTTCACTGGCGGAGGTGGCCCGTCTGTCATGGTCTCTGGGGGAGGCTTGCCGCCGCCGGCGTTGCTGGTGTCGACGATGTGCACATCCCTGACCACCTTGCCGCCCTTGCAGCGGAGCTTGCAGGCGAGCCGCTGTGGGTCGAAGGGTCCCACGATGGTGATCGTCTTGCTCTTGGTGTCGAACGAGATCGTCCGGATCCTCTCATGATCTACATGGATAAATGGATGGTGGAAAATCATGGAGGAAAATCAAGATGACGAGTGAATTGCTTGTAACATTCATGACGAGGTTGCAGTAATTCTTTTGTTTTGTTTTTACCTTGGAGCTCGCAGAGAATTTTGCGGATCTTGTGGTAGCACTTGTGGCAATCAAGGTCAACGACGATGATTAGCATGGAGATCTGTGTTGACACCAGAATTATTAGTCATCGCATCATCAGTAAATATTTTTATTATTGTTTCTGATTGACAGCACTTATAGTAAAAGGAACCCAATAAAAATCACTGCATCTGGCACACGAAAAGTGGAAGAAGATTAACTCGGAAAGTACTAAACGCGTTGGTGAAACTTTATCAAGCAATTACCTTAAGCATATGCGTTTGAGTTGCTTTTTATCTGTCCCAATTTTTTTATATACCAGTAAAATAAGTAACTCCCATCCCCATGAATGGAGCCACGAATTAAATTTTTTTACAGTATTACAATTGAGAATATAAAAAAAACAGGACAATTATATATGTTAGATTAGAATCTTTTGACAAGTGCCCGAGAAGAATATATCTAATGATCTCTTGCCATAGAAAAAGAAACACACCAAAAAGCAAAGCAAGTAACGCTGGTATATATGCCATATGCTTTTGAACAGCAACTTGCCAGATTGTGATATAAAAGAATGGACTTGTTCCCACAGCTCAAGACATCTGTGGAAACTCTTTGAATATATGCTAGGTCCACTACGATGGTTTAACAGCATATACGCTGACTAGCCACCAGCTGGCTATTAGCATGGAGATCTGTGTTCAGACCAGCACTAGTAGTAGTCATTCATCGGTAAATATTTTTCTTATAATCTTTTGATTGACACAGCAAAAATAAAGTAAGAAAGTAAAAGGAATCAATTGAAATCACTGCATCAGCTGGCACACGACAGGCCGATGGAATACGATTCGCTCAGAAAGTATTGAAGGCGTTGTTGAAACGCTGCACAACTTTATCATCAGGTATCAGTTAGTACCTTAAGAAAATGCGTTTAATTGTTTCCTTTAATCTGTCACCGTTTGTATATATTATATGTATAGTGAAACAAGTAACTCCCATCCCCATGAATTGAGCAACGAATTAAATTTTTTCACAGTATTACAATTGAGTATATAAAAAGACAATTATATATATTAGAATCTATTGACAAGTGGCCCAGAAGAATATATCTAATCTCTTGCCATAGAAAAAGAAACACGTCAAAAAGCATGTAACCCAGGTATAAATGCAATATGTTTTTGAGCAGGATCATTGCTCGCCAGATTGTGGAATCTCTTTGAATATATGCTAGCAGCTCCACTACTATGGTTTATCATCAGCATATAGGAAGGTTGGCCACCAGCAAATTAAGGTAAAATACTAAAAATATCAAAACACAAACTCATTCACAAACAAGAAACAATGAACACATGGAAACACAAATACACAGTTCAGCTTCAAATTTGGCAAGAAACAGAGTTTGAGAGAGAGGAACACATCATGCACCTTCTCCGCCATGGTTTGGGTGTCAGTTGCTGATGATCCTCTGTGTTCCTCACATGTACTGACTAGAGCTGGTCAGTTGCTGAGAGAGAGAGGGTATTGTGAATAGAAGAGGGGAGAGTGGGGTGACGTATATAAATAGGAGATAGATGCCTTGGCGACGCCATCTGCCGGCCTATAGTCAGTTCACATGGCACCACGTTGTGGAATAACCGGTTTCACCAACAACGGACACGTGTAGCAACTACACTGCGTGCAACTTCTAGATCGTTCAGTGTGTGTAGAAATAGCTTACCGGCCATGGCTATGCGTGTCCAAAAACACTTTGCATATCGTCGTACGTTAAGGATCTCGAAACTGGCAAAGAAGACGTGCTGTGCGTAATAACAGCTATTAAAATGCCGTTTGGACTGTCAATGAAATTAGGATAACGCATATTCTTCACGAAAGTAATTACGTCATGCATTATGTGAAAAATAAATACACCATAACTAGCCTGCTTTACTGAGGTTGTGAATACATTCCAGCTTGAAAAATGAGGTACATTCATGTCAACATTGATTTCGTTAGTTTCCTTTTTTCAACAAAAAAACATTTGCTTCTAACGTTATATGGACTTGTTTGGCAATGCATCACCACCAGCTTCATCAGTTTTTTATTTTTGCCAAGCAGAACTTTTGCAGAAAGCTTCATCGATGAATCTCCTAAAATTTCACTCTCATATAGGAACAACTTTAGGAGAAATAGTTTTTTTTGTTGTGCATCTTCACCCCTACGACTTGGGCCCCATCGCGTGTAGGTGTCTAATTTGACCCCATGGGGCCCTTGCATGGACCTGGCCGGCCACTTGGGCATGAACGAGCCGGCGTGGCGGCGAAGGCGACGATGGCCTCCGCCGCCGACGCAGACACGACCGACAAGGCGGCACGAGCGGTGGGACGGTGGAAGAAGTTAGGAAGCGCTAGTGGAGGATAAAGTAGGAGATCGATGAAATAGGAGTGGAGAAACAAAAAGAAAAGGGTGTTATATTCAACAGGTTATATAAGCGGCTTAAACTTCACAGGTTGACCTGCCTGTTAAACTTGAGAAAAAAACAAGTTCAATAGTGAAGCTAAGCAATGCCACATGAGGCTTGATAGTTGTGTCTTAGTGGTATTCCGCCTGCAGTTATCTGTCCACTAGTAATGAGGAAATTTTGTAAATATTCTGGTTCATGCCACGCTTGTCACCAACCTCTTTTTACTTATATCATGAGATTTTGAAGGAAAATAATCTCCGAAAATAATATTCGATGGATCCAATTCGTTCAGTATTTACCTTTTTATCTCTGTGTGTCCCATGCAAAATGTGCCATCATTCGAGTACATTCAGGTAACTCACAATATGTACTTTGCAACACATGTCCACCTCCATGGTTGCTGAGTTTTATAAATGCAGAATGACAACTGTCCTGTAGCAGTCACATATAACTTGTGTCCGTCCTCGAAAAACGGAACAATAAAAGATATATATATATACACGACTCATTTTTCTTTGAAGAGTGAACAATTGCATAAGCTAACAAGTGGTAGTATATATTAGAAGTGTGGTATTGTTGGACGATTGCGCGATGTGGTATAAGTCATACATGCGAAGTGGAGGTACATCTTCAAAGGGGAACACTATGTGTGGTCTAGTATGGCCAATAACATGGGAAGCATATAAGGAATCTTGTTCTAGCAATGTAGTCGCGTTGTACATCTACAAGTCATCGACGTGCTGTGTTCAAAAAAAAGTGACAGTGTCTTAGTTATGTATGTTGCTTATATGTTTGTAACGGCTTAGATAAACTAATCATGTGCTGTTTTTGCAAATGTAATTGAGAAGTTGCAGTTTAGCCTGGCAGTTGTGGTTTGAAGTAAAACAAAATTATAAACTAGCTTCCTCTTTTTACCTTTGCATATCTTCACAAATTTGTATCTCCAATGAATTGATGAATCTGTTCCTGCAGTTAATTGATGAATCCTTGAAGTATCATTCTGCATGTAGTTGCATGTAGTTTCGCACTTTTGTGTGTGCTTCACTGTTAAAGCATGAATGAAGATAACTAGAAGTAGAAAAGGGCGTGGAAAGTAGAGACAGATGTGCTCCTAGCTGTAACTTTACCTTTGTATTTTAAATACAAAAGGATTGGAATCCTATTCTTCAGCCACACGGACGACTGCCATGAGACTATTTTTTTCAGTCTCATCCTCATATGAGCTACCTACCATTACTTTTGCAAGGCACGATAAATAATTCTTTTGCAGAGGTAACTTACATGCGAAGCCAGTGTTCATGTCATCCAAACTGAAATAAGCAGAAATTAGTCATCGTTTATACCATTCAGCAAAACGAAATATTTTAGTCTTTTCACACGGATAAAGTAACTGATGCAACTCAACTATTTGGGCACTCATATTTCTTCCTGAACCAGTCGATAAATTCCATATCTGCGGATGAATTTGTGTTTTTTGTTGCGAAAAGAATGAGGTTGATTTATATTGGGAGGGTCACATTGATTGCCCCTAAACATGCAGCGAAGTAAGGGAAATGTTAAAGGCAGCACACCACGGACAATAAAACTTTACAAGAATGCTTTGCTAGAAAACCAGTAACCTATTTGGCTCGATGTCGATTCGTGTATATAAACCAAGCGCCTAGAAGCTCATCCGTGAGTGCTCATATTTCCTTTCCTTTTATAGCTAGCAAGATTCATTTGACAGATCTGGAATGTAGGACTGATAAAATTTAGAGATGAGGTACCGGCCCATTGCACAGCCAGATGGAGTGCCTCTCTAAATATAAGCAATTCGGCTTCATCTACATCGAAACAGCTGACAAAGTTTCCTGAAGTTAGATGTAGAGGTTTTAAATCCCAAATTTTTGAACCAGGCAGTACAATGTTTAAAATGTCATAGTTCAAAATTTCGAACCTAACAGTTAAAAATTTGTAATGTGACAGTTCGAAATTTCAAACCTAATAATAATTCCAATTCAAAGTGTAAACTCCTAATTATAAACAAATTTGGGTTAGACGTACAAAGTTCATAATGTCAATAAAAGGTTAGAGTGTGGTAGTAGAAGGATTCGAAGTTCAGGTGTGATTTAAAAATAGTAAAGCATTACAAAGTTTTGAGCGTGCTTGTATAAAGGTACTCTCTCTCACTACCCCTTACGTGTTTTGATAGAATGCCGCTGATGATAACTTCACCCTCCCTCTTAGTAGCATAGCCTCCATTCTTCGTCGTATTCCATCTCCGGCCGGCTGCCCTCGCGCCATTCTCGTCCATGATGCCGGCCGAACGCGTGCCCCTCCATCTCCACGCCTGCATCTCCGGCCCACCCCTCAGTAGCGCGGTGGACATCCGGCTAATACCCACCCTCCAAGGTGAGTGTGACGCCATGTCCACCAGGCGCTGCTCAAAGTCGCGCCCCAGTCTCTTTAGGGACAGCGGTGCCCCTAAATAGGTGACCGGGAAGTCCTGTCGACGACAGGGGAAGACCGCTTGCATGGTGGCGATGTCCTCCTCATAGCAGCGGATGGGTGTGATGACGCACTTGTTGAGATTGGTCGCCAGGCCCAAAGCACCAGCGAAGCTCTCAAGAATTAATGCGTCTAATACACCTGAAGTCCACCGCAGTTGGTGCCGGAAGATGACAAGATCATCCGCACAAATGGACGTCCCTGCACTTAACCACCCGGTCGGGAAGTGGTGTGAGCATGCACTGTTCGTCCGCCTTGGTAATGATTGAGTTGGGGACCTCCATGACAATGATGAACAGGAACGGGGAGAGGGGATCCCCCTGCCGCAACCCGCGCGTATGACAAATGCGCCGACCTGGCCGCCCATTGACGTAGACAGTAGTTTTAAAGGACCCATTGCGTGTAGATGTTTGATTTTCCCACATTGAGCACTAGCGCGGACTCAGCCACTGGGGCATATGAGCAAGCGGGCATATGCCACTAGATTGCAAAAGAAGAAGATAGAAAGGGGCGAGTGGAGGATGAGGTGGGAAAAGAAATAGGAGAGGAGTAAAAAAAAAAAAGGGCTTTATCGTTATTTCTTTCTTTTTATATATGATGTAAAGTTATTTTTCCATGCCAGTTATGAAAAATGGTTTCAACTAATGGGTTCAGCAGAGAAAAAAAAAACAGTTTCACTAGTAAGTTCGAGCTATGCGCCTATGCCATATGAGTCCCAAGGATAATACAAAATTTAGGATGCAAGTGATACGAGATGATAATGGGTACAAAAATGGTATGCACAAGTACATCAATCTTTGCTTGGGTACTGGCTAAAATCCTTTGATACAAAAACCACTGCATCAACCATTGCTCTTTGGGTGATGATTTTTTGCGGCTGATAAACGGACTGATCCTTTTTTTGTTCCAAGACAAACACAAATATGTGATAAATCAGGAAACATATGGATTATTGTTAATGAGCATAATCTTGGAAAAATTGATTCAATCAATATGCTAGGCACGCGTAATCATAATTTACGATAATAATGGTTTTAGGAAATTTAGCGATTCTTGGTTCGAGTAGCAACAAAATTGTCGGTTTTGTGGATCAAGTAACAGAAAAAAATGAATAAATAAGGGATTATGATATGTCAATAATGAATTCATTTACTTGTGGCTTAATTTTACTCCCTGATGTTATCAGTTACCTATACTACTGAAGAAAATTTGTAAATAATGTTACTAAATTAAACCTAGCTAATTCCTGGCTCCTGACGCTTGCCACGGCCACTAACTTCTCGAAATTTTTATGGCAAATAAAATTTCCATCGATCTGATTCATTCTGTCTTTTCCTTTTACCTCGGTAGTCCTTGCAAAATGTGCCATCGTCATAGCAGCACATTCATGATTGGTAAGTTTGTAAATGCAGAATGACAACTGTCCTATGGTAGATGAGAAAGAACGTGTATCGTTTCCACAAACCACAGCAATATAAAAAAAGATGTTTCACTTGTCATTTTTTTTCACCGTCCTCTCCATTCCAGGGTGAACAATTGCATACAAGCTGACAAGCAGTGATAGTATATATTATAAGTGTTGTATTGTTGGATGAGTTGGCAATGTGGTATGAGTCATAATTGTGAAGTCTAGTTATATCTTCAAAGGGAAAGACTATATGTGGTCCAGTATGGCCATTGGCATGGGAAGCGTAGGGAATCATGTTCTAACAAGTAAGTACGTTGATACATCTACAGGGCACACCCGGCCATATAGATCGACACAGGCGTGTCATAAAAATGATAGTGTCTTAGTTATCTTTGTTGCTTATATGTTTGAAGCGGCTTAGATAGACTACTCATGTTGGAGTTTTGCAAATGTAATTGAGATGTTTAGTTGTTGCAGTTCAGCATGACAATTGTTGTTTGTAGTAAAACAAAATTCTAAACTAGATTCCTCTTTTTACCTTTACATGTTTTTACAAATTTGAATCTCCAATGAATTGTTGTCACAAACCGGATCGATTCCGGCGGCGGTGACACGACCGGCAGTGAGCTCAGGCGGTGGCCGGGGGCGGCGTTGACGTCAGGAACGACGAGGTAGGAGGAGTTGGTGAGGGCGGCGACAACATCAGGGCGTCGGTGACGTGGACTGGCGGTGAATGGCGAGGTAGAGGTGGCGGCGTGGCGCATAGGGCGGCAGGAGCGGCGTGCGGTGTGGGCGGTGGCGCGCAGCAGCAGGGGGTTTAGGAGTGTGAGAGCAAGGAAGCTTTAAAATTTATCCATGAGAGGGATTTCCTGCAGGCTCAAAGGGTCAATAGCCAGAGCCTTGTGCTTAGGCAGGGGCAATCGGCCCTAAAACTCTAAAAAAAAACGAATGCTATAGGTTCATGGCATAAGGAAACTGACAAAAAATCAAATAGTACGATCAAGTGGCATAGGGAGGACCGCACAAGCCTGGCATAGAGCATCAAGTTAATTCCCCAGAACGCTACCACTCCTCTCTCACGTCTAATGATAATGGAGGCAGTACTATATTCCGTTTTTGAGATGCTAAAGGAACTCAAATGAAAAATGGTTAAAGCCTGAAGTTTTACATTTGTTCGTGTACTACCATTTTGTGCTAGGTTCCTTATCAATCTAAGATCATTTGAAAAAAAATTATGAATTTTTAAATCTAAAAACATATGACTTAATTTTTTACTGTATAATTCCTAGCGTAAAGGTTGGCAGGTACAAAGTAACATGCTTCTTTTAAAATATGAAAAATGAAAATATTACTTTTTGTCAAAAACCAACTATATGGAACTACAAAGCACTGCAAAAATGCAACAGGTAGTCTTGCAATATCCAACATTATTCCAGCGGTCTGTCATTGAGACAAAATGTGTTATATCTGCATTTACACTTGATTTGCAGAGGTTAGTTACACAGGACGAGAATAGAGCTTCCTGGGACTTCACTAGTACTACAATTTCGGTTTACATCATTTCTCCGTCTGATGTTATTTTGGAAAACTAAAACTAAGTTTTCTGGCCACCATTTTTTAAATCTCTTTGGGTTTCTCCAATGCATTGTCAAACTTTTCATGAATTAGTTTTTTGCCGGTGGGTAAAAAAAAATAGAAGTTTCTTCCATAGTTTACTCTCGCAAGCATAACACTACTCGCCCATATATGTGTGACACTTAATTAGTTGATATTTGTCACTGGCACGATTTTTAGCGATCCAGAGGACAGTTGGTTTTGCGGACTTATAGAATTTAACGTTACCATTGATTTGTGCATTGAAGATATAATAAGAATTAAAGGACACTAACAGGACAAATATTCAGTGTCGAGCAACCTTGTGTGAAGCTTAACTAAGTCATAATACCAAGTTAATTTTACACTCATCGATGAGGATTGAGATCCTGACAGGACTATGTTGCCATGACGTGAAGGGATGTTAGAGACTGTATATATGGAGAGTGAGAGGGAGAGAGAGATGTATGCCACACCCATTGAGTTGTGTCAAACAAATATAGTGGAATAAGGGGGAAACCTAAAACAGTGGTATCAGGGCGGAGGAAAGATATGCATGGGACGCATAGGGAAATCTGTTTTTAGCTTTTGGTGAGGGAATGCATCTGACAAAGAAGTGCTGACAACATAGTAACACATTATGTAGTAGCAAAATATCTGCCATTCATGATGAGCTTGTGGTTCTTGTGGTTTTTGTGAGGATGCATTTCACACACAGTCGGAATGGATCACAGCTTCAGAGACTTGGCAGACACACGTTATCCATTTGGCATTAGTGTGACATCACGATCTAGATGCACAAGGAAGCATTGCAGGCATTGGTTTTACCAAAATTTTTTTTAAAAAAAAGGTCTAAGAACGATCCACATAGATTTCAACCGCAAGAAATGTGATGCCCTCATTTTGCAGTAAATTTGCATTTGTTAAGAACTTTTGTTGGGGTGGGGGGCCGGCGTGCCACCCCCACCCTTGTAAAAAGGCCCAATGCTCAACTAGTGTGAGGGCTTGCTTGTAAATTTCTAAAGCTAAAGGGGTCGGATGGAAGATGTACTCCCTCCACCCCTCTATAAATACAACCCCAAGGCCAAAGGAGGAGGTGGACTCTCTCCCCACATTCTCATTCTTGTCTCCCTTCCCTTTCCTGTGGGAAGCCCTCGCCCCCCTCCCGCAACCTTCGGTTGCGAAGGTCAAGGGGCAGGTGCTTAACCCCACAATTTTGATAACAATTATCTTTATTTGCTCTGAAGAGTTATTTTTTGTATGGGGGCATTCAACAAACAACTCCCAAAGATCAGTTTTTTTTTTTTTTTTTGAGTAACACCCCAAAATCAGTTCTCTTGTTGCATGTGTCCAACATTTGGCAATAATTTCAGTTGTTCTGGCACCATTCGTATCATTCACCGGATGGAAATAATGCAGTTTAATTTGTAGAGAGCTAGTATAGTTTTCTAACGGGCTAGTATGGTTCTGAAGATGTTAAGAATTCAGTTAAATTTCTAAACAGATTGTATATATTCCAACTTCTTGACATTACATGCACCTGGTAATCAAAGGCCTTTTTCCTTTTGGCCAATTTTAGATGTTGAGGATCCAAATAGGTGAACTAATAGCTAGACAATTTTTTAGCTCAAGCACTAACTAGCAGTTGAACTTATCATTTTTTTAGTATATGAATCTCTCAGTTTAAATAACGACCTGTGATGTGTTGTGCAAATTGCTGCTGAAATCATGTACAAATTGCTGCTGAAATTATGTGCAGTTTGCTGGTTTTGTGTGAATCCGTGTGTATCGGGTATACCCATCCTGAATCCAAATTATAGGGTAACCGAAATCAGGGGTTCTATGTTTTGGGGCTAATATCGGGTCTCAGTTCATTGCACATATTTTTAATTACCCCATCTATCCTACCTGAAAAAATCGGAAGGTCAAAACACCCCTTGGCCACACATCCTCGGTTGCCTCTGCACAGGACTCCATCATGCAGTGGCTGCATCTGATTTTAAGCCTCTCAGATAGAACATGACTATATTGCGTGAAGAATTCCCTATGCTTCCAATGCCATATTTCTTGGACCCAGCTTCCAATGCCATATTTCTTAGACCCAGCATGCATGGATGTTCATGACGTTGGGACTCGTTTCCTGACACGCAACGAGGCCATACTCTCCGCTCGTCCATCACCTCAAGTATGCACTTGTTCTCGCTTGAAATGTGAATACAATAATGTGCATGTGCTAAGTATATATAGGCTAGTTCTCTCGGCCCTCCAAAAAAATGTCTTGCCACTGTACGCTGAATTATATGTTGACCACAGTGTAATTAATTGTGTAAGTTATGTGTAGTCTAGCATTTATCTTGAAATTATAACTGAAATCTTGTAACAATATTAATTGAGATAAAACAGTAAGCACTCTATATATAAAAACAATGCTTATACACACTACTGAACTCGCCTCCTTTGCCGAAGTGTGCGACACACTAGGCAAACGGCCAAACCCTGTCGGTAAAGACCTTGCCGAGAGTTTCTCTCGACAAAGAGCTCTCGAGAAAGAAGGCGTCGGCATATGGCCATTGCCGAGAGCCATTTATCGGGCAGTTGGTAAAGCCTTTGCCGAGTCCAGCATAGCACTCAGCAGAGTGGGACCGAGATGCAATGCTGACGGCAGCTTTGCCGAGTGCTGCCCCGTTACGGTGCACGGCAAAGCACGGTGAGTTGGGCACTCGGAAAATATCCTTTGCTGAGTTCCTGTGGTTTTCCGAGTGTTTCTATCCTGGCGCGGCATAGAACTCCCTTTGCCGAGTGCCCGACATCCTACTCGACAAAGGGTCGAGCACATGGTAAAGGTGGGGAATCCGGTAGTGACATATATAGTCCTTGGATAAGAAAATTCAACAATTTGAGAAGTGGTAGAGGTTAGTATATATGTACACCAAATAAGGGGGTGCTCTGACCTCATTTCAATCAGTATGAAAATGATATTATAGCAGAGAACAGAAGAAGAGTTTTGAATAAAGGTCACAATAAGCGGAGACACCAGAAATTGCGGAAAAAATTATAGCAACAAAAGTATGACTATTTAAAATGATACCTTGATTAATGACATATCGAGACAAGGCCTACAAATATAATACGAGCAAGGGTAGCTTAATAAGCTAATTAAGGCTTCAACTATTTAGATCAATTTTAAAGATGTATGGAGGTGCCAAGTAGAAGGATAAAAACTATAGACACGGAAAAAATACAATATGTGCATGTCTCAAATGAATATATGCTTATTGTATAAGAAAACGAACAAATAAATAAAAGGATGCAACGAGTATTAAACATTGTTGGTAATAGATGTGCATGTGAGACATGCACATATTTATGGTTGTAATAGAGAATCTGCTGTTACTATATAGATTTTTTTTAGATAATGGATAAAATATCCGGCCTCTACATCCAAAGATGTACACAGCCAATTATTACACAAACTTTCAATGAAAGAATAAAGAAAGCTATGGTCTTATAGATCGACCGGGAAGCTAGTTCAAACAATATAAGTGGTTCCATCCTTTATTGGAAATCTCTAAAGCAATAATTTCTAATTTTTGCTCATCATTGAGATTGCTTCCTTGGCTGTCTCGTCACGCTTTGCTAGGGGCCAAGAGCGTAACCAATACGCTCCTCCGAAAATTATCTGCAAAATGGAGTTAGATTTCATTTGATTAAAAATAACATCATTACGGCATCTCCGATAGCCCAACACATGGCAGCCACCCCCACCCAAATCAAATTTTTAATCTTTTTATTTTGATTAGCTAGCCAATTCCCGAACATATGGCTGATTGATCGAGGTTGAGTTAGACTAGTAGTATAAAAAGATAATCCTCCGGATCATTTTGGTAAGGGGGACAGTCTAGGAATAAATGTTGGATAGTTTCATTCCTATTACAAAGAAATGCACTTCGACTCCTTTCCAATTTTTTTCTCGAGCGAGGTTGTCTTTGGTTAAGACTACCCCTCTCTGTAAAAAAACCAAAGAAAGATCTTAATTTTTAGAGGAACTTTTATCTTCCAAATCTTCTTATGACGAAAAGGTGTCGGTGTATTCATAAGGTCGAGGTACATCGAGCGGACCCGAGAATAACCCGTGATTTGGTTAGACTCCATCTAAAGTAGTCCGACCCATCCACCAATTCGACATTTGAGATCCGTGCTACTAGATTTAGCCATTACGTAAGTTTATTATCCACCGAGCCCTTCTAAAAGAGATGTTTAGTGGGCTAGTAGCCATAACATTAGTTACGGTTGTGTGCGGATTTCGCACAATATTATATAAAGATGGATATCTAGCTTTCGGAGGCTTATCTCCTACCCATGTATCATCCCAAAATCTAGTGGTGGTTCCATCTCTGATAACGAAAGAACCTTTAGCCAACACCTCCTCTTTAATATGCATGAGGCCTCTCTAAAAATGAGAGTCATTAGGTTTGGTACATCACTTGAGTTAGGGATTTGGATTTTAGGTATTTATTCATTATAAGAGATTGCCATATGCCTTCCGTGTTCATCAAGTTAACCAACCATTTGGCTAGAAGACACTTATTTTGCAACTCTAAATTTAGGATACCTAGTCCCCTTGGTCTTTAGGGCGGCACGAGGATGTCCCATCTAGCAAGTCTATATCTATGTTTATCTCGAAGAGCCTTGCCGAGAAAAACCTTGATCTATAATAATCAAGTTTTTTAATCACCCCTTTAGGTATCTCAAAAAGGACATCATAAACATAGGTAGGCTGCTTAAGACCGAATTAAGCGTAACTAGTTTTCCACCGTAAGACGGGTATTTTGCTTTCCAACGGGGCGGTTTACTTTAAAACGATCTTCCACCTTTCTCCATTCGAGTTCGAAGTTGTCTATGGTGCATTGGGATTCCTAGATATCTAAATGGATAGTCCCTAGTATTGCATCCAAAGAGATTGGTATAAAGGTTTCCATCTCTTTAGCTGCACCATAGCGTAAGATTTCGCTCTTGTGAAAGTTGATCTTTAACCCAGATAATTGCTCAAAGGCGCAAAGCAACAATTTCAGATTTTGTGCTTGTTCGGGTCGTGATCAATAAATAGAATAGTGTCATCCGCATATTGTAGTATAGATAACCCGTCATCTATAAGGTGAGGAACGACACCTCTTATCGACCATCGGCTTTACGCTCTATTAATAAGAAGAGCTAGCATATCGAGAAACGATGTTGAATAAGATCGGTGACATAGGGTCTCCCCGCCTAAGACCGCGTTTTTGTTTGGAAGTAGGGTCCTCGTCATCATTGACCTTTATCCCCACACTTCCTCCAAAGTGACCATATTTTGAACCCACCGGCACCATTTGGAGGAGAAACCTTTCATTAAATAGCGTTTGTTGAAGGAAAGACCACTTCACTTTGTCATATGCCTTTTCAAAATCAATTTTGAAAATGACACCGTCTCTCTTTTTGGTGTGAAGTTCATGGATGGTTTCATGTAAGATTACGACCCCTTCCATTATATTTCTGCCGGCATATAGGCGTCTGTGTAGGCCTCACCACAGTTTTAGCTACCAAGTTAAGCCTATTTGTGCCCACTTTAGTGAATATCTTAAAACTCACATTAAGCACACAAATAGGCTGTATTGCTGAATTTTTATTGCATTATTAACTTTTGGAATTAAGGTAATAATACCAAAATTCAGGCTATATAGGTCAAGAGCCTCCCTGTGCAGCTCAGCAAATAAGGATAAAAGATCATCCTTAATAACTCCCCAAAACACTTGGTAGAATTCCGCAGGGAAACCATCCGGGCCCGGATAAAAAAAAGCCAAGGATATTGGATCTATATGAAAATATTTAGGAATGTAATTGGAAGTCAAACATCACAAATTTATATTAAAAAAATTTATGGTGGTCTAGATCAGGCACTATTGTCACAACCCGCCTTTCCGAGTCCAACGCGATAGGAAGAACGGGGAGGCGTGGCGTAGCTGAAATCGGCGAAGATCGGGCGAGATCATCGCCACAGCGGCGGCGGCGGCGCCGCGCCGGGCGCATGGCGCGGCGGTCGCGGCGGGCGGCCTTGGCGGCGGCGGCGGGCGGCGCGCGTCGTGTGGCGGCGGCGGGCGGCCGAGAGCTAGAGAGCTAGGTAAAAACCTAATTATTTTCTTCTTAATTGTCTCACGATAGTTGCCCCCAAATTTATATGAGGGGTTTACAATTGCTAACGGGCCAGGCCCATTAGTCTTTTCGACTATCTTTAATTTAATCTAATAATTATAATAATAAAGCTAAATAATAATTAAATATTCAGCCACTCCGCTTATCTCGGGCGACTCGTGACTAAGTCGACATCTCTCCCGCTTGGAGATTCAGCTCCCTCGAAATTGGAAGTCCGGATAGATTTTGTTGAATAATTCTGCATCTTCCCGTGAAGCATCTGCAGCGAGGTTTGTACTTCCACTTAATGAGTACTTGAAGCTGACCTTGGCGTACTCGTTTTGAGCATTAATTCGGTTCGGGGACCGGTGTGCCATCATGGATCCTTGGTAACTCGGGAATATCTGTAGGTATCGCCCCACGGTGCGGTTTGAGCATGGTGACATGAAAGGCATTGTGTATACGGGTTCCAGTGGCAGATCCAATGCATATGTCACCGGTGTAATGATCTTGCGGTATTTGAATGGTCCAAAATATTTAGAAGAGAGCTTGTCTTTGTGTAAATCGATATTGTTGCCACGAACGGGATAAAAGTTTGAGCGGACATAATCACCCACTTTAAATTCTCTGCATGCGTATGTTTAGCACCAAAATATTTGCGGTAATAATCCCGAGACAACCTGCAAACGAACCTTTGTCCGATTGAGAAAAATATCCCGTTGAGTTAATAAATCGTCCCACTACCGTAATGTAGTCTCACCCGGGATGATAACTACGAATAGTAGGGGATCACGCCCATACACCAGTTTAAATGGCGTTGTTTTGGTTGATGCATGATATGAAGTATTATAGGAATATTCAGCCCAAGGTAACCATCCGACCTAATCCTTTGGTTTGTCACCCGAGTCAAGCGGCCTTGAATACATTGTAATAATTTTATTGACGACCTCGGCCGCCATCTCCTTGAGGATGATAAGCCGATGTTGGTGACAAAATAATATTGGACCCGACGGAAAATTTCTTTCCAGAATTGACTCATAAAGATGACATCCCTATCACTAACCACTGATCTTGGCAATCCATGTAGTCTAACAATTTAGAGAAAAATTTACGACTCTTTGAAGTTGTTTGTATATGGATGAGAAAGAGGTATAAAGTGAGCATACTTGGATAGACGATCAACCACCGTCAAGATTACCGATTTAGATCCAACTTTCGGAAGAGCCTCAATGAAATCCATGGAGATATCTTCCCGGATCTATTCGAAATTGGTAAAGGCTGAAGAAGCCGGTGGATGAAGATGTTCAGTTTTGTTGCGTTGGCAAACTAAACAATCATTCACAAAATCTGTGACAATGCGCTTATCATGTTTGACAAAGAAGGTCCGACGAAATCGATCACGGTGTTTTTTCAGATACCCTCATGTCTTGAATCATGAATTGCATGGAGAATCGTGCGAAGATGTTTGGGCGATGTTGAAAGCCATACCTTTTTGTTGAACAAAATCAATCCATTGCGAACTTCCCACACGGAATCCTTACCGTTGATTATAGAGTCAATAAGGGCTATAGCTTCATCACCGAATGCAATTTCCTCTCTTAACCGATCAAATAACCCCAATTGAATTTACAGAATAGCCATGAGAGAACATTCATCCGTGTTACGACGAGATAATGCGTCGACCACCACATTTGATTTACGGCTTGTACTCCACCGTAAAATCATAACCAAGTAATTTGCTAACCCATTGATCTTTGTTGAACCGTGTGGACAAACGCCGATCCAAGATGTACTTAAGACCGTAATGATCCGATCGATAATAAATGGGCGGCCCCAAAGGTATGGTCGCCAATGCTTGATCTGCTATTACTAGTCCTATGAGTTCCCTCTCATAAGCGACTAACTTTTATACTTATCGGGCATACGTTTGCTAAAGTAAGCAATTGGACCATTACCTTGATGTAAAACAAAGACCCATACCGTACCCGATGCATCACATTCCACTACAAAGGATTTATTAAAGTCCGAAGTTGGAGAACCTAAGTCTGATGGCAAAGTCCTCTTAAGGTGCTCAAAAGCCGTTGTTGCCAAGGGTGTCCAACGTAATGAGTCCTTCTTAAGGAGATCAAAGGGACGTGCAATTGTACCATAATCTATTATAAATTTTTACGAGTAACCAGCCGAGTCCCAAAAAGCCTCGCAATTCACGGAGAGTGGTGGGGGGCGGCCAAGCCGCGGACGGCCTCAATTTTCTCGGGGTCAACGACCACTCCGGCATCCGATATAATATATCCCAAATAACCCAATTGTGATTGACCAAAGAGGCATTTAGATTTCTTTAAGAAGATATTATGAGATGCTAGTACCTTGAAAACCTCTTCCACATGGTGGAGATGCTCAGACCAGGATTTGCTAAATATCAGGATATCATCAAAGAAAACCAGCACAAACTTACGTAGAAACGGTCCTAATATATCATTCATCAAAGCTTGAAAAGTTGAAGGTGCATTGCATAATCCGAATGGCATGACAAGAAACTCAAAGTGCCCATGATGTGTCCCCGAAAAAGTTGTCTTTTTCGATGTCCGGTGGATGCATGCGTGCACTGTGATAGCCCCGAGCGAGTCTAAATTGGTAAAGAATTTTGCACCTTCTAGTTCATCCATGAATTCAGCAATAATCGGTATTAGAAATTTGTCTTTCAAGGTATTACCATTGAGCTCCCCGATAATCAACACAAAAACGCCAAGTCGATCATGTTTTTGACAAGGAGAACAGGTGATGAGAATGGCGAAGTGTTATACCGGATGATACCTTGATGAAGCATGTCTGCACATTGTTGTTCCAGTTCATTTTTCTGTATCTGAGGGTAACGATAGGGGCGAACGACCGTCGGTTGAGTGGGATTTTTAAGATGAATTCTATGATCATAACGCCGTTGAGGTGGGAGCCCCGAAGGTTCTCTGAAAAGCTGTTGGAATTTGCATAACAGAGGATCCATTGGCACGTCAGGAGAAAGTATATGAATACCTGGTTGAGAATCTGTCTCTTTAGAGAGGCTGTGCCATGTGACCGGCTGTCCTTTCCTCCAGAACTTCATAATAAGTTTATTGAAATTCCAAACAATATTTCCCAAGGAACTCAGCCACTCCACACCCAAAACAACATCATAGCCTCCTAATTTAATACCAAGAAGTCTCTGCCGTGAAACTTTCAAGAGCAATAGAGAATTCAATATTATCATACCTTTCCACATTTGTTATGTGTTGTCCATTGGCGGCAAAAAATCACTTTAATCGGGACGGTGTAAAGAAGAACTTTGGAGGCCAAGTTTCATAGCCAAGTCGAATCCAAGAAATTGTGTGTGTGGAACCGAATCCAAAAGAGCCAATAAATTGGTGCCATTGATTTTGATAATTAATTGCATGGTAGGACAAGAGGATATGCCAGTTAAACTATGAACTGATATTTGAATATCTGAATATCCTCTTGTGCGTACCTTTGCGTTACGTCGGCGGAAGTCTGTATAAAGGCGTCTAGCCGTGCTATGGCTGTCTCAATATCGGTGGTTGATGTAGTTGGACGCCTATCTCAATCGAGGGTGCTAACCCAAAGAATATAAAACATAGCCTCTTTCTTTGTTGTGGGGAGAGGTGTTGTACCTTGTTCAGCGTTGTTAACGAACGTATTAGTGTACTGCCCAAATCTCCCGTCCGGGCGCGTGAGGTTTGTCGGATCACCAAGATGATTATGTAGTGGAGTTCCAAAACGCCCGGTGATAGCTGTAGAAAATTCCGGCCAAGATGGTTGACCCACTTCTTTTTCCCAACGAATAAACCAAGATAATGCGTTCCCTTGGAGATGGAACGAAGCAAGCTGCATCCGACCAGTATCAATAATTCCTTGAGCTAGAAAAATTTATCGCACTTGTACAACCAATGAGAAGGGTCACCCTTGCCATCATACTCCGAAAAAATAATTTAATATTATTGCCGGCACGCCCGGGATTTTTCTCGCAATTGTTTAGGTGGAAATTTTGGAGTAAAATCGAGGAGGAATTTCGTATCAAAACCGAGATGAAAATCTGACCGCCTTCGGCCGTTGGATGGAGGAATCGGAGGTGCGGCGGATGGGGGCTCATCTCGTGTTCTGTCGATTGAAGAGAGCGTTTGGAGGGTGGGATGTACTTAGCCGATGATGGGGCTGAATCAGCCTCCATGGATTTGGCGCCCTTGGCTTTGGCCTCCACAGATGCGATGTATTCGCCGACGATCCCGTGAAGGTTGCCGTGAAGATTTGTCCCTCGGTGCAGGCCGGTGGATCGGGTGGTCTCCGGATACCAATCTGTCACAACCCGCCTTTCCGGGCCAACGCGATAGGAAGAACGGGAGGCGTGGACGAGCTGAAATCGGCGAAGATCGAGGCGAGATCATCGCCATTAGGGGCGGCGGCGCGCGCCGGGCGCACATGGCGCGGCGGCGGCGCTGCTGCGCCGGGCGGCGCAGCTGGCGGCGGCGAGGCGGCAGGCGCGTGCGTGGGCGGCGGCGGCGGCGGCCGAGAGCTGAGAGCTAGGTAAAACCTAATTATTTTCCTCTTAATTGTCTCACGATAGTTGCCCCCATATTTATACGAGGGGTTTACAATTGCTAACGGCCAGGCCCATTAGTCTTTTCTGACTATCTTTAATTTAATCTAATAATTATAATAATAAAGCTAAATAATAATTAAATATTTAGCCACTCCGCTTATCTCGGGCGACTCACCGACTAAGTCCGACAACTATGATGCACAATACTCCCTCCATATCACAAATAGATGGACGTTTAGGGGTAATGCCACGCTGTAACTCTCCATCATCGTAGCTCGGCTCCTAGAAATCCCCCACGCAGAAACCACGCTGGATTAACTCACGTTTCGTCGGAGTAGCACCGCCGCCGCCGTGTTCTACATATCTGACATTTGATTTGATAGACTCTAACTATGATCACCAATAATAATAGTCATTCCGCCAATTCTATTTTTATAAACTAATAAATTTGCATTTTAAATTAGCCACCTCTGACATTATCAAAGATAATTTAAAATAACGAAAAAGGTTGCCCCTTGTTGATGGATGACCTCTTGCACTACCTTGCCCCATGTTTCTGCTATTCATGTAACGGTGCATAGTAACAATCATTAGATATATTATTAAATAAATTATGTAATAAATTTATTTGGACATAGAAATATTGCTAATATTTTCTATAATATATCATTAGATACATTATATAAAATTATGAATGTTTGACCAGCGTATAACCTAAAGCAAGACTTTATTTTGGAACGGAATGAGTAGTCATCAGGGAACAATAATTTCACCTATACATGGTGAATCTTATGAGGAATCTGTTTATTTCCAAAGGCAAAAAGAAAAATCAAAGTAGATGTTCGTTGCAGATTTCACCCTTCCATTAACAACACTACTCATGCACCCATACGAGACACTTAACAGATTGATGTTTGTCACTGACACGATTGATAATATAATGCTCTAGAGCACAGCTTGTTTTGCATCCTTACAGAGCTCAAAGCTACCAGTACATTTGTTCATTTAAGACATGGTGACAAAGTACACTAAAAGTCTAAAACGCACTCAGTCCTATACCCACGTGTGAAGCTTAAATAGTTCATAAAACTAACTTGTACACTCATCTCGTTGAACAGTCATGCTATATGTGAACACTCATACTAGAGGCAGCATATATATACCACCCATTGAGTTGCCAAAAAGAAATATAATAGAAAATGGGAACACCAGAAATAGCAAGCATTGGAGGACAAAGGGCAGGCATGGGAAGCGTTGGGAATTGTGTTTTTACTTTTGGTTCTTCATCTTCATAGAAAAGAGCACTTGATAGCCGCACAGATGAAAGTTACAGTAACAGAAACGTCTACCATCCATGATACAGAGTTTAGAGTGTTCTGTTCCTGCATACGGAAGGCACAGGAGTCTCGCGGTGAACGTACTCAGCTGTTGGGAGTGAGCTCTGTGGATGGTTTGGCTGGCACAGGATGTTTTGTCCCTGACGGTGGTCATGCTGCTTTCTCACAAGTAGAAGGGTAAATCAAGAAACAACAAAGTCTTGCTTTCTTGCTAATCAGAGGGTAAATTGACATTCAGAAATGAATTGCTTTCATTCATTATTGTCAAACTTTGAGGGATTTGGTGTTTTTCCCATGAACAAATGAAGCAGTAGATGTTTGTTGCATTGTTCACACTCGCAAGCACAACATTTCGGCACTCTTCACAGAAAAAAAGTTATAACAGTCCCGATGACAGTAGCCACATGCATTTGATTCACTCAAAACATCGTGTTATACTACACTAAAATGGTCTCGGACCCACGTGTGAAGCTTAACTAGTAGTTCATTAAACTAACTTTTGCAAACATCATTGAGATCTTTAGTAGGCTTACTTATGATTCCATGATGTGAAGACTCGAGCTAGAGAATTCGTGTCATTCTAACTTCCCAAGCACTGAAACTCCTTTTAAGTTCGACCAAGTATATATAACATCATTAACATTATTCACAGTTCATAGTAAGAATCATTATTTTTTAGATAAAGCATGAAGAGCATCCGGCCTCTATGCCCGAAGGTGTACACAACGAATCATTACAAAAATTCATCCGGCCTCTTATATATGTACCCATCATACAATAAGATTCTCCTATACATTGTGAAACTTATGATGAATCTTTTTATTTCCAAAGGCAAAAAGGAAAACTCAAAAGGTAGATGTTTGCCATGCACAACACTACGTACTCATGCACCCATATGAGACACTTGACAGATTGATGTTTGTCACTGACACGATTGGTAATATAATGCTCTAGAGGACAGCTTGTTTTGCGTCCTTACAGAGCTGAAAGCTACCGGTGCATTTGTTCATTTAAGACATCGTGACAAAGTACACTAAAATTTTAAAACGCATTCGGAGTCCTGCACCCACGTGTGAAGCTTAACTAGTTCATGGAACTAACATCTACACTCATCTTGTTGAACAGTCATGCTAGATGTGAACACTCATGCTAGAGGCAGCATATATATGTGGAGATAGCTCAACATATACCACCCATTGAGTTGCCAAAGAAATATAATAGAAAATGGGAACACCAAAAATAGCAAGCACTGGAGGAGAAAGGGCAGGCATGGGAAGCGTTGGGAATTGTCTTTTTACTTTTGGTTCGTCGCCTGCATGCAAAAGAGCACTTGATAGCCGCCCAGATGAAAATTATAGTAACAGAAACTTCTACCACCCATGATGCAGAGTCTAGAGTGTTCTGTTCCTGCATATGGAAGGCACAGGAGTGTCTTGGTGAACGTACGCAGCTGTTGGGAGTGACCTCTGTGGATGGTTTTGCTGCCACAGGATGATTTGTCACTGATGGTGATCCTGCTGCTTTCTGGCAAGTGAGAGGGTAAATCGACAATCAGAAAACACTTGCTTTCTCGCTAATCACAGGTTAACTCGAGAATCATGATTGTATTCTCAAACTTTGATGAATTTGGTTTTTTTCTTCCCATAACACTCTCGAGGACAGTAGCCACATGCATTTGTCTCATTCTAGACATCGCTATACTACACCGAAACGGTTTCAGACCCACGTGTGAAGATTAACGGGTAGTTCATTCAACAAACTTTTACAAACATCATTGACATCTTTAGTAGGCTTACTTCCGATTCCATGATGTGAACACTCGAGCTAGAGACAGTATATGTAATGAGTGATCACCATATTCACCATGCATAAACTCTGTGTTGGAGACAGGGGAGGCATAAAGAAATGTGTTTTTTCATTTTAGGTGAGGGCGTTTATGCGAAATAGACATTAGTAAGAAAAATGTCTACCATCCATGACGTACTTTGCGGATTCCGTGATCCATCGTTTTACAAACGAGTTTTGCTGTAGTGGTCCTCTTCGGTCTGGCCCAAGCCCCTCAAGGAGGTAATTGTGGATCATCAGTTGACAGTTCACACTTGTATCTTGCTGTTGTGGTTCAGACATAGGAAACTACTGAGGCCTTGCAGAGCGCCAGGTAACCCGTTGAAGTCCCCATCGACGACACCAGCAGAGCGCCACAGGCAGAGCATTAAGCCGTTGGTGGCCAGCAGCCGACGTCACATGTTGGGATCGACAGCCTTGTTCTCCTCGTCAAGTGTCACTAGTGATGCCTGACTGCCAATCGTGCTAGGTCCTAGGCTTAGGGACGCCCAACGAGACCGTGCTCTCCCAGGTTGGCTGGCCACTACAATGCGCGCTACTGCCAGAGCTGAACAATACTGAATAGGACTGGACATGCTATAAGCACTAATAGGGCGCGCTGGACCCAAATAATACAATTGACAAAATAAATTAAGTATACATTTCTGCTTTAAGATTCGTGCAAAATACTTTGGGAGGACCACTGGAGCAACATGGTGATAAAAAGTACACTAGAAGTCTAAAACACATTTGGAGTCCTGCGCCCATGTGTCAAGCTTAACTAGTTCATAAAAGTAACGTTTACACTCATGGTAATAAATAGGATTATATATGATGCCATATTTGGAGAGAGCTCTCACTATATACCACACATTGAGTTGATACAGAAAAACATACTAGATAGTGGGAACACCAAAAACAACAGAATCAGGGAGGACCAAGGACAGGCATGAGAGGCGTAGGGAATTGTGAGCACTTAATAGCCAGACAGCAGACTCCGCAGTGTTTTATAGTAAGAAAACGTGTAGCATCTATGATGTGGAAGAGACTACAGTGCCCATGTTCTTGGATGTGGGAGGCACTATGGTACCTTTGTGAAGCTACCCCTTCATAACGGGAGATAAGTCTCTCTGAACGGTTTTGCAGCCACACGCAGAGATGCTTTTGTGCTACTGCCTGAGGAAGCGGGTCGGAGGCGATGAGTTTTTTTTTTTTTTTTTTTTTTTGAGGAAAACAAGAGGGGCAAGGCGCCCCTACTATGCTTTTATTGAATTAAAATGGAAGAAAGTCCTGATACAATTCTCATGAAACATAAAAGAAATAAAAAAATCATTAAGATTACACATAAGACTGTATCCATAAATCTAAATCTGGCAACTGGGATTGCTTTGCTCTTAGCACAACCAGTGCCAATTCTGCTTTGAAGGAGGACTTGCATTGAGGAATCGAATGAGCGACTCCTCTGAAGATAGCATTGTTACGGCAACTCCAAATTGCCCAGCACATTGAAATTTTGATCTCTATGAACAAAGGCAGATTAATCTGAAATTTTAGCGCTTCCAAGAGCAATTCAATATCATTATTGTCAGGCATAGATAAACCTATAGTATTCCAGCAAGCTTGTGCAAAAGGGCATTCAAAGAAAAGGTGCAACAGAGTTTCAGATGAAGATGAAAGACAAAGAGCACAGTTATAACTTGGCAATGTCATATTCTTCCTTCTCAGTGAGTCTAGTGCTTAATCTGTCCTTCAAAAGTAACCAAATGAAGAATTTCCTCTTATTTTGACATGAATTCTTCCACAACCACTTATAGAGCCTATGTGCTGCTGTGGAGCCAATTAGTGATCTATAAGCCTTATTAGAACTGAAGAAATTTGATCCCCAAATATAACACCATTTGTCAGGCTCATTTCTAATTTGAATACTTTGAAGCATGGAGTTGAGCTGTAAGAGTTGATCATATGCTGTATTTGATAGCGGGAGATGGAAGAGGTTGGTGAAATTGGGTTCTGACATTAACTTCTGGATAGATATCATACTGTATGAAAACAGTTGAGGGAAAGTTAGCTGGAACCTGATTGTTCCAAAGATCTTACCAAAAAAAGTAGGTGGATCCATCATTCATAATAGTCTGAGCTATGCCTTTAAATTTATCAAGAAGTTTTAGATTATCTCTCCACAAAAAATGAGCCTCTAAAGTTGTTTGAAAGCTTTGGGAGATTCCCATCTGAATAATACTTGTCCTTGACCAACTGAACCCAATGAGTGTTAATTCTATTAAAGAACTTATGGAGGTGCTTGAGTAGCAAACTTTCATTTTGGGTTGTCAAATTCCTCACACCAAGGCCACCCTGTAATTTTGGAATACAAACAACATGCCAAGATGCTTTTGGTGGTCTCTTAGAAAAGAGGAAATACATGAAAGTCTTCTTTCACATTTGATATTGATTGGCCAAATGTTTGCATCTAATGGATTCGTGATGCTTAGGGGTAAACCCAAATAAGTGTAAGGATGTGATTCCTTAAAACAGCTAAAGACAGTTGCAAGGTCATTGAGCTTGTCTTCTCAAAACATTTATTGGAACCATAATAGACTCGTCATAGTTAACCTTCAAACCCGATGAGTCACCAAACTTATTAGAGGCACTGGTAGATTGGATCCCCCAAGAACAAGCATCATTAAGAATATTCTGCAGAAAGTCAGCAGCAAAGAACAAATAAAAGTGGGGATAGAGGGTTTCCTTGTCTCACTCGTCTAATATAATGAAAGACCTTTCTAGTAACCCCATTTAAGAGGACATGTACAGCTGAAGTTCCTGTGCTAAAAATTTGATGCATCCAAGATAACCATCTATCTAGGAAACCCTTAGCTTTCATGATCTGTAGCATGAGTTGTTGTTCATCTTTATCAAAAGCTTTTTCAAAATCAAGCTTTAAGATAATCAGCTCCTTTTAGTTTAAGGACATGTATCAAGATATTCCGAGCCCAAGCTAGACATCTTGGATAGTTCTTTTTCAATAAACCCATACTGATTTTTATGAAAAAGAGCAGGTATACAAACTTGCAATCTTTTGGATAACACCTTTCTAATGATCTTTATTGAGTTGTTCAGGAGAGTTATAGGCCTGTAATTTGAAACCTTTTGAGGATCATCTTTTTGGCACTAGAGTGATGTTAGAGCCACTGATACTCTGAAGGCAGGTCTCACCAGCAAAGAATTCGTCAAAGAGCCTATAAAAATCCTCACAAACAAAGGGTCAACATTTCTTCGAAAAAATCCATGTTAAAACCATCGGGACCTGAGTTTGTAAGATGGCAAGTTTTTTGACCACTTGGTCAATCTCTAGTCTTGAATAATTTTGCACTAAGAAGGAAAGATCAACTTGATTAGAGAAATGATGATTCAAGTAAAAAAGAATGCCAGAAAAATTGTTGGTCCCAAGTCTTTCTTTCATAGAACTCCGGATAAGCTCAGCCTTCTCATTATGCTCATAAAGCACAACCCTAGAGTCATTCACCAGATGGGTTATCAAATTTTTTCTATATTTCATAGTGGCATGAGCATGAAAAAATGGGTACTAGCATCGCCCAAAGTTACCCATTTGACCTGCCCTCTTTGTTTCCAATAAGTTCTCTCGTTGTCTGTAAAAGAGAGTTGATATTGTCTTCAATAATTCTCCCGAAGTTCCATTTCACCGAGAGTGAGATCCCTACATTCTTCAATAAAGTTGTGAAAAACCAGAATCAACTTATTAGAGTAAATAGTATGTTTGAGGTTAGAAAGAGTATGACTCCAGTCATTGAGTGTTTTTCTCGAGAGATTTAAATTTAGTTGTAATATTCTTGGTTGCATCCTGCTGCAACTGAACATTATATAAAAAATCTTCATGCTGCATCCAAAAAATCTCAAACCTGAAGATATGACTCTCTGGGATAGAATTAGAAATATTAATGAGACAAGGAGTGTGGTCCGATGTTTCCATGCTTAGAGTGGAAGCAAAGCATTGAGAGTATTGTAGGGTCCAACAGGCTGAGTTGAAAAACCAATCCAAACGTTCTAGAACAGGGATATCCTACTTATTAGTCCTAGTAAAGCATTTACCTTTGAGGGGAGCTCAATCAGACCTAGTGTGCTGATAGCTTCATTAAACAACATCATCTCATTATAGTCAGCACCTGGTTTGTTCCTGTCTGCAGGGTTACGATAAATATTGAAATCACCCACAATTAACTGGTCAACAGAGTCAGGAATTAGAATATTTTTGAACCAATGAAGAAAGGATCTTTTACCAATTGGGGTACAAGGAGCATAGACATTAGTAAGAATCCAAGTGGAGTTGTTATACAAAAAGAAGTGAATTCTAAACTCATAGCAAAAGAGTTTTGGAAAAATATACAAGTCAGCTGGCCTGTTTGCTCATCTGCTTTTGTATTACCAAAATTGTCTCGATTTTCACCACCTGTTTTAGCGCCAAGTGAAAATCATCTCCTGCCATTTTGGCTTCATCTGACATAACGCTGGTAAAGCTTAGAGGAGGACACTAGTAGCTGCCTGCAGGTTGGTTGGGCGAAAGAAAGAAAGGACCAGTTGCCTTACGTGTCTAGCATAACACACAACATATGTTGTACAGTAGTGACACTGTCACACATATATTAGCTGGAAAATTTGCAGCATGTAAATAATCCAAACAATGACAAAGATGCCACAAGTGGAGTATATATATGGCTCATGAGACTTCCATGCGAATAGGCATGGGAAATATTACGACTAACATGTGCTTAATGTTGCGAATATGCTCACACGAGAGAGTGATGCCGGACATTGATAATTGTTATGGCTGGATCAAGAACGCACAGGAGTGGAGCAGCACCACGATCACGCACCACATCATCATCCCGAGCGAATCCCTACGACTCAGTTCAATGCTGTTGTGGTCGCCAACCTACTGGGGAGGGTTGTTCGAGCCTATTTCCCTCCTAAAGGAGAGTGTCGATGTGCCGAAGATGGAGCAGCATGCCCTCGACGCTCACATTGTGGCCCACAACTAAGTCAGAGAGTTTCGAGGAGCCTGTCTGCACCATGGAGGAGTGCAACTAGAAGTCAGCTGCCTCGGTTGCTGCCTCGCCTCCGCAGGTGACGGAGCACCTCGTCCTCGACGTTGTGGCCACCGGGGAGATCTGGCCCGAGGCGCACCCAAACCAGATCCAGGAGCTCAAGGATGTAGGATGGAGACATTGTGACCCTCGTGGTGGCACTGTCCATGTGCAAGGCCTGGATGCTGGCGCTCACCGGGCCGCCCCGCCTCCATGTCTCCCTCTTCACGTCAAGGCTTAACACCGTCTTCGAATATGTGTTCTCCAGTAGCGGTGACTCCTTCCGACCCATCCTTCACCGGGGCGATGCACCCAAATTCTAGCTCAGCTCTCCGTCTTCGAGGCCTCTATGCGAGAATGAGATTTGATCGCCCCGGGCGTTATCGTGTCCGCTCGACATCCACCTCGGCTTTGATGACCACTGCATTCTCCACGGTACCCGCCTTGGCATCGACGACTACGGCTAGCTCCTCCGCGTCTGCCATGGCACTGCCAACCACGCTCATCTCTGCTTCACGGACCGCTTCTAAATTGTTTATGTTTGACATTATCAAGCATAATTTTAATAAAAAATAACAAAAAGGTATCCCTTGTTTACCATATAACCAGTTGTACCTTGCCGTGTCCCAGAAATGCTTTTTTTTTTTTCGCAAACATGTCTATGAAATGTTAAGCAAGCCACAATGACCCTAACCTATTTGATGTGTAGCAGAATGTGAATCAGTAATTAGACCCCGCAATATATATCATAATATTTCTAACTAAAGGTGTCTACAATGGAATCTCCTTGTTAATTCTTACGAGATTCTGTAGGAAAAAAATATTTCTTTAAAATTCTTACAGGAGCTAAGAATATCTGACATTTGATTTGATATACTCTAACTATGATCACCAATAATAATAGTCATTGCGTGACTTCTATTTTTATAAAAAACCACTATCATTACTTAACATATATATACAAACTAACTCTATAAATTTGCATTTTAGCCACCTCTGATATTATCAAAGATAATTCAAAATAGCAAAATGGTACTATCTCTTGTTCATGGATCAACTCTTGCACGCTAAAATTGTCCATACAAGTTCGACCAAATATATATATAACATCATCAACATTATTACAATGCATAGTCATTAGATATAATATTAATTAAATTTTGCAACAAAATCATTTGGACATATAAATATTGCTAATATTTTCTATATATTGTCCATATCTTTATAGATAATATATAGAATTATGAATGTTTGACCAGCGTAGAACCCAAAGCGAGACTTTATTTTGGGACGGAAAGAGTATATAGCTCTACAGTTACCTCTTATCTACCCAACATATAAGAAGTTTCTCCTATACATGGTGAAATTATGATGAATCTTTTTATTGCCAAAGGAAAAAAGCAAAAATCAAAGTAGATGTTTGTTGCAGATTTCAGTCTTCCATGCACAGCACTACTCATGCATCCATATGACACACTTAACAGATTGATGTTTGTCACTGACATGATTGGTAATATAATGCTCTAGAGGACAGCTTGTTTTGCGTCCTTACAGAGCTCAAAAGCTTCCGGTGCATCTGTTCATTTAAGACATCGTGACAAAGTACACTAAAAGTCTAAATCACATTTGAGTCCTTCACCCACGTGTGAAGCTTAACTTCTACACCCATCACGTTGAACAGTCATGCTATATGTGAACACACATGCTGGAGGCAGTATATATATGTGGTGATAGCTCAGCATATGCCACCCATTGAGTTGCCACAAAGAAATATCGTAGAAATTGGGAATACCAAAAAATAGCAGTAGCAGCAGGGAGGACGAAGGGCAGGCATGGGAAGCGTAGGGAATTGTGTTTATACTTTTTGGTTCTGCTCACGCTTGTAGAAGGGCACTTGATAGCCGCACAGATGAGAACTGTCTTAACAAAAAACATCTACCATCCATGATGCAGAGCCTAGTGTTTCATGTTCCTGCATGCTGAAGGCACAAGAGTGTTCCCGCGAACACTCTTGTGGATGGTTTTTGCTTCCACGGGATGATTTGTCACCGACAGTGATCCTGTGCTTTCTCACTAGCTAGTCAGCAGGTAAATCGGCAAATAGCAAACAGTTGCGTTTTGCCAATCAGATGGTAAATCAGTAATCAGCAAGCACTTGATGCTTTCTTGCTTTATTGACGAACTATGATGATGATTTTTTTTTTTTTTGCCCTGACCAAAAGAAGCAGTGGACGTTTGTTGCGCTGTTCACACTCGCAAGCAAAAACACTTTGGCCCTCTTCACAGAAATAAATGATGACAATATCGACGACAGTAGCTACATAGATTAGTTTCACTCAAGACACCGTGTTAAAGTACACTGAAATGCATACAGAACCACGTTTGAAACTTAACTAGTAGTTCATTAATCTCTATCTTTTACACACGTCGTTGAGATCCGGCCTGGTTTATGGGAATCGTAATAGGCTTACTTATGATTCCATGATGTGAACACGCTAGCAAGAGACCGTACATATATGTAGAGAGAGATCAGTGTATTCCAGCCACTGAGTTGCCGCAAACACAGTATCGAAGAATAGTGGAGGCATAAAGATGTTTTCAGTTTTAGGTGAGAGCATGTATATGAAAAGAGCATTTTATGGCCACATAGCAATACAATAGTAACAAAAATGTCTACCATCCATGACCTGCTTGTGGATGCTGTGATCAATTGTTTTACAAACGAGTTTTGCTCTGGTGGCCCTTCCAGTGTATTTTGCACGAATATTAATGCAACTGGATGATAATTAATTAATCATAATTATTTTTAATGGCTCTCTGCATTTAAAGATGCTGCCTTCGCTGTGTGACATCCCCCGCTAAAGTCTCTTTCACTGTCCAGGTGGCATTTTTGGACGCCAGCACTGGTGGCCATTTTGGAGGCCAGGACCGAGATACCCAAGGCAGTAAACTTTGAATCACCATTTCTCATTCATAAATCACAGACAAAATAGTGGGCATAGTTTGACCCTAGCAATATTATAGAGCTGAATCAGTCAATAAATTTATCCACAAAATCTGCATTATGGTTGACAGCATGTCACTACCAGAAACTGTGCACATGTTCAACTCGATGACAATTTTAACTATAACTCCGTTTTCTTGACAAAAAAAATTCTTGTCAAAAAAACAAACTATAACTCCGTTAGCTAAAAACAGACCCATTCCTAGGGGTATAATTGCAGATTTTAATTTTCAAGTTTCTTTCGCTGATCCTTGATAAGTGGTACATAGGTACACAATACCAGTTGTTCAGTGCAGATGATTAGCATGCAACACTTCTATTCGATCCGAAGGTAACTGATACTCCTAGATTGATAATAATTTTTTCCAGATCTGAATTTTTTTAACAAGCTTATTATTCACTGAGACTGTGTCGAGTGTGTCTGGGTAGCACTGAGATGTCGTCTGAGCAGAGGCACCAGGCGGAGCCTTAAACTGTTGGTGACCAGCAGCCCACACCGCATGCAGTGATCGACAGCCTTGTTCTCTCCTCGGCAGTATGGTTGACAACTTTAATACGATTATGATGCCACATGATGTCAACACTCATGCTAGTGGGAAGTATATATGTCGACACAGCTCAGTATATCTGGCCCATTGAGTTGCCACAATCCAGCAAATATAATAGAAAACAGGAAGCCTATATTTTACAGTTCTCCACATACCATTTATAGTACCTGTGGCAACACAATTAATTTCTATAACCTATAAGCGTGCAGTTACATAAGGGGGCAAATCGATAATGCTTACGCATGCAGTAAAACCTTCAACGAATTTAGGCTTTTGCCCACGGACAAAAGATGTCATAGATGTTTGTTGCATTGTTCACACTCCCAAGCGGTTTATTTTCTATATATGGACTGAGGCCCTGTCAACATTTTCCTATTTATATGAACTCTAGTGCATCAAAACATGCTCCTAAAATCTTATGAGATAGAAGCATATAAAAGTTTTTTGTTTAACTACTACAACTAAGAAAAATTGCTCATCTTTGCACTCCATTGTCAATTTTGTAACACAAACATATAGTCTACTCAGTTGTGACAAAAAAAAAAACTCTTCATCCATTGCTTTATGCATTCTTTTTTTTTCATCCATAACCATATTTTTCAGTTTTTTCATGACTGTTTATTTTCTATATATGGACTGAGGCCATTTCTGGAACAGATGGCATGGACCAGGCCATTCTGGTAACTGCAAAATGTTGAGCATAACACAATTACCCTAGCCATCTGATGTCTCCCACGACGTCAGCAACTTGAATTTATAGGATTTTACACAATAAACACTTCAAGTGCACTTAAAATAATCATTTTTTTTTTCTAATTGGAGGCCTCCAATTCAACTTCCATGTTAATTCTCAGGAAACATAAATAGAAGAAAGTAAATCCTTTAATTTTTCAAATTATCTAGAAATATCTAGCATTTAGTTTGACACTATAGATTAATTATCAGAAAATGTTTTGTCAAACAAATAAAAGTATTACCAATCTCTGTTATTATGTAAAATATATAATGTAACCCTCGAAATTTTAAATTACCCTCAGATGACCATACGAAATATAATTTAAAATGACAACAAGGTTGTCCCTTGTTCACCTAACTGAGCTCTTGAAGTACTAGCTATCTAGTTTTAGTATATATTTCTTGTAGGCGTTTCCCTAGATGTACCCATCTGAAAACTCTTGGTTTCTCCCATGCACTGCTAAACTTTTGATGAATTTATTTTTTTTCCCATGGCGAAACAAAGCAGTACATGTTTGTTGCAGCATTCATAGTCGCAAGAACAAAACTCCTATCCCTTTCTCACTGACACAATTGGTAACGCTCTCAAGCTGGACAGGTGGTTTTACATCCTTCTACAATTATAATCAATCTTTAATCGTGCTAAAGGTCACCGTTTCTTGTCTCTCTCTCTTTCTCATGTCCGCCATGTCTGGATACTCGTTTGATAGTGGGTTACCCAGGATTTGTCTCTCACAAATATGCGTTGGAGAAAGATAGACTATACCTAGGCCAACCTCGATGCTTACATGGGACATTAACCTACAAGGACCTGTGGTCGTGGCATAAGTAATCTTGACAAAATATCTATACGGATGCAAGGGACGTGTGGAAGACTTATTTCACTTACAAAGCAAAAAAGTTTACTTGGGCGATATCCAGGTCCTCCCACTGTAGTAATCTAGCCATGTCGTGGAAATCTATGAGGATCTGTGCATCTCTCTCCAGGTGGAAGTACTCCGCAGGAACCTTGACAGGAGAAGGTAATCAAGCCACGCTTTACGCCCTCCATAAACCATAGATGGAATCTCCTTGCCTCCCAAGACTCCTCATCAATGAGCTGGACCTTGGTATCATGAACTTCCCATACTCGTAGTGGCCGGGGCATTTGTCCGAGATGGGAAACACATGAAGCGGTGAGTTTGGCCTGTAACAAAGGGGCTTCAAATGTTAGGGTGTGAAAAGAAGTGGCTAATAACATATTATAGTTTGTCTATATAAGCTCGTTGTTTATATACCTTTCATTCTCAATCTTGTATGGATCCTCTTGGGAGTGGCCTGCTTCTAGGGTGTGGCCTCCTCCTCGTCATCGAACAAAGGCCCCCCACCGGCCTTTGCGGCGCGCACCGGCGTTCCCGGTGCCTCTGACGACAAGAGACCTCCTGAAGACAGGCGGCCTCTTGTACCGCGCACAGGCACAGTGGACGATCGCCTCCAGACTCTACGTTCCTACCACAAGGCGCGCGGGCTCTGTGTCCGGTGTGCCGAACGCTGGCAACATGGGCACCGCTGCGCACCAGCGGTCCAGCTCCACGCCCGCCAAGAGGTGTGGAATGTCTGCCAAGGCGACTTCGATTTACCTGAAGAAACTGAGCCAGAAGCAGAGTCACCTGCTACAACAGACAATCCACCAGCTCAGTCTTTCTTGATGCAGTGTGCCGCAACTGACAGTGCCAAGCGTGTCGTCCGCACAATGCAGCTCCGCGGTTCAATCGGAGGCGAGTCAGTCTCCATCCTCGTAGACTCAGGAAGCAGTCATTCCTTCATCAACACTGCAGTCGCGTCCAAGCTGGAGGGGGTCACTGCCTTACAGGAGGCTATATCAGTTCAGGTGGCTGACGGATCTTCAGTGTCCTGTTCCTCGAAAATACAGAATGCTGAATGGTCCACCCAAGGTTATGTGTTCCACTCGACTCTGAGGGTTATGCAGCTGGGCTCGTATGATATGATACTTGGCATGGACTGGCTCTTGGCCTTCTCACCTATGAAGGTACATTGGACTGACAAGTGGATGATGTTCCAGTCAGGCTCAACTCCAATCTTGCTAAGGGGCGATTCTACTGAAGATGATTCTTGCACAAATGGTCCGTATTCCACATTGCTAGCGACCTCAAGCCCGGCCGAGACCGATCCGTTCCACCTGAGATTCAGTTGTTACTTGAGCAGTTCAGCAGTGTGTTTGCCGAGCCAACTGATCTACCCCCTCGAAGAGCATGTGACCACACCATTCCCTTGGTCACAGGTGCCCAACCGGTCTCGTCCCCGCCTTATAAATACACACCAGCACTGAAGTCGGAGATTGAACGTCAGGTCACTGAGATGCTGCAATCAGGCCTCATCCAACCGAGCAACATCGCCTTCTCATCCCTAGTCCTGATGGTTCGTAAGAAGGACAAGTCCTGGCGTTTCTGTGTCGATTATAGAATGCTCAATGCCCTCACGGTCAAGGGCAAATTCCCAATTCCAGTCATCGACGAGCTTCTGGACGAGCTCACAGGCGCCAGCTGGTTTTCTATACTGGATCTGCGAGCAGGATTCAATCAAATCCACCTTGCCCCAGGGGAAGAACACAAGACCGCCTTCCAGACGCATTGGGGGCATTTCGAATTCAATGTCATGTCCTTTGGTTTGACTGGGGCTCCCAATACATTCCAAGGCGCCACGAACGCTACCCTGAAGCCAGTCCTACGTCGCTGTGCCATTGTGTTCTTCGACGACACACTCATATACAGCAAGTCGCTCTCTAAACATTTGATTCATCTTCAAGAAGTACTCACTTTGCTCGAGAAGGATCACTGGCAGGTCAAGCTCTACAAGTGCGTGTTCGCCAAGCAGGAAATTTCATATTTGGGCCATGCAATCTCTTCTGCGGGTGTCGCCACTCTGCCCTCCAAGATCGAAGTCTATCCGGTCCCGGCCGGTACCCACTTCAATCAAGGACCTGCGCAGCTTTCTTGGGTTAGCGGGTTACTACAGAAAGTTCGTGCGCCACTTCGCGTCGATTGCTCGGCCCCTGTCCGATTTGCTGAAGAAGGGCTCTCTCTTTGTATGGACTGAAGATCACACCTCTGCCTTCAGAGCGCTTCAACAAGCCTTGATTCAGGCACCGGTCTTGGCTCTCTCGGACTTCTCCAAGCCCTTCCAGGTGCAGACTGATGCAAGCGAGACTGGTGTTGCGCTGTCCTTCTACAAGGCGGCCATCCAATCGCGTTCGTAAGCCGGGCATTGGGCCCTCGAACCAGAGGCCTATCAACCTATGATAAGGAGTATCGGCTGCTCGCCGCCATCGACGCTGGCGCGCTGCATCATAGAATGGGGAATTCACTATCATTCTGACCATCGGAGCCTCGGCCCACTTGATCACCGTAGACCGCACACCCCGTGGCAGCTCAAGCTATCTACCAAGCTGGCGGGTTACGATGCAATCGCCTACAAGCCCGGCTCCTCTAATCAAGCGCCAGACGCCCTTTTCCGGCATCCGGATCCACCAATGCATCCAAGCACCGCCCACCGTCTCTCCAACTTGGATGAATGACATGATTGCCGGATACTCATCGCACCCAACCGCTCTCAAGCTTGTCCAAGAGTTGACAATCAGTCCGTAATCCCATCCGCCGTTTTCTCTTTCTCGAGGAATCATCCACAAGAACAATCGGATCCGGATCGGTAACAATCCGCTCTTCAAATATCATATCATGGCAGCCGGCCACAGCAGCTCCATCGGCGGCCATTCAGGTTTTCCAGTCACCTTCAATCGGCTCAAGAAGATGTTCGCCTGGCGAGGCATGAAGGCGGATGTCAAACAATTTGTGGCTCAATGCTCAACCTCGCGTTTCGGGCCAAACCGCACGGGCCGGATACCCCGCCTGCTTTCGAGCCTCTGCTTGTTCCAACTGAGTCTTGGCAGATGCTTACAATGGATTTCATTGATGGAAGTTGATCGATTCAGTAAGTATGCACACTTCCGGACTTTGGCTCATCTGTGGTCGTGGCATAAGTAATCTTGACAAAATATCTATACGGATGCAAGGGACGTGTGGAAGACTTATTTCACTTACAAAGCAAAAAAGTTTACTTGGGCGATGTCCAGGTCCTCCCACTGTAGTAATCTAGCCATGTCGTGGAAATCTATGAGGATCTGTGCATCTCTCTCCAGGTGGAAGTACTCCGCAGGAACCTTGACAGGAGAAGGTAATCAAGCCACGCTTTACGCCCTCCATAAACCATAGATGGAATCTCCTTGCCTCCCAAGACTCCTCATCAATGAGCTGGACCTTGGTATCATGAACTTCCCATACTCGTAGTGGCCGGGGCATTTGTCCGAGATGGGAAACACATGAAGCGGTGAGTTTGGCCTGTAACAAAGGGGCTTCAAATGTTAGGGTGTGAAAAGAAGTGGCTAATAACATATTATAGTTTGTCTATATAAGCTCGTTGTTTATATACCTTTCATTCTCAATCTTGTATGGATCCTCTTGGGAGTGGCCTGCTTCTAGGGTGTGGCCTCCTCCTCTTCATCGAATAAAGGCTTTCTCGGTGGGGGAGGACACTCGCTTCTGCTTGGTTGGCTTCCAGGTGGGGGTGGTGGCAGTGTCTTATGCCCAGCTGCTTTCTCCTTCAATGGTGCCGCAGGAGTCAATGGTTGGACGCCTAATGTTACTGGCCTCTTTGCCAAACTTCAAGAAGGCGGTGTCAAAATCTTTCCACTGTTAGCCATCGGAAGGGTGTATTAGCTTCCTGTCACCCTATAGACAATCACTAGATGCATGCAAGGTCATCAGCTTAGCATCCTCAGGGTTCCCAAATATAGCCCATAGGCGTTCAGTAAGAGGAAAGAACCACATGACAGGGTTGGACGTTTTCCTCTACGCGTAACCTTCTTCTTCCTCATCCCATTTGTGACATGATCTTCTCCACCACACTGCTCTCTTTGGCCACCTTCATGTTCTTATTCGGTCATCCCCACAAGGCTGCCTCATTGACCTCATCGACGCGACAGCTGACATTCCTCTTGTATCGACTCGCGCCATAGTGTAGACAACTGGTCAAATTCTCATACTCCTTGCCCCCCAATATAGGATACCATGGTTAGGGCAAGCATTGAACTTTTTGAGTTTCAATGACATTAGCCGGATAAACTTCTTCGCACAATGTCGTTATTGGCAGGAACCTTGTTAGGTGTTGGATACATGGTAGCAAGGTACCTTACGAGTACATTGAAGCTAGTGTCGTTGTAAATGAAGTTTAAAATTTAGGGCCATGCAACCCTTCGGACTATCTTTGTAAAGAGAATCAAATGTCGCATACTTCATCTGTTTGAAATTGTCCAGCCACAATGGACAGCCAAAGAAAAGGTCATCTTCATCGAGGCGGTTTATCAAATCTTCAGAAAGCTGGACATCCTCCGAGTCCATTAAAGGAAGCTCCTGCTCACCATCCCCACCACCAGAACAACGGCTGCTACTGGATCGGTTGGTGGATCTGCTGGTGGAACTTCTTCACCGTGAAAAATCCAGACCATATAGTCCTTGACAAAACCATACATAATCAAGTGAGATTCCAACTTGGTGTTGGTTTCAGCATTCATGTTCTTGTAGTGAGTGCAAGGACATGTAATCATCCTGTTTATGTAACTCACGTGCCTTTTGTTGTGGCAACAAACTTTCTCACTTCATCTATGTATTCATCACTCACCCTCGACCTTTGGTGCATCCATTTGTCTTGCCTCTACATACCTATAGCACTTTCGAAGTGTTAGATCTTGATATATAGTACTCGAAGTGTTCAAAAATGGAGGAAGAGGATGGGAGGGGAGAAATATCAGCTTTCTCTCTCATCCATGAACATAGATCTAGATCTAGAGGGGAGCAAAGAGATGAAAAGAGAGATGAAGGTAGGATGAGAGTGCCTTTATGTACCACTTGATGTTTTCTCCTCCCCAAATCCAAGCACAAAGCCTGCCCCCCGTCCCCCACCCCCCACATGTTGGAAGAGGAAGAACCATGGTGGAAGAAGAGGGATGCTGCTGCTATTTATAGTCGTCTGGATTTACCGTGGCGGCGCTTTAACTGTGCTCGCCACGGAAAATGCCAATTAACCGTGGCGCACACTTTAACACTACTACGAAAACGATTTTAGGTGGCGGTTTTATTTGATTTTCGGTAAAACCGCCACCGAGCCGTGGTCACCGAAAATCGTACATTAATGATGGCGGTTTTCAGGCACCCAAAAACACCGCCACCGTAAATAAAAAAATATAAAAAAAAAAATCAAAACCTAACCCCTAATGGGCCCAGATTCAGCGGGGCGCCCATCCGGCCCATTAGGGTTAGGGTGGCGAAGCCCGGCCGCCGGGGGTGCCTCCCACTGCCGAGATCCGCCACGGGACCCCGGATCCGCCATGCGGGGGACTGGATCTGCGGCGCGGGGGAAAATGTTTTTGAAGTGTCTTATAAAATAAATTTTGTAGTAGTGTAAGCTGCCCGCCACGCTTTAATAGATTTCTCATGGCGGGCGCTTTACAAAGGCCCCGCCACGGTTATCCGCCTTTTAGGGGCGGGCTCGGTTAAGGCGCCCGCCACGGTTAATGCACTAACCGCTGTAGGCGGCCAGGCGACCGCTGGCCACGCCGCCAAGCAATTACCGTGGCAGGCGGTAAAGATTTGGCAAGATCATGCAAAATCAATTGTGCAGTACTGATAATGTAGTTAAAATTTTACCAAGCTAGTATGATATAGTAATATTTTCAGTCCCTATCATAGCCCCAAGTCTGCCCCTCCCCAACCCCCTCACAGACACAATGGATTCTAATGAGCACCACCTGCCTCCATCATGGATCCCGATGAGCAACACGTGCCTCTGGTCCGAGCCATGGCCCTGCATCCTCGCGTTCCTCCGCAGAGGCTTCCAAGGTTTCAAACGAGCAGCGGCTACCTCTAATTCCAACGAGCAGGGCCTGCAAGCTCAATGAAGGCATCACGGTCACCCATCCATCCGACGAAAAGGAAACTGGTAGTAGGGGCTTGGCACCGTGCTTGTAGTAGGGCCTTACTATATAGTCCGTGCAAGGACTGGCTCCTGGGGGCTGGGGCACGAGGTCCTGTGCACCAGGGAAGCACCAGCAATTATTAATCTACCTTCCAAACACATCGATAATCTGGGATTTACGTTTGAACACCCTAAACTGATATCAATTTAGAGCATCAGAAATGATTCAAGGCTGAGACAGCAACACTGAACATGTGGATTTAGTCATTTAGAAAGTTTTATGCAAGCTAAGTTTGGTGTAGCCGTGTAGGTGCTGGTGAGAGGTTGTGGCCATGCGACCTGACGGCGACAGTGTTGGGATGGAAGACATACAAATGCTCAAATTACTCTGTTAGAATAACTAAACGTGAAGATATGATGCAAATACATATTTAGCCCCCCTACTTAATTTTGGATGTAGCTCTGGACCCACCAATTTATCCATCTACCTTTTCGAGTAGCCTGGGTAAAACATGTCCATATTCCAAAAAGATTACAAGTCCACAACTTATGTTCCTCCTAATGGGTATCTCTCTACATTTGGCCATTAGATGCAGATTAATGAAAGGCTATTATTATTTCGAAGCTCCATTAAATCTCTCAATAATAAAGCAATGTTGTTAAATCCTCATGGGTTGTTGGTCAGTCCAATTTACAGCTCATATAGTGCCCCCGTGACTTGGATCCAGAGCTGCTAACTGTTGTGAGGCACTAGAAATACAACTACTATCGTTCCATCTTCATTGCATATTTGTTCAGAGCTCTATAAAAACGAAAGACACATGAGTAATCATTTCACTCTTGCATACAAACTTCCAAGTGCTATCACTGATAGCTGTGAGGTCTACATAACCTTCTAGAATGCACACATCCTCAAAGGAAAACTTATCTGTGGTTCGAAAATACCATTGGCTTGGGAAGCATAGGGAATTCGTGAGGGAACACGGTCCTGTTGTGCCCAGGTTACATGATAAAAAATGGTTGATCCAATCTTTAAACGGGCACTCCAAGGGCATCACGCACTCGAATTCTTCATCTGTGAAGCCTGCAACTCTCAGCTGCTAGGTGGGGGAGGCTACCATGGCATGGGTCCATGCTAATGCAACATTTGGATGGCCTGTTGACGGTCACCAGCTCGACATCTCTTGGAGGTGATACTGCAAACATGATTGATCTGACACAAGTCATGCATAGGGCCAGCAGTGGAAAATCATATCTGTTACATGTTTGTGGGGATTCAACATTGACTCAGCCTAACTTCATAATGCTGGTTACTATACCAAGCAGCTGAGAGTTTGCTGCCATGCTGAAAAGTGGTGTTTGCTGATGAGGCAGGCAGTACAGGTGCTGCTATGCTGCTGTCAGTAAGAACAGGATCAGTTTGGTACGAATGACCAGATCCTGAAAAAGTGCAAGATTCTAGTTGCAAATAATGAGTTTAAACATCCAATTTTTTTCGGCAATGAGTTCAAACATCCAATTTTGTTTATATTGAAGAACTGTGCAGATTTGATGAAACTGTTCAACCCAGCATATAATATCATAAAACTGTCTTTGAACTTGATCAATTCTCTATATACAACCTTTCAATACCCAAACTACGATCAACTCTACTCAAAATATTATAAAGATGGGAAAATGTATGCTGATTAAGCTCAGGGAATTGCAAGGAGGCAGGCCCTTCTGCAACAATTCACTAGTCAAGTTCATAATTCACAACCTCCTAAAAAGACCGGTGATAGAACTCACGAACTAATCAGTAATGTTACACCTGTATATCAAGTTTCCGAGGAAATGTGAAATGTTTCCACATTGTTATAAGCTCAAATTTACAACAAATGTGGAATAGATGCAGCAGCAGTAGTTAGACTTAGATGCGTCTGTGCAAACGAATATGATATAATACAGAAGTAAAATCCCAATTAACAACAATACTGATTGCTGCAGACCAAGATGGTAGAAATGAAAAAAAAAAAAAAAAACCCGACAGGCTTCTCAAAAAGGAAAATATGGGAGGTATAGAGATTTCTGTATTTGCAGCATGAGTATTCGTCAGCGGCTGAAGTTGTTTGGAGGGAAAACAAATCATGTATTGGGCTACCATAACCCACTACAACACATATGATCCAATTTCCAGTGGCCTCAACCCATTTGAGGTTTGCTCCTTGCATGCTTTGAAGCTACGCACCAGGACTTTCTTGAGATTTCTTTAGAAAAAAGACATTCATCAGATTGTGGGGCTTGTGCGTACCGAGATGGACAAGCCCCGTTCACAGCCATTACAAATAATGTACCTCTTGGAGCCTCGAGCAATACTTCTCTGCTCTAATTTTTGTCCATCTCTCTAGACAACGTGCAGATTCAGTACAAACGCATACCATGCGAGTCCACTAGATCAAACACCCATAGGTGTTCAGCACGTGGGTGAAATTCAAACAAATCCTAAACCAACTTGGCCCAGAATAGAATTGGATGAGGTAAAATGTTTCCGGTAAAGAAGAACACAGACAGATCAATTAAAAATCAAGTCTCGTATGGATTTTAATTGGAGTAGATGGAACAATCAAAATCAAAGCATGTGTGAGTTAATGGAAAGTCAGAATCATTCAAAGCGAAGCATCCCATTTGCATATGCGCAGTGGGATTCACTCACTACACAGGCTCATGCCTCCACCACTCATAGTCGTCATGGCAGACTCGTTGTTACCCACATGCTGTCATCCACCCATCCACATGCTGTCGAGGAGAACAAGTTGAAAGGTGATCTTGGTCTGCAGGATCTCATCATGTGGTCTACTCAGTTGGATTTTGGTAAGAGTGGTGCCACGCACGCAGCAAAATACTTAATACCGTCGCGATTGTTGGCGATTATCCTGTTGATCAAGTTCTCCAAAATTCAGTAAAGAAATTGTGATTCTATCAAGTATGACATGCTAACACATTTTGAATATATAATCAATTATGAAGTCTCACAACCTCAGTTCCCATTAACGTCATCAAACTACTTTAGATAAAACTTTTTTTGCTAAAATGGAGAGTAGCGAAGGCTTTGACAACTCCTATAGGAGAAAAGATGTCATATAACCCCTAAAAATTGATGAATTGTGTCCGGAAGGGAGAAGACATATGGCCAGCCTCAGCTAACTCCTATAGGAGACAAGATGTCACAACCTCGCTTCTGGCAATGTTTTTCTGGGAAATGAACTAAAAGAGGAAATATTATGCTTTATATAACTTTACGATGAAAAATATCTGGCTGGTAACTTAAATGATGAAAGGATGCGCTTCAAATAATGATTGATGACGTTAAGGTCAACGTCATATTTTATGCCAGCCGGCCTGCTCATCTGCTATTGTATTACAAAAATCGTCTCGATTTTCACCACATGTTTCAGTGCAAGTGAAAATCATCTCCTGCGATTTCGATTTCATCTGACAAAACGTTGGGTAAAGATTAGAGGACACTGGTGCTGCCTGCTGGTAGGTCGGGTGAAAGAAAGAAAGGACCAGGCTCAGCGAGTTCCATGCAAAAAAACATTGGCGATCGACCCATTTGTCCCACAGACCCCGGATACAAAAAGAACCCAAGAGGGATACCTATCTCCACTAAGTTCTTGTCTTCTTCCCCACTTCTCCCATTTTCATGCCAGCTCTGCGAGCAAGATTTTCATGCTCCATCATGCTGCTTATAGTATTGGATTGGGAGACAACAGGAAATATTACGACCGACATGCTGCTTAACGTTGCAAGTCATTGGAATATACTTGCACCAGGGAGCGATAGGGTACATTACTCATTGTTATGGCTGGATCAAGAACGCACAGGAACGGCACAGCGCTGCCATCATGCACCGCATCGTCATCCGAGCAAATCGCTACAGCATAGCTCAATGATGTTGTGGTCACCGACAACTGGGGATGGTTGTTAGATCCTGATTCCCTTCTGGATGAGCATGTCGACCAGCCGAAGAAGGACAGGACACCCTCGAAGCTCACATTGTGGCCGACAACTAGGGCGGAAACTTTAAAGGAGCCTGCCTGCACCATGGAGGAGAACAACTACAAGCCGGCTGCCTCCATTGCTGCGTCGCCTCCGCCCGGTGACGCAGCACCTCATCCCCTCGGCGCTGCAGCTACCGTCGACATCGAGCCCGTGGCATACCCAAACCAGATCCAGGAGTTCGAAGATGAGCGATGTCGAGTAGTCAAACTTCGTGTCATTCTCACTTGCCAAGTAGTCAAACTCTTAATTAACTTCTATTAAATATATATAAACAAATTATGGATCAGTAAAACATAGGGTATATAGCCTCTTATGCATCCATCGGAAAACAGTGGGTTTCTCCAATAGATGGTCAAACTTTTGATGAATTTGTTTTTCCCACAAGAAAAAAAGAGAGAAAGAAACTACATGATTGTTGTAGCATTCGCTCTTGTCTGCACAACACTACTAATGCACCCAAGTGAGACTCGTAACAAATTTAAGTTTATCACTGACACGATTGATGACGCTGAGCACAGCTGGTTTTGCGTCCTTGTGGAATTAAAAGCTACCATGCGTTTGTTCATTGGAGACATGCAGATAAAGTCTAAAACTTGTTTGGAATCCAGCACCCATGTGTGAAGCTTAACTAGTTCATAAAACTAAATTCTACGCCCATCATCGAGATCATTAATAGGATTATGCTGCCATCGTTGATCTAGATCTTGCTAGAGGCAGTATATATATATGGAGAGAGCTCTGTATAGAATACCCATTGAGTTGCCACGAGCAAATACAGTAGAAAATGGGAACATCAAAACAGCAGTACCAGGGAGAACCAAGGACAGGCATGGGAAGCGTAGGGAATTTTGGTTTTAGGACTCAGTTTGTTGGCGCATGCAAAACAGCACTTGGTAGCCACACAAAACTTCATTATGGTAAAAATAGTCCGCCCTCCATGATGCGGAAGGCACAAGAGTGACATTGTGAGCGTACTTCTGCTGTCCGGAACGGTGATCCTGCTCTGCCACCTGGAAAGAGAGAGGAACGTTGAAGGCAGCCTGTAAACTTTTGGAAGGAATGATGATGCAGCTCTTTGGTTCTTCAGTTTGGGGAAGCCAGAAAAGGATAGGTATCTAGACTCCTGTTGAATTTGGCTGATGTGTGGTGCCTGGACGGATTTTGACTGCTATCCCTCCTGCGTGAGGTGTCCTTTGCTGTCAAGTTTGATCGCTTTGCCGAACATTGGGCTAGGTCCCTTCTTTTGTTACTATTTAAGTTGTAAGCATTGAACGACACTTATTTTCGGATGGCTCGAGTGATCACTCCTTTATCTAAAAAAACTTAGAAAGTTTTACCTGCACAAAACTCAAAGAGACACTTATTTTTCGGATGGAGAGAGCATATGGCCTCTTATGCTCCCATCGGAATACTGTGGGGTTCTCCAATACACTGTAAAACTGTTGACGAATTTGTTTTTCCCAAAAGGAAAAAAAAAAAGAAAAAAATGAAAGTACATATTTGTTGTAGATTTCGCTCTTGCATTCAGAGCACTACTAATGCACACATGTGAGCCTCTTAATAAATTGATGTTTATCACAGACACAATTGATGATGTTCTTGAGGTGAAAGCTACCATGCGTTTATTCATTGAAGACATCCAGATAAAGTACAATAAAAGTCCATATAACGTGTTTGGAGTCCAGCACCAATGTGTGAAGCTTAACTAGTTCCTAAAAATATATTTCGCACCCATCGTTGAGATCTTTAATAGGATTGTGATGCCATGATGTGAACACTCCTGGTAGAGGCAGTATATATGTGAAGAGAGCTCAGTATATACTGCCCATTGAGTTGCCACAAGCAAATACAGTAGAAAATGGGAACATCAAAACAGCAGTACCAGGGAGAACCAAGGACAGGCATGGGAAGCGTAGGGAATTTTGTTTTTACGTTTCAGTTTTTACCGCATGCAAAAGAGCACATGACAGCTGCAGTGAAGTGCAGTCTCGTAAAAAAATGTCCACCATCCATGTTGCGGTAGAGATTACAGTGTCCAGTTCCTGCGTGTGGAAGGCACAAGAGTGTCTTTTGTGAGTGTACTCTGCTGTCTGGACCCGACGAAGTGGATCCGTTTGCTACCACGGGATGCTTTATCATCGACGGTGACCTGTTCTGCCACCTCGACAGGAACTACTGCAACTGCTGGTGGAGAGGAAGCCACAGCGAACAAAGTTCGTAAAGAGTCTAGGACGACTGGAGGCGACATGAGCAGTAGTGTTTTTTTTTGGTAAATGAACTAAAACAAAAAATATTATACAATTTATATGTAGTATGAGAATATTTGCTGTTATCTATAACCCTATAAAGACATGACCCACTAGGGGACTTCTCTGAACATGCAGATAGGACACATAGGCATCCACCGTGGCATCTTCGGTTGTTCGTCCCGGCGGCCTCTTCCCCTTCCTCCTCGCTTCCATCTCCGCCGGATCCCGCGGCGGCCTATTCTTCTTCGTCTTCCTCCCGGTCAGATTCCTGGATCTACATCTCCTTCCCCCCGTCTTCTGTCTCATTGAATGAGGAGCGGCCGTGCCTCTTCCGTTTTTCTGACTTAAAAATTTATTTCACGTCCGCTCAATGTCCATTTGTCGTTCGCCCATGGATGTCCTGCCGCGGCAGTATGTTGGATCTTACCGGCGTGGGGCGTGGACAGGTACAGGTCCATGAAGGGCCTCATCCGCCTCCACGCTGACGTCGGGGGGACCCGCCGACGAGGACTCGGGCTCCGGCGAGCGGCGTGGAGGAGCTTCGTCGAGGTGGGCGCCGCTGGACCACGACCTCAGCCGCTTTGAGATGGTCCACCTCCCTGCCGAGGAGGGGCAGCGCAGGCGCGCGCCACAAGGCTGGAGGAGGGAGAACCGTGCCGCAGCGAGCCCCCATAACAGGGCTGCTGCCACCGGCCCATTGGAATCTTCACGCCCGGCCGGCTCGGGGTATGCCTGAAATTGTCGCCCCCTTCCGGCTCCACGTCCGTTCCAGTTCTCAGATCCCACCCCCCCCCCCCCCTTCCGCAGATCGTCATGGCGCGGGTTATCCGGCCACCTCCCAATTATTTCTATATTATTGATGATGAATCTTGCCACGAGACACTCAATTGGATTACTTATTCTGCAGTACATGTTTGTGTGGAATAGTCATAAACCATAAATATTTGTGCGGTGAGGATACCATACTTTGTTTTAAGGCTTTATTAGAATTTTTAAGACACGCAGTATTGCCCATGTGATAGGCACTAATATCTACATACTCTCATGTGTACAAGATGGTATGAAGATGTGTTGAAACTTATTCGTGGATTTTTATTGGCACATGAAATAAATAGATATCAAAATATCTTCGGTCGATATAAAACATTATCTTAGGCGATTATGGAAAAGTCCATACAATAGAGTTTATGAGCTTGCGACACTACAATATCCGTGATTGTGTTTCTTTCATAAAACTTATTTGTTTAGATTAAATGTCACTTTAATATTATTATTTAATTTCATAGTATTTTTATACTATCATGCGACCAATGTATTCTTATATAAAATTTAGTTATCCCGTAGCAACGCACGGGCACGATACTGGTAAGTAAACTAAGGAGGAACTGCGAAGTTGTTGAAATGCATATCAGCTGTGTATGTGGTGTGGTCACTGGGCACTTTCTAGGCAGATGCCCTGAGAATCCAAGAGCTGTGTTGGAGGCAGTCATCAAACAGCAAGAAAGTCATCCTCTGCTCTGAGCCTTCCATACGAGCACACGATTCCTCCGCCTACCTTTATGCTAAGTCATTTTCATGGTACATACAGCCCATAATTAATAAAATCTATGTCGGTTTAGCCTTTAACTTTCAATCAATCAATCACTATAGTGTTTCGCTGATGAATCTGATCCCCCATTTGTATTGAAACTCCACAAAAAGTACTATGTGATATAAAAAAAACATTTGGCTATGGACAATGAGATGTGGACTGTATCAACAAAAATTGTGCTGTGCTCTACACATCCATCGAGAGAATGAACAGCAATTTGCAACCCTGCCTAATGAACACGTATCTTTTTACAAATCAGTCATAACCAACTCATCATGTTCATGTGGATTCGTACTCGTCTGCCATCCAAATTCCCAACCTGTATAATAAAACTCACTCAAATCCAATGTAATGCTCATGCATGGAAAACTCCCACTTGATTGATACTTGATACTGGCTCGAGAGCACACAAGCGTGCAGCATGCAACGACTTGGATCACATGATGCGACACGCCGCCGACGGGTCGTCGTTGCTGATGGTCCGGCAGCCCCTATACGCCCCACACGGCGGGGCGGTAACGGCCGAATGGTGGTGCCGCACACCCTGCCGCAGCAGGATGTCACCGTTCCTCACCTATGCAAGCCCACAGAACTGTGATCCAGGCCCGTCAAGGAAGAGGAAGAGCACCCGGCCCGGTCCAAGAGCGTCGCGTACGCAAGGCCCAGAGTGGGCGTGTAACCGATGTGCTGTCGTGTGAGCGTTTAAGTGTGCGTGAGCAAGCCGACCACGGCAGCTATCTATCATCCTGTATCCAGTTGTATCGAGAGAGAGGAACTCCTCGTCAGAGTTGGTAGCCGGACCTCATTGGTCTTGGCGGATTGCTTAATCTATAGAGTTGATTCGTTCCAGTTTTTAGTGTTTGCTCGATCGATCGAGCGGGTCGCTAACATACCTGGTATCAGCTCACCGGTCCAGCGACGCCGCTTCGCCGTGCTGGATTCGTCGTCCTCTTCCGCCGTGCTGGAGTCGTCCTCCTCTTCCGCTGCCCACGAGCACTTCACCAGGCTCCAGCACACGAAGGGCGTCATGGATCCCCTGCGCCAAGGATTGAAGACCTGATCAAGCGCTTCTCCGCTCTGGACGCCAAGTGCGCCAAGCACTGGCAGGAGGCCGGGAGCGTCCCTCGACAAGCTCTGCGGCGCGAGCGGGAGAGGCGCTGGGCGCCGCGTGCTCCAGGCCGGAGGAGAGTCGCTCGACATCACCTCCATCGAGCGCCCGCCCGACGAGGCGGTTGCAGATCAGCGCGAGCAGACGCGTTCGAGGAGCGCATCCTGTTCCCCTGGGCGGAGGCCACGTCGCCGCATAACGCCACCGTCGCCGCTGACAACTGGAACAGCTACGCCGAGAACCGCGTCTCGAGCTCGGCGCCGCATGTTCGACCTCGAACTGATCCGCGTTGCTGAGGCCGGGGGCGGCGGGGCGGCCAGCGCGTCGCAGATCTGGAAGCCGCCGTCGACGAGATCCATTCCTGGCGCCGAGACACTTTCGGGCACATCGGCGACATCCGCCGACGCCCGCCCGCCGCCAACCTGTACCATGGTCCACCTCCCACGCCACTCGCGCGAGGTTGAGTCGAGTTGGCGCCGCCCGAGCACCACCCTGGCGGAGATACGGTCGACTAGCCCAACGGGCACCGCGTTGCATCGATTCCACGGGAGAGGGGCTATGGATCGGTCACAACCATAGTCCCGACCCCGGCCAATGGTAAGCATTATCCTCCCGACCCCGGTGAATCTCATGCTGTTCATCATGCTTGCGGCTATGCCCACCCTGTTCACCCCACGCATCCAATCTCCCCAAATTTGTACCCAATTCCCCCAGCATACCCGCCACAATCCAATCCCTACACCAATCCACCCCCAAATCACTTCCCAAACAACAACCCACCCATCCACTCCACAAATCCCCACCACTGGCAACCCAACGCCTCTCCATCTGGAACTAACCTAGCTCTCGGACACATTCCCAAGATGCCTTTCCCCCAGTTTGATGGTGATGACCCTCAATACTGGATGACCTGCGCATAGAATTACTTCGATATGTATCACGTTGATCCTTCCATTTGGGTCAAGAGCTCCACCATGCAATTCACTGGACCTGCTCGTCGCTGGTTTCAATCAGCTGCACGTAAGATCAACTCTGCAGATTGGCCAACACTTTGCCGCATGATTCGCGAGCGATTCTGCCGTGATCAGCATGAATCACTACTGTGCCAATACTTCCGCATCCGCATGACATCCACTGTCCAAGACTATGTCGATCGCTATGTCGATCTCATCGACCAGCTAGTTGCATACACCACAGAGCCAGATTATTTATCATATACCACCTGTTTCATCGATGGACTCAGCGCGATGATATCCGCTCTATTGATTATGCACAAGCCGTCCGATCTCTCGATCTCTTGCCTGCGATTTGGCATTGTTGCGGGGAGGAAAACGGTGGAGCCCAGTCGTCGTCGGGAGTACCGCAAGGCCGAGGGTCCAAGCTATGCCTGGCCGCCGCCAAACAAGACCCCCACCGGCCTTGGCGGCGCCAAGACGCGTTCGGTGCCTCGGCGACAAGAGACCTCCTGAAGACAGGCGGCCTCTTGTACCGCCCGCGAGCCACGGTGGACGATCGCCTCTAGACTCTACGTTCCTACCACAAGGCGCGCGGGCTCTGTGTCCGGTGTGCCGAACGCTGGCAACGCGGGCACCGCTGCGCACCAGCGGTCCAGCTCCACGCCCTCCAAGAGGTGTGGAATGTCTGCCAAGGCGACTTCGATTTACCTGAAACGGGCGAGCGAAGCGAGTCACCCGCTACAACCGACAATCCACCGGCCTCGGTCTTTCTTGATGCGGTGTGCGCATGGCCGACGGTTGCCAAGCGTGTCGTCCGCACAATGCAGCTCCGCGGTTCAATCGGAGGCGAGTCAGTCTCCATCCTCGTAGACTCAGGAAGCAGTCATTCCTTCATCAACACCGCGATCGGCGTCAAAGCTGGAGGGTCCTTTGCCCCTACGAGGAGGCTATATCAGTTCAGGTGGCTGACGGATCTTCAGTGTCCTGTTCCTCGAAAATACAGAATGCTGAATGGTCCACCCAAGGTTATGTGTTCCACTCGACTCTGAGGGTTATGCAGCTGGGCTCGTATGATATGATACTTGGCATGGACTGGCTCTTGGCCTTCTCACCTATGAAGGTACATTGGGCTGACAAGTGGATGATGTTCGAGTCAGGCTCAACTCCAATCTTGCTAAGGGGCGATTCTACTGAAGATGATTCTTGCACGATGGGTCGGGTATTCCACATTGCTAGCGACCTCAAGCCAGTCGAGACCGATCCGGTTCCACCTGAGATTCAGTTGTTACTTGAGCAGTTCAGCAGTGTGTTTGCCGAGCCAACTGATCTACCCCCTCGAAGAGCATGTGACCACACCATTCCCTTGGTCACAGGTGCCCAACCGGTCTCTGTCCGGCCTTATAGATACACACCAGCACTGAAGTCGGAGATTGAACGTCAGGTCACCGAGATCTTTGCAATCGGGGCCTCATCCAACCGAGCAGCGCCTTCTCATCCCGATCGATGGTTCGTAAGAAGGACAAGTCTCGCGTTTACGTCGATTATAGAATGCTTTCGGGGCCCTCACGGTCAAGGGCAAATTCCCAATTCCAGTCATCGACGAGCTTACGGACGAGCTCACGGCGCCGGTGGGTTTACATCTTGGATCTGCGGAGGGATTCAATCAAATCCACCTTGCCCCCGGGGAAGAACACAAGACCGCCTTCCGCACGCATTGGGGGCATTTGAATTCAATGTCATGTCCTTTGGTTTGATTTGGGGCTCCCAATACATTCCAAGGCGCCACGAACGCTACCCTGAAGCAAGTCCTACGTCGCTGTGCCATTGTGTTCTTCGACGACACACTCATATACAGCAAGTCGCTCTCTAAACATTTGATTCATCTTCAAGAAGTACTCACTTTGCTCGAGAAGGATCAGCGGCGGTCAAGCTCTACAAGTGCGTGTTAAGCTGGGAAATTTCATATTTGGGCCATGCAATCTCTTACGCGGGTGTCGCCACTCGCCCTCCAAGATCGAGTCTATCCGGTCCCGGCCGGTACCCACTTCAATCAAGGACTGGCGGCTTTCTTGGGTTAGCGGGTTACTGAAAGTTCGTGCGCCACTTGGCGTCGATTGCTCGGCCCCATCCGATTCTTTGAAGAAGGGGCTCTCTCTTTGTATGGATGAAGATCACACCTCTTCGCTTCGAGGCGCTTCAACAAGCCTTGATTCAGGCACCGGTCTTGGCTCTCTCGGACTTCTCCAAGCCCTTCCAGGTGCGGTGATGCAAGCGAGGCCCAGTGTTGCGCTGTCCTTCTACAAGGCGGCCATCCAATCGCGTTCGTAAGCCGGGCATTGGGCCCTCGAACCAGAGGCCTTTCAACCTATGATAAGGAGTATCTGGCTGTGCTCGTCGCCATCGATCAGTGGCGCGCGTACCTGTAGAATGGGGAATTCACTATCATTACTGACCATCGGAGCCTCGTCCACTTGACCGACCCGACCGCGCACACCCGTGGCAGCTCAAGCTATCTACCAAGCCGGCGGGGTTCTGATGCCGAATCGTCTACAAGCCTGGCTCCTCTAATCAAGCAGCAGACGCCCTTTCTCGGCATCCAGATCCACCAATGCAGATCCAAGCACTGTCCACTGTCTCTCCAACTTGGATGAATGACATGATTGCTGGATACTCATCAGACCCAGCTGCTCTCAAGCTTGTCCAAGAGTTGACAATCAGTCCAGAATCCCATCCGCCGTTTTCTCTTTCTCAGGGAATCATCCACAAGAACAATCGGATCTGGATCGGTAACAATCCGGCTCTTCGATATCATGGCAGCCGGCCACAAAGAGCTCCATCGGCGGCCATTCAGGTTTTCCAGTCACCTTCAATCGGCTCAAGAAGATGTTCGCCCTTGGCGAGGCATGAAGGCGGATGTCAAACAATTTATGGCTCAATGCTCAACCTGTGCTTTCGGGCCAAACGGCCCGGGGCTGGATGCCCGAACTGCTCGAGCCTACTCGCTTGTTCCAACTGAGTCTTGGCAGATGCTTACAATGGATTTCATTGATGGATTGCCTCGCTCGGGTCGATAATTGTATCCTCGTGGTCGTTGATCGATTCGATAAGTATGCACACTTCGGACTTTGGCTCATCCGTTCACGGCTCAGCAAGTCGCCCGGTATTGTTCTTGGACAACATCTACGCCTCCCGCGGTATGCCTATCAACATTGTCAGTGATCGTGACCGCATCTTCACCTGTGATTTCTGGCAAGAGCTTTTCCGCATGGTTCCTACTACTACGTCGCCAGGCACAGCCTACCATCCAATGTCTGACGGTCAAACGGAGCGCGTTAACGGTGTAAGGAAACTTTTTCTCACGGTGATTAACCGTTCACTCCTCACGCCCGATTAAGCGAAATGAATTCGGCGGTTGAGTTACGGTACAATTCTAGCACCCACTCTTCTCTTAATAGGTCGCCATTCGAGGTGCTCTACGGACATCCTCCACACCACTTGGCATCTCGTAGACTCCGCTTCACGCTGCCGATGTGGAGACCATGTTGTGCGAGCGAGGCGACCATGCGGGCGTCCATCCAGCAGCACCTCCACCGTGCTCAGCAGCGGATGAAGGCGCCAGCGGACAGCGCCGCCGCTCGGCCCTCCTTGAGGTGGGCGACTTCGTCTTCCTCAAGCTCAGGCAGTATGTGCAATCGTCGGTGGCTCCGCGAGCCCACCAAAAGCTCATACGCGCTGCCGGGCGTATGAGATGCGTCGCCAAGATCGGCAAAGGTCGCCTACAAGCTCAAGCTGCTGCCGTCCTCGAGCGTCGCCTGTGTTCCACGTCTCGCTCCCGAAGCCGGCGCCCAAGGCTGCGTACCCGTCTCCTGCGCTCCCGGACATCGGCGACTTGCTCCGGTGCACGAGGCCATTCTCCAACGCCGTCTTCACCCACGACACGGCGGCGCCATACCAAAGTCCTCGTCGGGTGGTCCGGCATGGATGACTCCTAGCAACGTGGGAGGAGGCCGGGCGCTCGCCAGCAGTTCCCGGCGGCTCCAGCATGGGGACATGCGGCACCCACCGGGGGGGGGAATGTCACCGTTTCTCACCTATGCAAGCCCGAGAGATGATCCAGGCCCGTCAAAGGAAGAGGAAGAGCACCGGGCCGGTCAAGAGCATGCGCACGCAAGGCCCAGAGTGGGCGTGTAACCGATGTGCTGTCGTGTGAGCGTTTAAGTGTGCGTGAGCAAGCCGACCACGGCATCTATCTATCATCCTGTATCCAGTTGTATCGAGAGAGAGAACTCCTCATTGGAGTTGGTAGCCGGACCTCGTTGGTCTTGGCGGATTGCTTAATCTATAGAGTTGATTCGTTCCAGTTCTGAGTGTTTGCTCGATCGATCGAGCGGGTCGCTAACACAGGAGCACCTGCAGCTGTCGTAGTACCCTGGTAGCACGGCGCGCAGCACGGGCAGCCGCATGGCCCCACGGGCGGCGCCCGGCCACGACGGGATCTCCACCGTCGGGATCACGTACTCCGCCACCGGCTGTTGCTCCAGCGGCCGTCCCGGGCATCCGGCATCATCATTACCTGCGGTGGCCTCTCCTTCATAGGCGGCTGGTGGTGGTGTTGTGGCGGCATGTCCAAGTGCGGCGGCTTCATCTGCTGTGGTAGCGGCGACATCGGCGGCTCCAGCTCCGCTCTCGGCGGCTTCTCCTTGACGTAGTGCGGCTGGGGCACCATGGCTGACATCCCGGTCGGGTGGGTGGTGGTGGACTGGGGAGGACGGCGGCAGTGGCATCATCTGCTCGGGTGGTGGCGGAGGTCCTGGTGGTGGCGACTGCTGCTCCAGCGGCGGAGGCGATGGAGGCCGCTGCTTTCGACGGGGGCGGTGTCGGCGGCGGCTTCTCCTTGTTCTTGTTCTTGCCGTTCTTCACTGGCGGAGGTGGCCCGTCTGCCATGGTCTCGGGGGAGGCTTGCCGCCGCCGCCCGGGGGTTGCTGGTGTCGACGATGTGGACGTCCCTGACGACCTTGCCGCCCTTGCACCGGAGCTTGCACGCCAGCCGCTGCGGGTCGAAGGGACCCACGATGGTGATCGTCTTGCTCTTGGTGTCGAAGGAGATCGTCCGGATCCTCTCATGATCTACATGGATATATGCATGGATGGTGGAAAATCAAGATGACGAGTGAATTGCTTGTAAACATTCATGACGAGGTTGCAGTAATTCTTTTATTTTTTTACCTTGGAGCTCGCAGAGAATTTTGCGCATCTTGTGGTAGCACTTGTGGCAATCAAGGTCAACCACGACGATTAGCATGGAGATCTGTGTTGAAACCAGAATTAGTTGTCATCGCCTCGTCGGTAAATAATTTTTATTATTCTATTTGACTGACAGCAGTTATAAAGTATATAAAAATAAAGGGTAAAATACAAGAATAGGCCATTAACTTGTGCTGCTGTCTCACTTTGGGCCATCAACTTTAAAAGTGTATTTTTGGTCCAAAACATTCACTTATGTTGCATGTTAGGCCCAAAGCCCGTCTGGTCAATGATTTCCGTCTACGTGGACAGACCACGGTGGCGTCCTAACGGCAGGCCCTAGGCTATTTTTGCGCTTCCCCCCTGAAATCCCCAGCCCATCTCATTCCCAGTCCTCCCTCTCTCTCTCACTTTCGTTCTCCCTCTCCCAAATCACGGCGGCAGGCGGAGGCGACCTAGCTGCGGTGGGGCGGAGGTGAACCCGTGGTAGACTAGAGACAGGTGGGCGCATGAGGCCCTTTGGTTAAGCACCGTGCACTGCTGCGGCTGAGAGCTCAACCTGGCGCGCCGCCGTCCCGGCTGCGGCAGCGGAGACCAAGCTGCCCACTTTCGCGGCGGCGTGCTCGGCAGGCGCGCCCGCGGTGGCCGTTTTTCACGGCCACCAGCATCGCCCGCGTCTTCTCTGCTCCGACCACAGCAGCCCGGGCTTCGGCGTCACGCAAGGTCCACGAAAGAGCGAGCACGGCGCCCTTCCGTCGGCGCATCCCTGGCGGGCGACGGCGCGCAGTCGCCGTCCTTGGCCTCCACGTCTCCTCGGCATCGGCTGGAAGGACGCTGCGAAGGTGAAACGAACTGGGCGTTCTTTAAGCGCTTCGTGCCGCTCTTGGAGCTCCCTTTGCTAACCTATCCATCACACCCTTCACCACCACCTCCAGCGGTGGCGGCGCTCTCACCGGCGACCACCACGCACCACTTGGTCCCTTCGCCATGCGATCGGCGATGCGCATGGTGTCATCGTTGCCCACGTTGGGCGTGCTGGCGTGACCCGGGAGCCGGAGAAGCCGCCCGTGCATGACGCGGTGGCCGCCCGTGACGCTGGGGTCGTCAAGGATGGAGATGATGAGCCACTCGATGTCGAATTTGGCGGCGAGCACCGGCTGCGGCTGCGGCGTGGCTGTCCCTAAACCCCCACGCCTCCTCCCACTCCTTCCATGGCACCATGGCGGCCCGAAGCGCTGCGCTGCGAACGCTGACGACGAAGCGTTGGATGTGACGGGCGCGTGCTGCTGCGGGTGGGAGTGGGAGGGAGCGAGGCAAAGGCGGAGGAGCCCTCGCCGCCGAGAGCATGGCGGCCGCGGCGTGGAAGCGGGTCACCGCGCATGCCGCCGCCAGCGGGGCTTCGGTGTGCCCACCTTGGTGCCTTCGCCGCCGCCGGTGTCGTGTTTTTGGGAGGAGGAGAACGAATGAGAGAGAGAGAGGGAGGGAGGACCGGGAATGAGATGGGTTGGGGATGTCAAGGGGGAAAACACAAAATAACTGGGCACTGCCGGTTAGGGCGCCACAGGTGGCAGTCCACGTAGACACGAAATCATTGACCCATTTGGCTTTGGCCTAATATGCAACATAAGTAAACATTTTGGACCAAAAAATGCACTTTTGAAGTTGATGGCCTAAAGTAAGACAGCACAAGTTAATGGTCTATTCTTGCATTTTACTCAAAATAAAGTAAAAGGAATCTAATCAACATTACTGCATCTGGCACACGAAAAGGGGAAGAAGATTAACTCGGAAAGTACTAAAGGCGTTGTTGAAACCCTGAACAACTATATCACGCAATTACCTTAAGCAAATGCGTTTGAGTTGCTCTTTACCTGTCGCAATTTTTTATATAGTAGTAAAATAAGTAGTAACTCCCATCCCCATGAATTCAGCCAGGAATTAAATTTTTTTCACAGTATTACAAATGAGAATATAAAAACCAGAACAATTATATATATTATATTATAATGTGTTGACAAGTGCCCCAGAAGAATATATCTAATATCTTGCCAGTGAAAAAAACACATCAAAAAGCATGTAATGCAGGTATATATGCGATACGCTTTTGAACACAGCAACTAGCCAGATTGTGACATAAAGAATGGACTTATTCCCACAGCTCAACAGATCTGTGGAAACTCTTTGAATATATGCTAGCTCCACTGCTATGGTTTATCGATCAGCATATACGCAGAATAGCCACCAGGGCAAATTCAGGTAAATCGAACACAAATTCATTCACACCAGCATGCATGATTAGCATGGAGATCTGTGTTCACACCAGTATTATACTAGTAGTCATCGGTAAATATTCTTCTTTTTCTTGTTGATTGACACCATTAAAGTAATCTATACCTACCAATAAAGAGAGAAAAATTTCTTGTCCACCGTTTTTCCGTCTGCCTTCCCTCTTCTTGTAGTCGGACTCTGTCCGCCAGTTTCTTCTATGTTTTCTGTCTGCCCAGCCGTGTCCAGCCGGTCTCTGTGTTGGCTCAACCGTCAGGCTATTGGTGAGTCCGTGTTGACCATCTAGGTGCCGCTTGGGCGGTCGTTGCCCACAGGGTGCCCGCGCTGGTCGCGGAGCTCGTGCTGCAGCTGGCAGCGACGGAAGCCACGGAGCAGAAGTGGTGGCTACGGATGCAGCAGTGAACGTGAAAGCAGCGGCGATCTGCCTTGCCATCGTCTTCTCTCCTCCAAGCAGGGCCTCTCCATGCTGTCGCACTTTGCACCACCACCAGCAGGATCGGAGCTCCAGGCTGCGGGTCTTTCAACAGGAGCCTCTCCGGCTCTCCGCTGGCTCCCCATGCTGCTGTGATCGAGGCCGTAGGTATGGCTTCTGTTAGTACTTAGTACACCGAGGACTTGCAAGACTGTATTGTACCCTCAAGTGGTTTGCAAATGTTTAATAATTGCAAACACATAATGCTGCGATTTGTTCTTCAATGAAAAGGAAGAAAAAAAAATGTTCTGTACAGGCTCTCAGCTAATGACATTGTTCATATTACATGCAACATCAGTCATCCAGCATGAGCAAATTAACAAGCTACTCCTTTCTAGGCATGGCATGATTAGAGTAGGCGCGCATTAAATAAATTTTCGAGTCATGAGCCGTCAATCATTCAAGTAACAGTATAATAATTAGTACATACCCGTTGCAACGCAATATTCTTCTTGTTCTTGTTGATTGACACCATTAAAGTAATAAAAGTAAAAGGAATCGAATCAAAATCACTGCATGCAGCCGGCAGTCTGGCACACGACAAGCGGAATAAGATTAGTTCAGAAAGTATTAAAGGCCTTGTTCAAACGCTGCACAACTTTATCATCTTTACTACCTAAAAGGATGGAAGAGATCATTTTTTTCGTGTGGTAAAAAAAAATCATATAAAATGAAATGAAACTTGAATGAAATCTCTACTCTCAATGGAGAGTTTCATCTTGTGGTTTTCATAGGTATTTAATTTCATGACTCAGAGATAGTTGGTATTAGTGCCAAGAGAGTTTCACCAAGATGAAACTTTTCCCTTCTCTCTCCTCGAGTTTTATGTAAAAAGTGGACTTTTGCTGATGTGGCGCCCTATTTAATGTGCATGAAACGCCTATGAAACCCTCATTAAGACTGGCCTAATGAAAGGAAGGAAGGCCCATGCGATGGCCTTTTATTAGGCAACAAACCAAATCCACCGATGCATGCACGCGATCTTAGCCTCCCCTATCTGCTCCTGGCCGGTAAAAATTAACACGTCAATTAAGTTTTTAAATGACCAAACAAAAAAAGAAACAATTCAAATCCTTCTATTCTTCAAGCCGCACGCTCCCTCTCCTTCCTCTCCTCTCCTTCCTCTCCTCTCCTGGCCCCGCGACCGTTGCCGCCGCACCTGCACGGTGGATATCCGCCACCAAGGATCGTCGCCGGGAAGAGTCGTCGACAGTGCCGTCGTACGAGCTATCGAAGGCCTTCTACTCGCGACGACCTCCTGCTCGCGACGAACGCGTCGGTGTCCGGACGTGCTTCGCCGCCCTGAAGGGCTAGACGAACACACAGGTACTCACCGCAGATGCACATTTTACTGAGTAATCACAACTGTGCTGTCACTTCACCTCCCACGTCTTGATCCTAGCTCCGTTCGCTGTGTTTGTAAACTCCACGGCGGCGATTTCACCATTCTTGCCGAGACTCCCAGTGCTGGCCACGGTGTATACAAGTTAGTACACATCGCACCATCTTGTGCGAGAACGACCACGCAGCACCGGATCGTATCACCCTTTCAGTCGCGTCGATCAATCGGTTACCTACCCTACTCCGTGGCCAGGCCCGCACGGATGCCGTCGACGGTGACAAAACGGCTGCGGGCTGATGGAGACGCAGTCGTCGCCTGTGCCGATGGTGGAGTGGGTGACGGAGTGGGTGATGTGCACGCCCTGGCTCCGCTCGGCGTGGACGCCGGACGTGTTGGGGCTGTTCCCCGGCGCCGCGATGTTGAGCCCCCACGCGTTGACGCCGGTGCTGTCGATGATGGCGATGTGCATCTGCGGGCTGTTGCGGCTGCTGAACTGGCACAGCTCCAGGTTGTTGCAGCTCACCAGCACCAGCGCCTGGTACAGACAAAAGATTTAGGGGCGTGTTACAATAAGCTTAAGTTTTGTTTTTACTTAAGCACACAACAGTACAATAGTTTGCAATATGCCTAATATAGTGAAGAGAATATGATCAGAACGCTGGTTCATCTCAAATTTCATTCTATGCTGATCCTTCCCTGACACAAATAGAGAAATCAGACTTTATGCTACCATGCCGACTCCATTTGGATGAACAGAAGATTTTTGGAGACCATAAAATACAAAAAAGATTTGTACGTCATAAATAATGATGTCATATATAAGTAGAATTTTTAGCGCCTTTTTGAGCTATTTTATCTAACGTGTGTTTGAACATCTATTAATGTTGTATGTAGAGTTTCATGTGGTTTATTCACAATGAACTTCATCGAGTATTGGACTGGGAACGATTTGTCCGACGAGTTCAATCAGGTAATTCACTATGCGCCTATTCACATGTCATAAGTGTGCACTAGCTGTGGGTATTTTAATTAATAAATAATACTACCTACGGTGCAGGCTGATATTGAAGAATTTAGACTGAAGCTTGCGGCCATCTTGCTATCATCAGAGTTCAACATATACAAGGGGTCTCTGCGTATTGATAGCAATAAAAGTAGTGGTCATCCAAGTGACTGTGTCGAAATAGAGAATCCAAAGATGGCTGAAGTGTCCACGAAAAAAAGAAAACATCTCGAGGAGGCTGAATTCTTAGTGGGTCAGAGGGGCACGCCTCAACACACTCAAGCTCAAAAGAAATCCTCACAAGACCAATCCAATGAAGACGATCCTGGCGAGTTACGGGCATTTGAGGCCTTAAAAGATGAGGAAATGCCCAAGGAAGAGATGATTGCGTTAGTGTGTGATTACGTCATGGCAATCCAGGATGAAGTGTTGTTGAAGTAAGCTACGTATTTCCTTATTACCTTACTTTATTAATTATATATTGTGCCCTCTTATACGACATAGCCATCATCCATGTCTAATGCTTCGCAGAAGCCTTGGGTTAAAGGCTTTTATCCCACCATTATTACGCTAACCGTCAAGAATCTACAAGAGTTATTGATGGTTGATCGAGACATCTCTCCCGATTGTTTCAACCTAAGTGTCCGCTTTTCGAGGCAGATCGAGTATAACATAATGAAACGATACAATGATATTACGAAGCATCACATAGACCTGCGCTTTTGTGTAAGCACCAATTTATAACTAATTATTATCATGCTAGATTACATCTATTATTTGTTGTTGTTGTTGTTGTTCTAATTATAATTTTATAATAAAATAAACTAAGTTATAATTTATCCTAACACTTGATATCTTTGTGTTCTAGACAATGTGTGCTTTAACAACACATGTGGCATACCGCAAAATATATAGTGATAAAGAAATGGAGGATGTGATTAGTGTGTGTAAAAATATGGAATACAACTTAGCACAAAGACAAATATGTAAGTCGCTTGCCCTAGCTTTATTACTTGTTTCTTATGTATTATTTCTAATCGTTATTATCGTGTCTGGTTCTTCTTTTGCCATGGAGTTTCGAAGCCACTACATGCTTTATGTTTTTCGATCTACAAAGAAAAGATACTTACTATGATTGACCCTAGGCCTTGTTGAGGACTGGTGTAAAGAAACACCAGCCGCTGATGTATGCCGTGCAAACTCTTGGATTCAACGTGAGGTTCCGGCGCAATGAATAAACATATTCCTCGATGGAATCATGGAAATTTCACCGCATGGAAAACGTTGCACCCGACATAGATGGGTAACTAACTCAGAAATCACGCCGCTACAACGATAATAACTATTACTTAATTATTTCTATGTGTTACTGATGGTGAATCTTGCAAGGCACTCAAGTGGATTACTTATTTTACAATACATGTCTGTGTTGAATAGTCGAAATCCGCAAGTATTCATACGGTGAGAATAGCATATTTTTTAAAGACATGCATTATTGCTCATATGATAAGCACTAATATCTGCATACACTCTCATGTGTACAGGATGGTATGAAGATGCGTCGAATCCACTTGGTGGATTTATTGGCGCACGAAAAAATGGATATCGAAGATATCTTCCGGACACTATAAAACATTACCTTAGTTGAATTACAGAAAAAGTTCATAAAATAGAGTTTAGAAACTTCGCGAAATCCATGATTGATTGCGTTACTTTCACAAAACTTGTTTGGATTTGCTTGTGTTACTTTCACAAAACTTGTTTGGATTAAATATTACTTTAATATCATTGTTTAATCTTCATAGTATTGCTATTTTATCATGCGATTCATGTTTTTTATACAGAATTTAGTTAACCCGTAGCAACGCACGGGCATTTAACTAGTCAAGTATAAATTACCTTAAGCAAATGCGTTTCTGTTTCTATTTATCAGTCACCGTTTGTATATGTAGTAGTGAAACAAAGTAATTCCCATCCCCATGAATTCAGCCACCAAGAATTAAATTTTGTCAGAAAATTACAATTGAGAACAAACAGAACAATTATATATACTATATGTGTAACCTCTTGGCAAGTGCCTCTCAAGCCAAAAAAAAAAACGATAAACGCATTAAAAAAGCCTGTAACGCGGGTATATATGCGGTACCGCCTTTCAACAGGAACTAGCTAATGGACTTATTCCTACTGATGAACATGTCCGTGTGGAAAGGGAAACCCTTAGAATATATTCTTGCTCAAGAAATATACTTTTTCCCTTTCAATCGATTTTGAAGTAAGAACAGCATATACAGGTTAGCGACCAGCGCAAACTCAGGTGGGTACTTCGGAACAAAAATTCACAAAGAAGTAATAAAGAATACATCAGAACACAAACACGCAGTTTTTGTACGCAGAACACAGGTCAGCTTCAAATTTTGCAAGAAACAGTGTGAGACTAATACACGCTGAGCTTGGTTGGTGGTAACCCATCAGATCTGCAAGCTCAAGCTCTGGTTCGGTGACCGTTGCCTCCCGGCGACCGGCCACGCGACGCCGCCCTCGGCGCCGGCGGCCAACCCCCCCCCCGCGCCCGCTCCACCTCCGCCACCTCCTACCCCTCCCTCTCCACCTCCCATGCCTTCTTCTCCCCGCAGACCTGCCACACCCCGCACAGCGCCAAGAACGGCGCTACCCCCACCGAGCTTCCCCGGCCTTGGGCCGCGCCCCCACCTCCCCGTGCCGGTGGGGCGGATCCGCCTGACCGCCCCGATCCGGCCGCCCGGCCCCTCCACCATCTCCGTGCACCCCCCCGCCCGGACTCCACCGGTGCCGCGGCGCGGCCGGGGTCGCGCCTTCCGCGACGGACTCCTCCACCCACGTGGCCATCGCCCCCTCCGCCTACCTTGCGCCCACCTCTCGCTTCCCCCGGTCGGCCTCCCGTCGCGCCGCCGTGGCGACGGCACTTCCCGCCGGCTCGGCAGTGAGGCCCCACTTTGCCCAGCGCCCGCCTCCCCGCCGAGCCCGCCTCGGGCGGCAAATGCCCGCGCCGCCACCGGCTTTGCCGGAGGTCGCAAGCCCAGCCTGGTGGCTGTGCCGAGGCCGCCGCGCCGGGCTTCCCGCCGAGGACGCTCCCGGCCGTGCCGCTGAGGTGCCCATCACCGGGCCGGCGGCTCCATCACCCCCCAACATCCGGAACGGCCGGGGCCTCGATGTCCCCTATGTGGGCCATCCGCCTTCGTGGTCTTCGCCTCTTCCTCCCCGCCATGGCCCCGCTTCCCGACGCCACCCCCCCTCGTGGGACGTCGAGGAAGGCGAGATTGTGGATGACGTCTACCTCGCCCTTCCCCAAGGCGCCACCTTCCCGCTTGGCGCCGCTTTGTGGGACACGGATGTCGTGCTTGTGCGGCCTTCCGCCCCGTCGTCGCCGCCCCGCCTCCAACCCGCCGCCCGCTATAGGCCGAAGGCGATGTGTTGGGCGGAGGGCGTAGTCTCCGAGACGGTGATGATCGATGTCCGGTGGGTGAGGCGGCGACCCACTCCACCTTCAACCGTGCGGCTCATCGCGGCCTCTCCATCTCGCCCTCCGTAGCCGGGCGTGGTCGGGGCGCCGCGCCGCGCTCGCAACTCTCGCCACACGGGCCGAAGCCGGCATCGGCTGCCGTCGCCTTGGCGGCCGACGCCGACGCTAGCCTCCCACCCGCACGCGCAGCCGCCGCGGGCGTGGCGCCGTCCCAGCGGCGACCTTTGGGGACCTTTGACGGGCACGCGACGATCCGCCCCTCGCTAACGGCGCCGAACGCTCTCGCCGCTGCCTCGGGCCGCGCCAAGCCTCCGCCCACCTTCGACCGGGCCGCGGCCGCCGGGCAACCGTGCCGGATGCCGCCGGCCGCGGCGCTCCTCCACCACTCCGCACGCCGCCCCCTCGCCCCATCCGTCTCGCGCCACCGCCGATGCCCAGCCCGGCCTACCTCGTTGGCCTCGCTTCAACTGCCTCGCGGAGGGCCACATCGCTGCGACATGTCGCCCTTACCGCCACGCCGTCTCTTCGCAGGCGCCGCCACCGGGCCCGTGGATCGCAGCAGCGGACGCTGGCTGCTGTTCGACGGTCCACTACTTCAGCGCCAACTCTACCGCCACCGCGGTGGAGCCTCGCACTTCGGCCGGAGACACCGCCGCCTCGCACCTCCGCCACATACCACCGACCTTGCGTGGGCTCCGTCTGGTCGAGGATTCGTGTGGCCTCCACCACCTCAAGCTCTTGCTGGAGACTCGCCGCGAGATCATCGAGGCGCGAAGTCAGCAGCTGGGTCGTCACTTCCGCCGACGGCCACCGCACCTTCGGACCCGCCGTGCTCATCTCGTGAGGTTGCCGTGCCCCCGCTGGTGGACCCAATGCTTGAGGAGCTCGTGGTGGCCTCCTTCGTCGCGCGATCGCCTTCTTCTTTGCCCCGTGGCATCCGGAGCCTTCTTCGCCACCGCGTTGGTTGCGCTCAACTGGCACGCGCGGATGCCCCGGAGGTTCTGGGCGGTGTCTGCCGACCCTCACTCTTCACCTCGCACGGCCCAGCCCAGCACCGCGTCGAGGTGGGGGCTTCCTCACCGGGCAAAGGCCGAGGTGTCCGAGGTGACAGAGGTGTCTGGGAGACCGTGACTTGCCGGCGCCCACCCGCCGCCGCGCTCGCTGGGCGCCAGGCCACAAAGACGCCGACGTGCTCGGGACGGGCGGGTGAGCAATGCGACCGCCGCCTCCGCCTTGATCGCCTCGCCACGCGTGATCGCCCGCCCCCACTCCCGCGCCTCGCCTTTCTTCCGGCTCCACCAAGATCGCCGCAGTTGAGGGTTGTCAATGACGACCGGTGCCGCGTCGCAGCGACCGCTGGCTTCAAATCGAAGCCCGCGACCCCCGCCCTGATAAGCAGCGCGCTGGGCGTGTTATGTTGAACAAGTGGGCTGCTGCCCGAGCGGTGCCTAGCCCTAACCCCGCAACCGCCGTGAAGTTCAATGAAGCTTTCAGGATGCCACCCCGTCTCTATGCGGAGAACATGCGCAAGATCCTACCCCTCGCTCGTCCGCCAAGGGGAGGATTCGGGAGTGGTCGCCACGCCGGAGTCGTCTGTCCGAGGTCCTCGCGCCACCCGCACCTCCCGCACCTTGTTGCTTCAAGCGCCTACAACTGCTTCAATGGATGCCTTCTTCGACTCCTTGACTCTACCGCTGGAGGAGCCTCGATCTTGGGCCCGCCTTAGCCCACGGTCCTCCGTGCTCGTTGACGATGACTTGTCCCACGCCTTTCGACCGGCCGGCGCCAAATCTGTCAACCGCAGCCCCGAGCCGAGAGGGAGGCGCGACGTGTTCTTCTGAACAGGTTAGAAGGGCGCCCGACAACGACGTCTCTATTTCCGACCCCGAGATCGCCTCCAGGTTCCTTGAATGTTCCGCGACGGCATCACGTCTTCCGGCCGGGCGACGCCGCGCGCTTCCTCGTTTCCCCCTGAATCACCCGGACGCGGACCATGCCGGATCAGGACATGGAGGTCCTGCAGGGAGCCTTGACGGGCTTCCGCGTCGCTTTAGTCTCTTAGTCGCTTAGTCGCCCAGTAGTTTCCTCAGTTAGTACAACCTCCGAAGCACGACCGTTTCAGCCGGTGATATTTGTTGTGTGTCTGCTCCACCTGTTCTAAGGCATCTCGCCTAAAAATGCGCGAAGCTTGCGTGTAACGAACTCTTTTTTCCCTTAAAAAGCAATACACGCACATGCGTGCTTTCGAAAAAAAGAAACAGTGTGAGACTTTGAGAGAGAGAGAGAGGATCACCTTCTCTGCCATACTTCGGGTGGGATCTGATCCTCTGCTTCTCACATGTATAGAGAGAGAGAGAGAGAGAGAGAGAGAGAGAGAGAGAGAGAGAGGTGTTTAGCAGATGCCTGGGCGACGCTTCTCACGTATAAATAGGAGATTTAGCAGATGCCTGGGCGACGCCGTCTGCCGGCCTAGTCACTTCACATGGCCCCACGTTGTGGGAATAACTGTTTTCTCCCTACTCCAGACACGTGTACACCTATTCACAATCACACTGCATGCATGCTCCTTTCTGGATTGTTCAGTGGGTACCTAGCTTATATAAGTAGTATTTATATATTGCATTTGCATGTCAAAAAACACTTTGCACATTGCCGTACGTTAAGGACGCGTTTGGTTCCCTGGTTCCGAATGAACCTGGCTGGCGGGTGCAGTCTCGGGCCGTTTGGTTGGCTGGAGGGACGTCAGAGCCTGGTTGGCCGGATGCAAAATGTGCCGTCGGGCCTGGCCCGGAGGAAACGAGATTCATCTCCGTTTCTCCTCAGCCTGGCTGGCCGCATGCAAAATGTGACGTCAAAGCGCACGTCTCATAGTTTGTTTGAGAGAGAGCGAGGCTATCTAGGTGTGCGCAAACAGCCATCCAAACAAACATTGCATGTGGCCAGGCTCTTGTCAACCAGTCATCCAAACAAACTGCACTTGTATCTCCGTAGCCTGGCTGAAGCGGGCCTGCATGCGGCATGCGAGCCTGGCCGCCCTCGCCAACGAACCAAACGCGCCCTAAGCATCTCCAAAATGGCAGAGAAGACGGAGCCCTGTAATAATTGTTAAAAGGGCGTTTGGACTGTCGAATAAATTTGTATTAATGCGCGCTGTGTAATAGTAAGCAGTAATGTCGTGCTTTATGTGGAAATTGAATACACCATAACTTTGACAAATTATTGGCTAGATTCATGTCACCATTGATTTAATTAGTTTTTTTTTTAAAAACTTTTGCTTATGACATTAGTGCTTGTTTGACACAGCTTTACACCAGCTTCATTTTTTTTTTTTTTTTTTTTGCCAAACAGGACTTCTACAAGCAACTTCACCCATGAACCGCCTGAAATGCGCTCTCCCATACATATGGGTTGAGGCGAAGGTAAATAGTAGTTTTTCATGGCTTCACCTAACACTAATGGGACCCAATGCGTGTAGATGTTTGATTTTCCCCATTGAGCGCTAGCGCAGACTCGGCCACTGGAGCATATGAGCAACCGTGAGATTGTGCAAGAAGAAGATAGGAAGGGCGAGTGGAGTATAAGGTAGGAGAGGAAATAGGAGAGGAGGAAGAAAAGAAAAGGGTGTTATAGTCATTTTGGCATATAAGTTATAAAAACGGTTTCAACTCATGGGTTCAGCTGAGAAAAAAAAAAAGTTTCACCAATAAATCCGAGCTATAAAAATGGTATACAAAATCCGAGCTATAAAAAAAAACAGTTTCACCACCATACGAGTCCCAAGGATAATACAAAATTTAGGATGCACGGGAAGTGAGACAATAATGGGTATAAAAATGGTATACACATGTGCATCAATCTTTGCTTGGGTACGGGCTAAAATCCTTTGATACAAAAAACCATTGCATCAACCATTGCTGTTCGGGTGATGATTTCTGCGGCAAATAAGGCAGCTGATGTTTTTTGTTCTGAGAGAAAAACAAATAGCTGATAAGTCAGGAAACGTGGATTATTGTTAATAAGCATAATCTTGGAAAAATTGATTCCAATCAATATGCCAGGCACGTGAGCTTTGTCGGGTCATCATAATTTAGGATAATAATGGTTTCAGGAAATTTAGCCATTCTTGGTTCAAGTAGCAACAAAATTGTCGGTTTTGTGCATCAAGTAACAGCAAAATTGAATAAATAAGGGATTATGATATGTCAATAATGAATTCATTTATTAATACTTGTGGTTTATTTTTACCCCTGATGTTATCAGTTGCCTAGTACTGAAGAAAATTTGTAAATAATGTCACTAAATTAAACCTAGCTAATTCCTGGCTCCTGTCGCTTGCCACCAGCCACAAACCTCTTTTTACTTCTGTATACCAGTACTGGCCATTTTATAATAGTTTCATCTCTCGAAAATTTTAAGGCAAATAATATTTCCATCGATCTGATTCATTCTATCTTTCCCTTTTACCTCGGTAGTCCATGCAAAATGTGCCATCATACCAGCACATTCATGATTGGTAAGTTTGTAAATGCAAAATGACAACTGTCCTATGGTAGATGAGAAAGAACTTGTCCTGTTTCTACAAAACCACAACAATATAAATGATGTTTCACTTGTCATTTTTCTTTCACCGTCCTCTCCATTCAAGAGTGAACAATTGCATACAAGCTGACAAGCAGTGATAGTATATATTATTAGTGTGGTATTGTTGGATGAGTGGGCAATGTGGTATGAGTCATGCATAATTGTGAAGTCTAGTTACATCTTCAAAGGGAAAGACTGTGGTGGTCCAGTATGGCCATTGGCATGGGAAGCGTAGGGAATCATGTTCTAGCAAGTTAGAGCAACTCCAACAGTTTGCTAAATGAGGTTGCTATCTTTGAAAATTTGGTAAAACATGAAAATTACTCTCCAACAGTTTGCTAAATGAGGTTGCCATCTTTCCCAACTTGTTATCCCTCCCCTCCAAGGTACAAGCATATATACACGCTCGTATGCGCGGCACATCCGTCGTATCAGAAGAGGTGGAATGACATAAACATAATTTTGTTTCTGGCTCAGGGTTCCTGATGTAAGTTTTCAAGAGATGGAAGGGCATGAACATAATTTTGTTTCTCTCTCGGGGTTCCCGATGTAAAGTTAGATCTGAGTTTGGCAAGTGAATTATGCCAAACTGTTGGAGGTGAGCTCTTTTTTTTACTTGGCATACCTTTTAGAAGAAGTCAAAACTCAAGATTTGCCAAGCAAAATTTAGCAAACTCTTGGAGATGCTCTTAGTCCGGTGATACATCCACAGGGCGCAATCATATAGATCCACAAGTTATTTTTGTTGCTTATATGTTTGAATCGGCTTAGATAGACTAATCATGTTCAAGTTTTGCAAATGTAATTGAGATGTTTAGTTGTTGCAGTTCAGTCTGACAGTTGTGGTTTGAAGTAAAACGAAATTATAAACTAGATTCCTCTTTTTACCTTGACATATTTTCACAAATTTGTATCTCAAATTAATTGATGAATCTGATCTTGCAGTTAATTGATGAATCGCTTGAACAATCATTCTTTGCAGAGACTGGTCAACAATCATTTTTTTGATGATGTGTGACACTGGTTGCATCGGACTTTTGTGTGTGCTTCACTGTTAAAGCAATGAAAAGGTAAACTTATCTGGAACATACACAACACGAAGATAACTAGAAGTAAAACAGAGCCTGGAAAGTAGAGACAGATGTGCGGCTAGCTGTAACTTTACCTCTGTATTTTAAACAAAAAGGATAGGAATCCTATTCTTCAGCCACACGGACGACTGCCATGAGACTACGTGAAGAGGCTTTTTTCCGTTTCATCCTCATATGAGCTACCTACCATTACTTTTGCAAGGGACAATAAATAAATTATTTGCAGAGGTAACTTACATGCGAAGCCAGTGTTCATGTCATCCAAACTGAAATAAGCATAAGTTGGTCATTGTTTTTTACCTTTTTTTTTGTTGAGAGCCTTTTTACCATTCAGGAAAATGAAATAATTTAGTCTTTTTCACACGGATAATTTAGTCTTTTCAGGAAAACCAGTTGATAAATTCCATATCTGCTGATAAATTTGTGTTTTCGTGTTTTTTGTTGCGAGAAAGAATGATTTATATAGGGAGGGTCACATCCATTGCCACTAAACTTGCAGCGAAGTAAGGGATATGTTGCAGGGAGCACGCCGTTGACGATACAACTTTAAAAGCATGCTTTGCTAGAAAACCAGTAACCTATTCTGATGTCTCTTTGTGTAAATAAACTAAGCGCCCAGAAGCTCATCCGTGAGTGCTCATGTTTCCTTTCCTTGTATAGCTAGTTTGGTCAATTAACAGATCTTGAATTTAGGCCTGATAAATTTTATAAATTAGGTACCCATTGCATAGCCAGAAGGAGATCCTGTCTAAATACAAGGAATTCAGCATCCTCTACATCAAACAGACAAAGTTCCTGAATTTAGGTGTAGAGGTTTGAAATCACAAAGTGTTGAACCAAGCAGTACAATGTTTATAATATAATGTCAATGTTTTGAACCTAGCAGTTCAAAATTTGTAATGTGACAATTCAAAGTTTCAAACCTAATAGTTCAAATTCAAAGTGTACTCTTAATTATTAACATATTCGGGTTAGACGCACAAAGTTTATACAATGGTAGTAAAAGATTAGAGTATGCTTGCAGAAGGAAACGAAATTCAGGTGCAAAGTTAAGAATTACAAAGTTTCCAATTATGTAATACAATATTTTGAGCATCGTAGTATAAAGTTTCCAAATTACAATAAAAGGTTTGGAAACAAAGTTTTAGGGTCAGAATACAAAGTTTATAATTAAATGGTACAAAGCTTATTATATATAATAGTATAAAGTTTAAAGCTAATAGTAAGTTTTAAAATTACCTATACAAAATTTATAATGTGAAAAAAATGAAGTTTCAAAATTGCTAATAAAACATTTAAAGTTAACTAGTTTACTGATGATCACGTGAAAAAAAAACAAACATATTTTCAAATAAAATAGATGGCCTGCTTCATGGCCCATGCTAGTAATTGGATCGGATGCCTGGTCCACTATTGTCATACGTACGTATACTAGCCTGTACTAATCTCAAAAAAAAAAAAAACGTATACTAGCCCGTACGAGCACCCACGTGTCAGTTGAGGGCATTTCTAGAGGTAGCTGGCTAGCTAGCCTTCAAAAATCAATTTCTAGAGATAAGTTAACTTGGAATCCATTTGAGAGGCTGATTTTGATAGAGCCACCTGTATCCAAATAGGGAGATGCCTCTAAAGCTCGTTTATATATGTAGTATGCATCTCCTCCCATATGTAGTATCCAAATAGGGAGTGGCCAGTATAATTGTTTAAGAAGACACCTATTTTCTTACTACTAGCAGAGAGTAGGCACTGACCTGACAATGTACCATCTTAATTGGCTAGTTAATCCATCAAAAATAGCTTCAGTTGTCTGTTCTTGCTGCATTTAATCTCTAATATCACCTACTAATCTAGTATTAGTTGTCCTCTATTATCCTTCCCACCTCTTACACCGCCTAATTAACTAGTATATGAATGTAATTAATACTTTGCTTGTTTGCTTCCCTCTACAAGTCTGTATTGATCGATCTCGAATGATATATATTATTACTTAGGACTAGTTTTCCCCTTATATTCTTCGTCTCCTATGTTCCTACAATAATTCCTTTTCTGTCCTAGGAATTAGATTGGCCCGGCGAAGTTTAGGGCCACTGGCTGGGCTAATTAAAATTTGTTCGTTTCTCTCTCTAATACATAGTTTTCTTTTCAGTTTCTTAATTTGGTTTTGGATCCTATGTAACACATCAAAAAAAAAAGAAGAAGAAGAATCATCATCATCTAGAAAGGGCAAGGCCCAGCCAGCCCTTCCTGGCCCAAGCCGCCACCTCTCTCACACCTATTGTGGCCCCACACGTCAGCACCTCTCCCACATAATACACCACCAGCAGCCATCCCTCTCTCTCCCATCTCTCATTCACATTGGCAACCAGAGAAGAGAAAGGGAAAGGAGAGGAGAAGGGAGAGGAGAAGAGGAAGAGAAGGACGCCCCTCCCACTGCTGCAGCTCGCCGGAGGAGCTCTACCACGCCACCACCTCGCTGAAGTTGGGGGAGATGAAGCCCCATGGTCATCTTCAACTTCAAGACAAGGAGAAGCTCTCCCATGGCTTCCCTACCCTCAATCCCCTCTCTACAGCAGCAAACCCTTGGGGAACTAGCAAAATAGATTGGGGACATCAAGAGGAGCAAGAAGAGGTGCATCTTCCATGTAGATCAACTTCTTCCCCACCATTCCTTGCTGCCCTGGGATTTGGGGATAACCAAGGTGAGAAGATTTCCCATTTGGGGTCCTCTGATTGAGATGTTTTGGATGGTCTTTGGCTTTGGTATTAGTTGTTATTGAGGGAGAAATCGTCTTTGGAAATCAAATCCTGAAATCTGCTGCCTGATTGTTTGAGCGCTGTAGCTGTTACTGTAGTTTCGGTGACATAAATGTCTTTTTCTGTGAAAGTGGATAATAGGAAGGTTGTAGAGGAGCTTCTGAACTATAAGCTCATGAAATTTCATGATTTTAGCATCAGTAGTTTGGGAGTTATGATTTTTTTCTAAGCAAGCTGTTTTTCCCTAGTGAAGTCTGGACAGAACTGGATCTAGGAGGTTTTGAAATAACATAGAGGCATTATGAGACTCTAGAAATTATAAGAGATTTGTAGTACTTTTCAATAGCTTTCTGGAGTGGTAAATATCATGATTTTATCCCATCAGGTTTGAGAGCTATGAATTTTCAAAGTTTGCTGTCAGGTTTGGACTGCATGCTGAACAGATCTGAAGTTTGGTGTTTTTCGACCATGTTAGCTTCAAAACTTGCTTTTGTTGATAACTAGGGAGTTATAGTGTATTCTTGAGCTTTTCAAATTATTAAAGAACAATAGTTTTGGTTGGCTAGAACTCTAGCTATGAGTTTCTGAAGTTCTCTGTCATGTTTCATCAGTAAAAGTTTCAGTTAAGGTTTTGTCATGATTTGGGCATCCTGATGACCTTTGATGCAAATTGGAATAATACCAAAGTTGTAGATAATGGATTGATCTGTAATCCGGTAAAATTTCAAGATATTTTGACATAAGGTTTTCGAGATATAAAAATATTAAGTTTGCTGTCCTGATTTCGGGCAGATAATGAAGTCTGCTTTCACTTGCAGTTTATGCCTTCTTAAAGGCATGATAAAAATAAAGTTTCTATACAAAGGTGGTAGGGGTTGCTCTGTAGATTCTATAAATGTATTTCTTTTCTACCATAGCATTTGTGTATTAAAAGATACAAAAAAAAGGTTGAATCAGCACTGCTGCATTTGTTGTGGTGCTTTGTTCACTGTTTTGCCTGTATGTCAGGTTGTGGAGTAGGAGCCCCTGTACCTACTGTTTGTCTTTGTTAAAACGAGTTACCTCTGATATTATACTACTTAAGCAGGTTGTAGTGCTTGGGATCGCTCATGGAGCGATTATCACTTCATTGGAGGCAAGTAAACGTGGGCGATGTGGTCCACATGCTTTAGCTTGGTTATTTGATTTATCTCCACTTGATTTCAGCATCTCACATTGAAATTTGAAGTTCTGTGGCTTACTTTGAAGTATATGGATTCATATCTTGTGATTCGATTGTTGAATTATGAAGTATATGAATTACACTCAATGCAACGTGTGCATTGGCACTCTTCCCGTTGATATGCATTTGATGAAACCGTAGCCAAATTGGTGCGGTAAGTACCGGTACAGCAACGCACGTTGATGAGCAATATGGTTGCAGCCCTCACTCCCTCTTCTTGGGACGTGTGGGTAGAAGTGAAGTCATGCATTGCATTTCATCGTTCGCATTTGCATTGCATTTGCATTATGATTGTGGACTATGGCATGAAAGCCCTGGACTAAGGTTTTGGGAGAGTTAGTGAGGAGCTACTCTTCTTCAAGGTTTGGTGGTTACTAATCTTTACCACGTATGCGTTTATATTAATTGTTGGACACATCCCATGGCTTATTGTCGGCTGACATATAACTTATGTATAAATTGATGCTTAATGAATTTGTGGTTTAAGTAGCTTGTTAAAGCAGTTTACTTACTGATATTTTTATATCTCACACCTCCCTTCTATCTTTCCAGACGCTCAGATGGTTTTGCTTGAAGGGTGGGAAAGTAGCGGCACACTCAGCACGTTCTTGTTACCCTTTCAGTGTGAAGGTTTATGGTAATAATAGCATGATTGGAAGTGAAGCTTCTATTTGTGGTTCTTGTTAGGTTGTCTCCTATAGTCTGTCGTTGAGGCTTATACGTTCTTTAGGATGCAATATCTTGATAGTGTACTGGTTTATATCTCTCTATATGTTGTTGCTTCCGCGTTGCTCCGGTTTAAGGGGAGACTAGTGAGGAGGCGCGCATTTGCGCGCCGATCCTTTGGCTGTTGTCATTGGTCAATATGGGATGACTATTAGTTTGGTAAACTATATATATGGAATCAAAGAGTAAGGAAGTAATTGTTGACCAAGCTGAGTATATTAGATTGACGATGACTGAAATAACCATAAATGTATGATTGTTTCTGAAATGTTCCCTGATTAGACTGGAGGTGCGCGCCAACCTTCGTGTTGGGTAAACTGCTAAGGTGTAGGAATGAAAATTACGGTAAGGAAGTAAGGGAACATTTTACAACAATCTGCGCACCGATCTGGGGCTGGCCGAATGAAATAATAGGACAAAGATATTGATTACAACGATATGCATTTAGTGTAGGAAGGTCGTTAAATTAAATAAATAGTTGATACATGTCACAAGAAAGCAGTTAATAGTTAATATTTTACATATCTAGAGCATACAGAAGAATTGTTAGTTATTGCAAGGAAAATTTTGTTGTTGAATTGTCAGCCTTCATGACCCCAACCTCTGAATTCCCGCTTTGATGTCAAATTGTCATTTTTAACTCCATGACTCAAAGCTCTAAATTTCTGCCTTTTGGGTTCATGTGCAGAAGATGAGCACTCCAATAAAAGCCTTTGCAATTTCAGTAGGTAAACATCCAATACACCTATATAATGGCAATAAAATAGAAGGTGAGAGAAAACAACAAATCAAGGAAAAAAGGATTATTATTTATATATTGCTTAAACAGTTCATCTGTAACTCTCCAGTCTCCAGTACACCTTCTGTTACTATGCATTAGTGAATTGCAAGCCCCTGCCCAAATAGCTGAATTCTCAGCTGAGGATGATCCCATCGCAATCCCTAATCATGGCTGTTGCGACATCAGCCAAAGTTTAAGCATTATATGTTTCTTATCTTTTTTCGTATACATAAAAGGAAATGTGTCCTGAACTAAATTGGCAGTCACAACTTGCTAGAAAACATACAGCCACTAAATACAGGAGACTTGTTAGGCACCTTTGCATATCATGCTCAGATAATGGCAATTTAATATTACAAGGTCATAGAGAACCCATTAAAGGTAATAGAAACCCATACCTTCATCATCAGCATTAGATTCTTTGGTTTTCTTAATCTCTGCCTGTATTTGGTTTGCAGTCAAATCGTCTTCATCCTGCAAATCCCTAATTTCTGCTTTCATATCCACAACCGTTGTTCCTATGAGCGGAGGCATGGTATGTCAAAGGTGGCGCCAAAGACCATGTCTGCAACTCTGCAGTGCAATGTACCAGGAAGATCTGAGCTGCAGAGTCTGCAGAGTCTGCAAACAGCTACAACACATAAAGAACTACATATATTTAGGTGGTTTAGCTTTCAGTGGTACACAGTTCATGAAGAAATAGTAGTATGGTTAAAAAGTGTTATTTGTCATTCTCACAAGGCTATGTAGCTCTAGTCTAATAGTATAGGTGCAGGTGTAATACGTTCAATGAAATGCATATTAGTTTGGTAAAAAAATGGACCAGAGAAGCTATATACACCACTTAATCATAGAAACACTACTGCAATTGGGAACATGATTTTTAGATAATGGGAAACTTGTAAGTTTGCTACATTGCTGACCAGTTACTCATGCACATTTTATATGTTCAGTTAATAAGCACTGCACATACCGAGAAGAACATGTTTTAGTTAGCCTGGTCTTGAAAACAGACATTAGCAGAATAACATTAAAAAAACATGAAGAGCATCTGCAAGTTGATGATTTTCCATAGCATCGATCGGTTTACTGAGAATAACTACATGTATCTAGTTGGAAACCACTGCATATATAAAAACTGAAATGACTGCCCTTGATGCCTCAAGGAATAACAAAGCCAAAAGTAACTAAAGTTTTTTCTAAAAAAAAATACCACTTAAAACCTGTCTTTCCCTCCTTCCCTCTCCCTTTGTCCCTCCTCTTCTCGTTCCACAATTATGAACAACACAAATGGAAGTGGTTATCTAGAATGAATAATTTTAACAGTAATAGTACCCTCTATAGAATCCTTAACTCACAATTAATTTGATCATTAGCTTCTCACCTCAAATGACAAATTGAACAAATGTTCAATATTTTCAGACATGGGTAAGGAAGAAAAAAAAGAAAATGGTCTCAGTTAAAATATGCCGCAAATTATTACAGTTTACTGAACAAACAAATTCATACTAAATGTTTATTATAAAATTGAGCCCACGATAAAATCCGACATGTTGTGAGCCCATGAAAATTTGGAAATCCTACCAGACTGAGGAGCTCTTATGTTAATGAAAGTTAAGTGGTGGTGTGTTTATCTGCTAAAGGTGTGCATCTGAAAGCACTGAAATCGTATTAACAACATGGAAGAAGATAAACTATGGTTATGAAAAAAGTATATTACCTTTCGGACAATTACAATGTCACCAGCTGACAAGGTAAGCTAAAACCCACTTTCAACTTTGGAGGAGTCAAGGGCCTGCAACCCAGAGAACAAAAAGTTATATTCGACAGCCATCCCAAACATCAACTGCAGCCTGTATATTTGCTTAAGATTTTTTTAGAAAAGGACAGTAGGTGTGAAAATTATCCATAAAAAACATGTGTCACCAAATCGACAGATTAGACTGACTCATTAACAGAAGTGGATGCAAGCACTCCATTAATTTCATCATAAGGGGCCGGCTACAGTGGTTTTGGTGGCATAATATTTTCAGCTACTGGAGTTGGGGGTGCTCTGATTTTTTGGTGCTCGGACACCATCTATCAATCAGAACATAATCGTCAAGTAAATGAATACGCATCATACAAGCATTCCCTTCAGAGATGAAAAGATTATTCAGTATCCCTAAATATATTAGCAATAGTTTACCATAGTAGTTTCACAGACATCCTTAATTTATCCCAAAGTATGACTGTAGCTGGCTAAATCACTTAAAAAGAATGAGTTCTTAGTGAAGGCGAGGAGTGAAACAATACGTAAACCCCATATCTTATAATCAGTATTTAGGATGATGCAGCATTATATTTTGGAAAAAAAAGAACTTGCAGATACAAATAGAGACATCAGTTTCAATCTCAACACAGTTAAGTTAGCTCAGAATTATATAAGGAGCACATACCACGTTCATGTATATCTAAATCCAGCTGAATGTAAGTTGAGGAAGGAATAATAATCACCATATCTTTTAGGTTCACACGAATTTATCTGTAGCATATGGCTCAAACAAACTGTAAAATTATGTATATGAAGTATATAAAAGGTTGGCCAAGAAATTATACAGGTGGAATTGGAGCAGTAGGAACCCTCTTCCATTCTGGAAATGCCAAGCGCATTAACTAAATACTATATCAAACACAGCGAACAGAAAAGGCCACTACCTTGGCAGGTCTCGTCAATTTAGCATATTGTGTTGACTGCTGAAAAATATAACTAACGAAGTCAAGTGTTTAGGTAGCTTTCCCACTGAACCATGTAAAGTTTTTTATTTAGCATATTGTGTGGCCTACAAATTGCATTATTCGAGACAAACCCAGAGTGCATGCAGCATGCACAGATCTATATATAGTTTAAATTATTAGAAACAACCTAAAGCTTGAAAAGTACAAGGACAAGCTACAGGATCAGTAGATGAAGGGGAAACACCTGCCACTGTTTCACAATCTAAGTGTAATTAGATTAGAGAATGTTTTAAATAGAGGTTGTTGTGGTCTTTAAAAAGCCTGCTTCATGGCTCAGGCATCCTAAAGATATAGGGTAAACTAATCTGATGGCCATTTATATGTTTATTTTAATGGGCCGTCAGATAAGGCGTAGCGGCGTAGTGAATGGAGGGAACCACTAAGATGTTTATTTATTGAATAAAAAAGAGAAAAACATGAAGTCCACAAAGGCCCAAAGGTATATAAAAAGGTTGGAAGGTATGTCGGCTGACCCATATCAATTTGCAATAATGAATATCATTTAAGTAAAGGAAAGGAGTGCTCGGAAAGAAATAGTGGAAAAGCAAGTATAGGTGGTTTGTATTACCTGATACATTGTAAAAGCTACAATTAACAAAAACTGGTCCACCAAATACCACCTGAATCCTGATATTCTGAAAACAAAGACATGCAGGTCAATATTAAGATCAGTCAGATAAAGCTGAAGTGAATGGAGGAAACTCCCAAGATGTTTTTTTATTGAAAAAAAAGAGAAAACATGGACTGCGACAGAGGACAAAAACTATACAAAAAGGTTGAAGGGGGGGGTGTGGGGGGACCAACAGAACAAAGAAAGGAAAAAGAACACAAACCTTGGCCTGATCAACCACTTGTACAGGGAACTAATTGATGATCAATTAGCACCCTGTTGTTTTAACCCTAATGGTTCCATGTAGATAGCTGCATAGAGCAGCTGAAGTCAGATGGATCAGCAAGGGAATAAAAAAATAATAGAGGAGGTACATGAAAATCCCATTGATCTCGAATACCAAGCAAAGAAGACACATGGTTCATGGCTGCATTCAAAGGAAACGACATCTGAGGTCTGTAACTACTCTGAAAGGGAACCACTCGCCTTCCCCACTCTAAGATCTCAAATTAAAGCCACTATGATACTAACTGGATGCAAATGGAAAGGAACATGCTATCAATCATCTAATTTCTTGTGCACACATTTTGCAAGGTAAGTTATATATGACAAGAATGTTGTAGACTATAGTCACTTCATATGTGCAGGTTAGCCAAAAGGTACTAATAACATGGCACACAGAGCATATTGTTGTATAACGTGTAAGCACACCAAACTCAAAACGAATAAGAAAACAATGAAAGCGCATTTCGGAGTTAAGCTTCACCTGTTGATTCAAGCCATGGTAAATCTTTTTTTTCACCTCTTGCTATCTTCTTGGATGCACCTAAACACAATAGAGGGGTCAACATTTTACAAACTGATTTAGCAATAGCTAGGTGGACGGCGCATTTCGGAGCTAAGCTTCACCTGTCGATTGAGGCCATGGTAAATCTTTTTTTTCACCTCTTGCTATTTGCCTGGATGCACCTAAACACAAATGAGGGGTTAATGAAAGCGTAGTGATTGTACTGAGCTAATCTGAGGAAACAGAGTTCACATCTGACCTAGTCTGAGCTAATCAAGGTGTAGTGCTAGTACTGGCATGCTAATTGTATAAGACAAGGAGAGTTTATCTACCGTCAACGTCAAACCAAGTCAACTATGTGAGGATAGAGAGCACATGGACAGAATGATGCTAATCCAAGCATGATAAAGGTCGAAAGTGATTATTCACTTGCAGTGAAAATAAGAGCACGATGCTCTTTTTCTGGTTTCCATGCACATTTGTCTAGTAAAAAGACACATGCCCCTGGATTATTCCAAAGGATCTCCAACTATATGTTCCAGCTAGACCCAAACATTAGTCAGCGGTAGAAAGAACATAGTAAATCAATATCCAAACAACAAAATATTGATACTATTTTCAAAATGAGATACAGACTATTTGAGGGGCAATTTGAGTATCCTGTTCAGGTATATGTTTGGCTGCACAACATGCGACGCTTGAGTTCGTACTTCTAAGGCAAATATAAATGAAGACTTACCAAGCGCTACATATCACAACTTTAAATCAGGGAAGAACAAAAGTCCATTTCATGCAAACTTACTGATCTTTTGAACTAAATAATATTGATCAGATTATATAGGCACAGACATCACACAAGGAAATAAATAATACAAGCCTTAAAAAAAACTAAGTAGAGGTGCCTAATCATCAATACTGATGAGATTATATAGGCAAGCTATATATTGCATTGCTTTATATTCATGTTCATATACCCTTGTTCGCTCATCTTTTGAACTAACATTTTGTTCAGAAAAGAGGGCACTCCAAAAGGATGGACAATTTACTTACCAGAAACATCGCATGTGAGAAAGCCAATCCATGGGGAAAAAAACAATTACAATGATGAGGCCTCTAAAAATTCCGTTCATCCATGAGAACAAAATCGAAGGACATATGAGCCTGTAGACGAGAACGGGAAGTGGAAGACGGACCTCATACCTAGGTTTTCCTAGAGCGGACATCTTGGAGGGGGCTGGCTCGGCTCGCATCGCTCTGCGCCGCCGAGGGGGGGGCGTGGCGCTGCCGCCACGGCCGCTTGCGCAGGCCGCCGTGCCGCCACCTAGGGTTTCCTTGGAGAATCCTGCCGCATGGGGAAGGGGTGGGGAGAGGGAGAAGGAGAGGGAAGGGGAGAGGGAGAGGGAGAGGGAGAGGGAGGCGGTAGGGGGGGGGGCGGCCGGCCTCCTCCCGGGCGCCGTGGCCGCCGCGCCGCCACACACCTGAGAGACGGAGGGAGAGGGAGCGCACGGGAGAGAGAGGAGAGGGAGAGAGAGGCCGGCTGTTTTTTTTTTCTGAGAAGAATGAGAGCCCGGTATATATTTGGGAGGCTGTGGTGGGGTTATTTTTGCAAAACAGCCAGGCGGGCGGGTGAACGTAAAAAAGCCACGAAATCGAAATTTTCTCTTCTTTGAGCGTAGGATTTCCATATTAAGAGGGGTAAAAAAGTAAAACGGTTAAACTGAATTACTGTTTCTGAAGGGCTTGGGCGTATCGATATGTGATTTTGAAATAGTAGAAGAGCTTTTTTGCAAAAATCCACCAGCCAATGAAAAATTTTGGGGCGACGTGGAAGCCCTCTCCGAGGAGGAACTCGTAGGGGGTTAGGGGTTTTCAATGCTTGTCAAAATTGTTGTTGATCGCTCTAGTTTCCAACTCTTGTGTTGGCATATTAGGTAGTGAGATTTGGTTAGGTGCAGCTGTTGGCAGTGATTAGTGGCATCCCGGGGTGTCTGTGAAATTCCAGGGTGTTACATCCTAGAATACACATTCTTTTGTTGTTGTCTATGCTTTTACCGTATATGAATTCGACATGTATGTGTAAACCCCAGCTCGATCTACCACCTTCTCTTGAAAACCTTGAAAATAACAGCCATACTCCAGTAGTTGGTATCAAAATCTCACCTTCATTTCTCCTAATATTTATACATAGGAGTACGTAGCAGTACTACACGCTTGGAGATATTTACACCCCCCTACTTGCTACCCTAACTAGAAGCCTATAAAATAGGTGAACATATGCATAGTAAATAAAAATATCTAGAGTTCACTACAATGGAAGCACTCGGCCATTATTTCGCCAAATGCCAATGCAGGATTTCTTCTCCACCAGTGGCTACAGGGTTGGGTGGCATAAGGAATGTCAAGCATGCGGCTTCTTAGCAAGAACTAGTTGTATGTGCACATAATGCACATTCAGATAAGCATGAGATCGAACAAGCTTTAAAATTTATCCATGAGAGGGATTTCCTGCTCAAAGCGTCAGATCTTGGAAAACAAAAGGCAGAGCCCTGTGCTTATTGGAGCTTGTGGTTGGGATGCAAATTATAATGAGATTATTATCCCATATGGCATGGCTCCTACTCGCACGACTAGTTCTGATTTGTAGTTTCTATGTTAGACTAAAATGACTAAAATAATATTTGAGCTCTGTTACACATGGAATTTTAGTAAATACACCGGCCCTCTATTATCTTTTGTAAGGCGTCAGCTCCTTTTTCATTTTTGACACAATGTAGGGCGGGCTGGCTTACCAAAGCTAGCAATTAATGTACTTAGCGCAGGATCACCAAGAGTCAGCATATTTGACATGCTTAAGCCTAAAAAGAACTAATGCTATAAGTTCATGGTTATTCGTTAAGGCAGTACCTCGATCACAAGCCTGGCATCGAGCGTCAAGTTAATTCCCCAGAACGCTTCCTCTCCTGTCTCACGTTTAATGATAATGGAGGCAGTATTATATTCCATATTTGAGACGTTAAATGAATTCAAATGAAAAATGGTTGAACCGTAAAGTTTTAGATATTTTCGTGTACTACAATTTTGTGTTAATTAGGTCACTTCTCAATCTAAGACCATTTGAAAAAAAAATTATGAATTTTAAAATCTAAAAAACATATAACTTAATTTTTACTCTGTAATTTCAAAAGCGTAAAAGTCGGCAGATACAAAGTTACATACCTCTTTAAAATATGAAAAATGAAAATATTAATTTTTGTCAAAAAAAACAACTATGGAACTACGGAGCAAAGGCAAAAATGCAATAAGTAGACACATAAGATCGAGTATCTTAAAAAATCCAACATTATTCGAGCGGTCTGTCATTGAGACAAAATGTGTTATATATGCATATACACTTGATTGAGAGCGTATCCTGTGCACACTAGCCTTACGTGCAACTGTGCACACAAGCGATCTGGACCATTAAAACGCATCCGATGGCCAGCGAACAAGGAACGCCGCATTTTGCAAAAAAAACGCCCGCAGGCCCTTCCTTCCGTCCTGCAGTTTTGCGGCCAAGCCCCCTGTGCCTCGGATCCAGCCTCCACCTCCGCACTTCGAAAAACTCTGATGGCGATTGGCAACGCTCCTCCGATCCAGCCGCCGCTGCGCAGGAGGAGCGCCGCCTTGACTGCCGTGGGCCGCCGTGCAGGGAGGAGCACCGCCCTTGGACTGCTTTGGGCCGCCGCCTCTTCGCCCTCGGCCATGGATCATCTTAATGTTCGCTGCTTACTTCAAGCTGAACGTTCAATGCATCTAAGCGGGCTAGAACGGGATTTTCAGTGCTTGAAATTGATCAGGAAGGCACAAATGCATAATATCATTAGTTGACAACAGTATGGACAAATTCATTTTATTCATTCTCATGGTCCATACACAAATTCATTACACAGAAGGCACATTTCCCATTGCCATTACATCCTTTTTTGTTCAGGCATCACGTTCTGAAGATACGTTGCTGCTTCTGTAAGCAATAAGCATGCATTCGACAATCCATGCAGCTTTCTCATGGTCCACCTTGGATTCCTGCTGCTTTCTGACATGTTCTTGTATCTGTTGCTGTTCTTCAGCAAATGCCTAGTACCCCTGACTGCTTCTGCTGCTGCTGCATTTCGATCTGCAACTTCAGCAGTCATTTGCATCCAACTGAACTGAATTGAACCATCAATTGACAGCATGCATGCTAGAGAATACAGGGAGCTCCCTGGAGGCGGCGGCGTCCCCCTCCCCGCGCCTCTTGGAGGAGGCGGCGCGCGTCCCCCTCTGCGCTCCTCGGAGGCGGCGGCGCGCCCAATCTCGGCGGCGTTGCTGGCTGTGCGAGGGGAAGACGAACGGGGAAGCTGCACTGTACCAGCGGGCGCGGCGACAGTCCAAGGGCGGCGCCGCCATCCTGCTTGAGGGGGAGCCGAGGAGCCCCGTAGGGCGCCGGGCGAATCTCGGGCGGTGTCGGCCTGTGCGAGGGAGACCGTGGCTCGGGAAGGAGAGGCACAGGGGCTTGGCCGCAAAACTGCAGGACGGAAGGAAGGGCCTGCGGGCGCTTTTTTTTTGCAAAATGCGCGTTCCTTTGTTCGCTGGCCATCGGATGCGTTTTCAATGATCCAGATCGCTTGTGTGCACGGTTGCACGTAAGGCTGGTGTGCACAAGATACGCTCTCCACTTGATTTGCAGTGGTTAGTTACACAAGACGAAGAGAGCATCCTCCTTCATAGTCCTTTCTCCCAATATTAAGGAGAACGTGTGGGACTTTACTAGAAGATTGTTGATCCCAAAAAAGTAGTCAAATTATATGCTGCAGATCCTTCAAGTACTACAATTTTGGTTTGCATCATTTCTCCGTCTGAAGTTATTTTGGAAAATTAAAACTAAATTTTCAGGCCACAATTTGTTTTAATCTCGTTGGGTTTCTCCTATGCATGGTCAAACTTTTGATGAACTAGTGTTTTGCCCATAGGTAAAAGAAAAACTAGAAGTTTGTTGCAGAATTCACTCTTGCAAGCATAACACTACTCGCCCATATATATGTGACGCTTAACTAGTTGATATTTGTCACTGGCACGATTTTTGGCGATCTAAAGGGCAGCTGGTTTTGCGGACTTATAGAATTAAAAGTTACCATTGATTTGTTCAGTGAAGATATGGTAATAGTTAAAGGACACTGAACTGCATTCAGTGTCGTGCAACCATGTGTGAAGCTTAATTTGGTCATAAAATCAAGTTAATTTTACACTCATCGATGAGAATTGAGATCCTGATAGGACTATAATGCCATGATGCGAACGCATGCTAGAGAAAGTATATATGGAGAGAGAGAGAGAGAGAGAGAGAGAGAGAGAGATGTATGCCACACCCATTGAGTTGTGTCAAACAAATATAGTGGAAAAGGGGGAAACCAAAAACAGCAGTATCAGGGCGGAGGAAAGATATGGATGGGAGGCATAGGGAAATCTGTTTTTAGTTTTTGGTGAGGGAATGCATCCGACAAAGAAATTGCTGGCAACATAGTAACACATTATGTAGTAGCAAAACATCTGCCATCCATGATGAGCTTGTGGTTTTTGTGAGGATGCATTTCACACACAGTCGGAATGGATCACAGCTTCGGAGACTTGGCATACACACGTTATCCATTTGGCGTTAGTGTGACATCACGATCTAGATGCACAAGGATGCACTGCAGGCATTGGTTTTACCAAAATTTGAAAAGGAAAAAAAATTAAGGTCGAAGAATGATCCACATAGATTTCAGCCGCAAGAAAGGCGATGCCCTCATTCTGCAGTAAATTTGCATATGTTAAGAAGTTTGACGACTGATCTCTTTATTTGCCCTGTCAGCTCCCGTAGAGTTATTTTTGTATGGTGGCCATTCAGCAACAAGCCAAGATCAGTTCCGTTGCTGCATGTTTCCTAGATTTGGCAATACTTTCAGTTGTTCTGGCACCATTCATATGATTCTCCGGATGGAAATAATGCAGTTAAACTTGTAGAGAGCTAGTATAATTTTGTAAGCAGCTAGTATATATGGTTCCCAAGATGGAAAGAATTCAATTAAATTTCTAAACACATAGTATATATTCCAACTTCCTTGACATTACAAGCACTCAAAGGCCTTTTTTCCTTTTGGCTAATTTCAGATCTTGAGGATCTAAATAGGTGAACTAAGAGCTAGACAAATTTATAGCTCAGGCACTAACTAGTTGTTGATTTAGTGGTCAATGAAACCCAACTAATTGGAGAAGTGCTATCGGATTCTAAAAAGTCTCCTCTACAACAACACCTCAACAGTAGGCGGCCTGCTGGAACAGCCTACCGCCATGCCACAGGTGGCCTCTTCCCCGCCAAGTGAGTTTCAAATACTAGTCTGAAGGTGTTAATTTTTTAAAATTCAAAATTTGACTTGGTCAAACGGAACACTAAATGACCTCAGGTGAAAAAGTTTTGAATACAAAGGTGTTAGAACTCATCAAGATCTACAAACTTTATATAGGTCATTTGTCCATTTGAGAAAGTGTTAGTAAACACTAGTCACGAAATCATGGACCTCACATAGAGTTTATGAAACTAGGAGAGACACGTGTCAATTTTGAGCTATACTTTCCTAATACTTTTCCAAATACAAAAGTGGTCAATATAAAAATTGTAGATCTTGATGAGTTAATCAAACTTGGTATTCATGACTTTTCCATTTGAGACCATGTAGGGTTTCAAAAACTGGTTCGAGCTATATAAAAATTAAAAATCCAAAATTTGACTCGATCAAACTTTATCAAATGAAAAATTGACCAAAATATCAAATGTAGATATTGAAGAGTTTAACAAACTTGGTATTCATAACTTTTCCATTTGAAACCATTTAGAGTTTCAAATACTAGTCTAAAGGTGTCAATTTTTAAAAATTCAAAATTTCACTTAGTCAAACCTTGTCAAACAGAACACTACATGACCTCGATGAAAAAGTTGACTACCAAGGCGTTAGAACTTATCAAGATCTACGAACTTTATATAGGTCATTTGTCAATTTGAGGAAGTGTTAGTAAATACTAGTCAAATCTGTAATTAAGTGAAAACGTATTTTAAATCTTATAAAACACTCAGTACGATTTCCAGAGCTAAAAACGGAATCACTGATTACGCTAAGGATGGAGTGGAAACATTAAAAGCCTCGAGGTCCTTTCTACAAAAGGTCGGGTCAAGGGTGTAAAAGAAAATATTAAAAAGAACTAATCCCGGTGTGAGAATCCAACCGGGAGTAAAGGTTGAGCTTTACTCCCAAATCGTGGTACCAGCCGGGAGTAAACCTTTACTCCCTATTGGGCTCCCCCGGTCGGGAGTAAAGCTCCCGTTGGACTCTCCAAATGGGAGTAAAGGTTCCCTCCAGCGCCCTTATTCGCTGGTCTGGGGACTTTACTCCCGGCTGGAAAATACAACCGGGAGTAAAGGTCACTCTACTCCTGGGCGACAAAAATTCCGGGAGTAACCCAGAAAAGGGCACCGAGAGTAGAAGTCGGCTCACAACTAGTGACACCTATGCCAGGAGAGGCGGCACAAAGTCTGGCGACATATACACAGAAGGTGTAGAAGCAGCCGTCGCAGATTATCATGGAGCCCCCAGGCAGAAAGTCGTGGCCAAGAAACCGCCGGTGCCAATTAGGAGCAGGAGTATCGTGGCACAAAAGCTAGATCACCTCCCAGCGTCCAAGCGAGGGGAAGTTCTCCTATTGAGAAGGATGGGGGGTCCTACCTGCTACAGTAGCTCCATGTTCCGCCTCCAGATGGTCGTTTGACGCGCTCCTCGGTGATGATCTGACTGAAACCGACGCTGAGGCCTTCAACGAGCTGTTCACGGCCGCCTAAGGCTAGGGAACCAGAGTGGCGTGGAGGCCCACGAGCATGCGCAATGCGTGACACCGTCCGCCACTACCGGATTCCGGGCCTTTGCCGAAAGTGCTCGACTCTTTGCCGAGGGCGGGATCTCGGCACTCTCGGCAAAGAGGTGATAAGCGAGTGCCCGCACAAAGGATACTCGGGCAAAAAAACACTCGGCATATCATGTCTTTGCCGAGTGTCGTGGATGGGCACTCGGCAAAGACTTCCCCTTTGCCGAGTGTCAACGGAAACACTAGGCAAAGCCCCGGCGCCGTCCCAACTTAACTGTCTCCGTTGAATCTTTGCCGAGTGTTGACGGAAAACACTAGGCAAAGAAACTACACTCGGTTTTTAAAAAATTTGCCTAGTGCCAAATTGAAACGCCGGGCAAAGACTCCCTTTGCCTAGTGTCCTATCAAGGCACTCGGCAAAGAATTTTAATTTTTTTGCCCAATTGCTATGAAACATTTTTTCCTCAATACATACCACATTTCCTACTATTTGTAAAAATTGGTCAATTTTAAAATTTATTTGCTATATATAACTAATTAATTGCATTTCAAACAATTTTTTTTGAATCGGGTGAAATTTGAACTGCAGACTTATTCAAATATTTGAAAACAATGAGTACAAAACTGATATTCATGTTATTCAACCCATTTTAAGTCCGTACACATGATATGATTAGGGTTTTCAATCATCTCGTTTAAAACAAGCCCCCAAGTGTGTGGGTGAATGGTTTTTTAATTGTAGAAAAAGAAAACGAAGTCCGAAAATCATGAAATTGGACGAGTTGTCGTCATATCACATGTGGAGGTCTGTGGAAAAAATTCGAGAAGATTTCAAAGAAGTTGTCACGAACATTGCTTAAAAGCTCCAACATCTCTTAAGAAGTTTCGAGTTACTCGTAGTGATCCCCTATGTATTGGATATACAAATGATGGTCGAATTGTCGTTTGACTTTGAAACTTTTTCTATAGCCAAAAAGAGATCAAATTATTAATTTTTTAATGCATTTATATAAATGAAATGTGAGCTATAACAACATAAAATCATGGTCCATTTTTCACGAAATTATGAGATTCCATTGCTTAGTGAATTTATCATGGTATTTTTAAAGTTTTTCGGAAAAAAAATTGAGAAAAAAGGTTTAGAAAAAGGAAAAACAGAAAAAGACTTTTTTAAAAAAAGAAATTTCTTTGCCGAGGTGTAAAAAATGCTCAACACTTTCGGCGAAGAATGTTCTTTTCGCCGAAAATGTACCCCCAGAACACTCGGTAAAGAATTTTTTTCTTTTTTTATAATCGCTCTTTGCCGAGTGTCCGGATCTGGCACTCGGCAAAGCACTCAATTTTTTTCTTTAATCAACCTTATCCTCTCCACTCCTCACTCATTCTCCAGTGCAGCTCACTCCACTCTCCCGTTCGAAAGGCTAAACAGCCGCCGCCGCCGCTGGCCCGCCGGCCCCAACCCGCCCCGCCGCCGCCCAGGCCAGGCCGGCCGACGTCGCCGCCGGCCAGCCCCGTCCCTCCCGTGCCGGCCAATCCACCCGCCCGCGACCATCCGCCCCGCCGTCGAGCCTCCGCCCGCCGGCCCCGCACCAAGGCTCCGTCCGCCGTCCCGCGCCGGCCTCCGGCGGCCCCTCCGTCCACGACCGCCGGCACCGCTGCTTGGCCGGCCAGGCCCCCGCGCCGCCCCCACAAGACCGGAGGAGGAGCCACCTTCTTCCACCGCCGGCACCGCGGCCTGGCCGCCCAGGCTTCCCCATGCCGCTCCCACACTACCGGACATGGAGAAGAAGTAGGAGGCCGGAGTAGAGGGAGAAAGGGAGGGGAAGGGGGGAGGAGGAGAAGGAGAGGGAGAAGGAGGAGTAGGAGAAGGGTGGAGGCCGACGCCCGTACTGCCGGTGCTCCTCCACTACTGCCGGAGTAGGAGAAGGAGAGGGAGGAGGAGGAGGTTGTCCATGCTCCGCCGCCGCCGCCGTCGTCCGTGGTCGTCCCGCCCGCCCCCGTCGCCGTCTTCGTCCGCCCGAGCAAGGTGAGCCTAAGTGCCATGAAACGGTGTTGTCATCGCAGCACTTCTCTTCTACTTCTGCTTGTAAAACAATGCTATTGCCATTTCTCTGGAATAGAAGTGGCCAAATGTTGCCGTTTCTCTGGAATGGAAGTGGCCAAATGGGGGTTCGGAAAAATAAGGATGTAAATTTAAAAGAAATTTCCTAACAAACCAATTGATGTTATGTTCTGTTTGGTACTTGGTGTAACCATATAATAGGTTGTATGTAGAATTCCACAAGGTTACAGAACTAATGCAGTACTAAAGTGTTATTTTGGACTTAAGTGGGTGGTGAGGTGCTCCTGTGCGTCAACAAAGTTGGCTAGGTTGCTTAGATGATAGACATGAAGGTGACACAATGTGCCTAGGCAGGCTGTTTTGAGCCTTTTTTAGCACACGCTAGGTGCACTTAGATCAAATTTGTTAAATGTTTGCAAGAAAAATGACAGGAATGTGAGCCGACAATGATTTGGTCTGGATTAGAAATAAGTAGATGCTTACAGCTACATAGGTTGTGGATATTGTTCTTGATATATTGCAGAGTTGTAATATTATATACTATGTACATCAGAATTTGTAATTGTATACTATGTACACAAAGAATTGAACCCTGTCTTTGACAAGCAATTTTATGGGTACTTGTTTGACCTCATGTTCTTTTTTGAGGGCTTATATTAGTAAATCTTGAAAAGTATTCTGCCTTGTGAAGTTCTGTTTCTGCTGTAGCATCAGAGTGTTGGCATCTCCTTCACCGCCAGGTGTGAGTAAGCATTGAAGTTGCACTGATTAATCGTATATTCCATTTTACAATATAATTCCTTTTGGTGATATTCTGAAATGCAAATTCATTTTACATGTTTGACCTCTGAATGTTTAAACCCTGAAAAGTATCTAATGATGCATGATTTGATCCGGCAATGCGTGGTTCCATGCGATGGACCAGGGCCCGGGGGCCACCTCACGGCTATGGCAATGGGCTGTGCGGCGCCCCGCCGCCCCACCCAGCGCCGCCCACCTCGCCGGCGCCGACCCCACCCACACCGCGACGCCCGCCGCCCCACCTCGCCGGTGCGGGCGCCCAAAACCCGCCGGCCGCCACGTCCCTCTCCCCCCTTCCTCCTCATGGACCCCAATGGCGTCGTCATCGAAGGCGCCGTCGTCGCGTCGTTCCGTCTTCGACGCCGCCTACATCCGCTTGGAGTTTTCTGCGGCCGGCATCTCCGCCCACTTCATCCCGCTCATCTAGAAGTATGCCTCTTCACACCAAATCACATGCGCACGCCACAATCCCGCCCGTCTCCCTCCCTTTCTCCAAGCCCCGTGCTTTATTTGTTCTTCTGTTTAACCCGAGGAGTTTCTCTCTGCGTGTACAGGTACGTGCTTCAGAACCCTAGGTGCAGCGACACGGATGGCGTCCCGTCGCTGCCGGTGGCCGCGTCGCGCTCCTCCTCGCGAAGTTCCGGCCGACCACGTCGACGCTAACCACCGCCCATGGACTCCAAGGACCGCACCACGACTAAGCTCCTCATCTGCTGCTGCGGGTAATTTGCGTTGCGCATCCACAAATGTGGCATGTGGCCTGCGAAAGCATGCAATTGCAATCAACTGGTGTTTGGGGATTATGCGAAATTGGGAATATGTTGTAGTCTCCGCGGTTATTTTGGTAGCTAGTTTTGCATTCAGTTGCAGTACCCGTGGACATTAGAAATTTGCTCTTGGTGATGTGAGCTTGTGAAACATATGCTTGTTTGATTACTCTGTTGGGAATGGAATGGTTGACACATGCATAATTGATTTGCCTCATGGGCCCTATTTTAGGGATTGAATTCACCCCGATTGTCTCTGGTAGAGTAGGCATTAGAAAACAGTATTTTTGTTTCATGTTTTATATGGGTTTCCAATGTTTGTGGAAGATAATAGCATACCTTGAAATACTAATTTGTGTTGTTTTATGTTTCTTTTTGAAGAGAAATTTATCATTATTGTAATATTGTTTTCTTGGATGTCAAAGAACCTTAATATGAATAGGGAGCACCAAGATACAGATATGCACTATCTTGTACTCTAACTGCTACAGATTCAAACTGCAGCACCTGAAGCATCCAATCATTAAATATTTATAGCAAGGGCAAGTATAAATAACAAGCAGGGCCTTTTGCTCCTCTTGCTTCCGCAAATAAAAAAAAAAAAAGAGACATGTATAACTTAAATGTTTGACTTGTTGCTACCATTAACTCTACCAAATGCTGTGGAGGAGCATTTCTTTTCTGTTGCTATTTGGCTTGATAGTAGGAGGTTTGAGTCATCTTAAAAAATGAACAGCTTGATATTTCATTCTCCTTGTTTGGATTTCCTATTTCAGTATTCTTAATAAGTCCACTTGTATCCTTTAGCTTCGTTGCCCTTTGGCCCTATATCTGAGTTTTCAGTCATCTTAAATCTTAAAAATGAATAGTTCAAGATATAATGGTTTAACTCCTTATAATTTGCTATATGACTTATGGTAGCATCTCCTGTAGTATCAGATAGCCGGTAACTTTGAGATTTCAATTCTACTCCTTTTTTTCGCATAGTGAACTCCGTACAGGTGGACAACATTTCTTGCAACCTACAGCTCTATTTCAGTCCATCTTTTTTTATTTGACTTGGCTGTTGTTTATGTAATTATTTTATGTCTGTGTTGAAGAAGTTTCAAACCACATTTCTTGCAAGCTACAGCTTTATTTCTCATCAGTGTGTTATGATTCTTGGTAAACTTGTTGTTTTATTTTTATTTGGTGACTTTTTTTCTACAATACTAAACAGGTTGGGTGCAAGATGGGCTGCAGATTCTGTGCTACTGGAACAATGGGCTTCAAAAAGCAATCTGTCTTCTGGAGAAATTGTAGAGCAGCTGGTCCATGCATCCCGCTATTCTCAGATCCGAAATGTTGTTTTCATGGTAATTTTCACTCATGTAGTAGCGATTGCCTGAAATTTTTATATAAGAAAGAAAAATTGTGGCATTTGAATGTGATGATTATGCATCTTTTGTGATCCCTTGTAGCATTACTTTCATCTTGATTATGCTGACCAGATTTAACTTGTTACTTGGTTTTGTCATTGATTCTGTGAACAAATAAGCTCAGTAAGATTCATAGATTGGAAAACGACATCCATTACTCCATTCTTTTGCCAACAAGTATCACATGTCACACTCACATTAGATTGTATTCCTAACTTCATTGTGATGATACTGAGCATTCTTACCATGATATTTGTATATACTTTACATGGGGGGCAATTTACTTACAGACAAACAATGCTTCATTTTGCAAGTATTACCAGTTTACCACTGTAGAAATGAGAAATTATTCCTGCAAAGTCTACATGTATAGAATGAATGCCAGAATTTTCTTAGCTAGTTTGCTTGATTTATGGATTGAGCTGGCAATACGTTGATCTGCTTTTCTTTTGCTGGTGTGTGGTGGCATTCGGCAAAGGGTTTTAAAAAAAATACAGGTTCTCTTCTTTGCCGTGTGTCCATGCAAAAACACTTTCGGCAAAGGGGTTTTTAAAAAAAATAGGTTTTTCTTTGCCGTGTGTCCGTGCAAAAACACTCGGCAAAGGGGTTTTTAAAAAATACAGTTTTTTCTTTGCCGTGTGTCCACGCCTAGCACTCGGCAAAGAACTCTATGAAAAACGTCCCGCCGTCACATGCTTTTCTACGCCGTGTGCACCGTGGACACTCGGCATAGACTAAAAACACTCGGCTTAGCCTAAGCCGAGTGCCCGATATTTGGCACTTTCGGCAGGGGCACGTTGCCGAAAAACGCTGCCGTGTGCCCTAAGCCGAGTGTAACACTCGGCTTAGGCTTAGCCGAGTGTATTGGAGCCTGGCACACGGCAAAGAGCCCGAGCCCGAGTCCTGGTGAGGCTAGCGCTGCACGTGCTGATGGACGAAAAGGATGTTAATTTTCAATATGTAGCCATTTATTTTTCTGATTTTGCTGGTCTCCGCATTTTTGTATACACAACTCGTATGCACGAAGTCCTCCGAGCTGATCGCAATCCACTAGCTGCTCCACTGCCTATGCATGCAACTAACAACCTGGAGACTAACTCCACCAATGGATGCAACACGTGCACACACACGCTAATCTAGTGACTAAAACATGTGACGCACGCACCCATGTTCCGACGAACAGAACACATCCAACGAACTAATCTAAACACATGTGCAAGTCAGTATTAGTGCCAACACATAGGACTCCGACAAGGGGCGGTTGCCTTTGATTCCAAACGACCAGTGATGGCCTTGACCATGGAATCTGACAAGCAAGGACCATCTCTGACCCTCGCTGTGGCCCCATCCGGCCAAATTGCGGCCACGCTAGGCCAGCGCAAAATTCCCAAAGATTGCTTATTATTATCTGTTTAGACTTTGCTGTCAATTGAACTTATCACTTTTTTTAGTATATGAATCTCTCAGTTTGAATTAATAACGACCTGTGATGTATTAATTTGCGCAAATTGCTGCTGAAATCATGTACAAATTGCTACTGAAATTATGTGCAGTTTGCTGGTTTTGTGTGAATCCTTCTCCGGGTATATCGGATATACCCAACCTGAGTCCAAATTATAGGGTAACCGAAATCAGGGGTTCTATGTTTTGGGGCTAATATCAGGTCGCAGTTCATTACACTAATTTTTAATTACCCCAACTATCCTACCTGAAAAAAATTGGGTAACCAAAACACCGCCTTGGCCAATCCTCGGTCGCCTCTTGCACAGGACTGCATCAAGCAGTGGCTGCATCTGATTTCGATGAGCAGCAGTCGCCTCCACCATTGAATCCAACGAGCAATGGTTATCTCTAACCCTTGTTATAGCCCTGCGTGCTCAGCCACCTCCATAGCAGGCTCCAACGAGCAGCTTTTGCCTCTAGTTTGTATCGAGCTTCTCCCTTGAGCTCACAGCCTATAGGGTACTGTATAGATGAGGAATATGAAATAGAGGGCCATTCTAGACATTTAGCACACACATTCAACAATCCATCATCTCTTTTGCCAGGGATCCAAACACCTCATAACTAAGGGCCTGTTTGAATTCTCATGTCTAAATAGATATCCAGCCCAGTTGGTGAAGCGGTGCCATTGCAGCTGTCAGCTCAGCATAGCAAGCCCTATGGCGCCTGCTACCTTCCCTCGTTTGTTGATCTCTTCATGTCCCTGTGCAACTTATGCATCTGGCTCCATTACAGTGTGCTGAACCAAATAAATATTAGTATTTCCTTAATTCAGTTTCCTTAACCGCGTTTTAGGATACCATCTAAGATATGGTTCGAATTCCGTAAGCAAACAGCACCTATTGTTGCAAAACTGAAGAAATTCCTGTTATACAAATGAAGGATGAGAATCTTGTTCTTTATGATGCTTGAATCAGGAGCACAACACAAGCAGTGCTTCTACGTTTCAGGATTTGAATACACAACTGTGATCTGGTGTATCACCTATAATAATTCAAGGTTATTAAGCTACTTCGTCTACAAAATAAACTTGGTCTTTTTAAGCCTCTCAGGTAGAACATGACTATGTTGCGTCAAGAATTCCCTATGCTTCCAATGCCGTATTTCTTAGTCCTAGCATGCATCATTACCCTAGTTCTGTTAGATATAATATGGGCTTGGCCCATTAAATATTTAATAAATCTAATAAAATTCTATGGTCCAAATAATGCACAATAAATGATTAATACCATACAAGAAGTTGAAAGGACATTAATTGTTGAGAGGCAGACAGACAGGCGGCGGTGATGATGGGAGTTCATGGAAGTTTCTCCTTCTCCTGTTATTGCTTTTCTCATCGCTTAAACTTCTGATTGGTCTTTGGCTTGCTCATGGTGGTAACCTACGAGAGGTGGCCTTTGGCCTTTGGTTTGCCAACGCATGGTGGCCTTTGGCCTTTAGGATTCCTACGTATGGTGGCATTGGCCTTTGGCATTTGGTTTCCTACGCATGGTGGACTTTGGCTTTTTGTCTTCCAACGTTGGGCACTTGGACTTGGCTGTTGGCTCGCCTTCCCAAAGGATATAAAGTCCTTGTCAACCTTCATTTGTGCTTTGATCGAACAACCACATTCCAGTAGCACTTGAGTTCTTCCTGTTCCGTCTCCCGTGCGCACACGAGATGGAAGAGTAGGCCTCCGTAACGTCTCCGTTCATCGAGTTCACCTGCTTGGGTGGAGATCGGCGATGACGTTTTTGAGGAGTGTCGCGGTGCGGCACGACTACTCTCTTCTTCCTCTTCCTCCCGGTGTTCTTGGCGCAAGCGGAGGTCGCGGGGAATCGGCACTTTACAACACTTCGCACGGCACCGATCGGGACAACTACATGAACAAAGCACCATGGCGTTTTGGTGCTTCCGGCTCTGCCGTAGGGTATGATTTCGCAAAAACGTCTCGCTAATTTTATTGTCAAAATCACAATCTTTCTAGTTAGTGTTAACAGCATGATAGACATGTTTTATTTCTTGGCGATATCACTTGTCATACCTTGCTGGTTAGCTCTAAAATAATATCCATGATGATATTGATTATGTTTTGTTAGGCAAGCACATATATGACATCATGATCTTCTTGCTTACGTCATTTTTATGGATTAAATAAAACTTTAATTTGCTTAAATTTCTAACAAACCAAAAACATGATATTAGGCAATATTCATCTGTTGGCTTTGCGGGTTTGTTGAAACCAACATCCTTTGAGGGCACTCAATACAAGAGATGGCGCCCGAAAAACTATTACGTAGTTGACCTCTATGCGTTGTTTTTATGTGGTGTTTGACCACCCCACTAATGTGAGAACCGCTGATGAGCAGCATGTTTTCGACCATGATGATGTTACATGCAAGGCTGCTTTGTTGAGCATTATTGGGGATCCTCTCATTGATGCATATGTGTAGCTTCCGACTGCTAAGGCCTTGTGGGATGCACTTGAGGCCCGTTATGGCATTTCTGACGCTGGTTCTAAGCTGTATGTCATGGAGTAGTTCCATGACTATCGGATGGTTGAGAACCATCCGGTAGTCGAACAAGCTCATGAAATCACGAGGCATTGGTGAAGGAACTTGAGCTGTTTGGGTGTGTACTTCCCGACAAGTTTGTGGCTGGATGCATAATTGTAAAGCTGCCACAATCTTGGACTGACTTTGCAACTTCTCTGAAACATAAGAGGCAAGAGTTCAGCACTGCTGAGCTTGTTGGGACTCTAGATGTTGAGGATAAGGCTAGAGCAAAGGATGTCGAAGGCAAAAAGGTCATTGAGGGGAGTTCTAGTGCACATCTGGTGCAAAAGAACCATCCCAAACCATAGAAAAAGAAATTTCAGCAAGAGCTTAAGCAGAAGCCTAGCACTTCTTTCAAGAAGGGTAAGAAGATCATGAAAAAGGAAAAGATGAATTGTTTCACCTGTGGCAAGCTTGGGCACTTATATAGGGAGTGCCCTGAGTCTAAGTTTAAGCCTGCCCCTCCACAGAAATCAGCCAACACCGTTGAAACTGAGGCAGCTGCATCTGGGTATGGTAAATTTTTGCCTTCTGTATTCTCAGTTTATCATTCACCTTATTGGTGGGTTGATACCGGTGCAAATATACATGTGTGTGCTGATTTTTCCTTGTTTTCTTTTTATTAGGCTAGGCGGGCTGGCTCCTTGTTGATGGGGAACGGGGCGCGTGCGGCTGTTCATGGTGTTGGTATGGTCGATCTAAAGCTCACTTCGGGAAAGACCGTACAGCTCAAGAACGTGCATCATGTCCCCTCAATAAAGAAGAACTTGATTAGTGGTTCCTTTCTCTGTCGTGATGGTTATAAGCTAGTATTTGAATCCAATAAGTGTGTTGTCTCTAAGTTTGGAAACTTTTTTGGCAAGGGCTATGAGAGCGGAGGCTTGTTCCGCTTGTCTTTGGTTGATATTTGCTTTAAGTCTATGAACCATGTGGTTAATAATGTTGAGACTAATATTTGGCATCCAAGAGTATGTCATGTTAATGTTGGTTGCATGTCCCACTTAGCTAGTTTAAGTTTAATTCCTAAATTTGATGTGGTCAGAAATTCAAAGTGTCATGTGTGTGTGGAATCAAAACAACCTTGTAAGCCCCATAAGGTCTGCTGTGGCGAGGGAGTTGGCACCTCTTGAATTAATTCATTCAGATATATGTGAGATGAATGGGATATTGACCAAAGCTGGTAAGAGATACTTTATTACTTTTATAGATGATTGCACTCGATTTTGCTATGTGTATCTAATGAAAACCAAAGATGAAGCGTTGCATTACATTAAAATCTACAAAGCTGAGGTAAAGAATCAAATTGAGAAGAAAATCAAACGTGTGCGGTCGACCGCGGGGAGAGTATTTCTCTAATGAATTTTCTAAATTTTGCGTGGTGCACGGAATAATTCATGAGAGGACACTTTGCCATACTCACCACAGTCAATGGGATTGCTAAGAGAAAGAACCGTACTCTAACCGACTTGGTAAATGCCATGTTGAGTATTGCGGGTTTATCTAAAGAATGGTGGGGTGAGGCTATCTTGATTTGAGTCATGTCCTCAATAGAGTGCCCACAAAGAACAAAGAAATTACATCATTTGAGGAATGGGAGAAGAAGAGATTAAATCTTTCTTACCTACGGACTTGGGGTTGTTTGGCAAAAGTTAATGTGCCAATAAACAAAAAGCGAAAGATTAGACCAAAAACGGTAGATTCTGTCTTCCTCAGCTATGCCATTCATAGTGTTCCTGAGATGGCTGTTGATACAATCATGGAATCTAGAGATGCAACATTCTTTGAAGATGAATTTCCAATGAAAATTAATACACCTAGCATATCTAGTCATGATTCTTTTTATGTCCCTGATTCTCATGAACCGATAATACACGCTGATTTTGAAACCCATGAGAATATTCCTGAGGATAATAATATAGTCACTTGAAAGAGTAAGAGACAAAGGGTTGCAAAATCCTTTGGTGAAGACTTTATTATATACCTCATGGAAGACACTCTCACAACCATTGCTGAGGCATATTCCTCTCTTGACGCTGACTTGTGGAAAGAGGCAGTGCAAAGTGAGATGGATTCTATTATAATAAGTGGGACACAGGAAGTGGTTGATCGTCCTTATGGATGTAAACCTGTGGGGTGTAAATGGGCGTTCAAAAAGAAAATGAGGCCTGATGGTACTTGTTGAGAAGTACAAGGCAAGGCTAGTTGCTAAGGGCTATACACAAAAAGAAAGGAGAAGATTATTTTGACACTTACTCACCGGTTGCCCGATTGATCGACCATACGTGTGCTAATATCCTTGGGCTGCCTCACACGGTCTTCTCATTCATCGGATGGATGTTAAGACGGCTTTCTTGAATGGAGATCTTGAGGAAGAGATCCATATGGATCAACGATGGATTTTTGGCAAAACGTCAAGAGGGTAAGGTTTGTAAGTGCTAAAATCCTTGTATGGTCTAAAAGCAAGCCCCTAAGCGTGGGCATGAGAAATTTGACAAAACTTTAACATCAGTAGAAGGCTTTGCGGTGAATGAAACCCCGATAAATGTGTATATTATCGGTTCGGTGGAGGTAATGGTGTCATTACATTGCTTGTATGTGGACAATATTTTAATATTTGGGGATAATATTAAGGTAATTAAAGAAGTGAAAGATTTTACGTCTAATAATTTTGAAATGAAAGACTTGGGTGAAGCGGATGTTATCCTTAACATTAAGCTATTGAGAGAAGAAAGAAATGGTGGGGTTACTCTTGTGCAGTCCCACTATGCGGAAAAAAGGTGCTAAACCGTTTTGGATGCTTTGTTGATATTTCTTACACGATCCCAATTAGGAAGGCGAAAAAGAAATATATATGGGATATCTATCTAATCATGTTAGCTTGGATATGGGATTAACCTCATGATCCAACAAAGCGAAGTTAGGCGGTGTTAGTAGTGGGATGTAACATAGGATCACTATCCATAGTGGAGTTAATCTCACCGGGATATGTACTCAAGGTATACCACTCATTTCTAGGCATTACCTATACACTAGTCTCTGTCACCCTAGCAATAACGCTCAAAGAAATGCGGGGCATGGTACTCTTGATTGACCTTGATAAAAGAATGAACATGATATCTGCAAGCGCCTGAGATAGAAATACCAATTGTAGCACTTCACCGGGAGTAATCCGGTATCGTATTTATATTTTACCACGAGGGGAAGGGAGTCTATGGAAAGGTAGAGAGAAAATGATGTCTAATGATTTAGATTGTGATTTAGTTATGAGATCATCCACTTTACAATAATGTAATGCGAGTTGCCATAAGTATCTAACATTACTCAACAGGATAGGTCATAGGATAAAGATAATTATATAAATGATAAATACCCAAGTCTAAGATCATCATATGCCACTAGAATCATACGAGCTATTAATATGTTATAGAATAGAATAGAATGAATATTCCTAAGATACTCCTAATCATATATGTCAATGAATACTACAATTAGTGCAATACATCTAGCTATCATGGCAAGGTTGGATTACTTCTACACATGGCAAGCATTACCAATGACAAACAAAGACGAAACTTGTTCATCACCGTAATTATAGGCTCGGCGTGTCCTACATTCGGAGGGTGGATTCCAACGGACTCAACGGGGGTTGTCACTCCCGCGATCTACCACACGGCCCGAATGTAGGGTGTGCATTGCGAGATAAACGTTGTATAAACACCACGTTTACACATTGCTTATCACCCACATAGTGATCATCTATATGGATGCTATACAATTCCATGCATAAAATATAAAGCAATCTTACTAAACTAAACATATAATCATAGCAAGCATAAACACATATCAATAAGAATATAATAATTATATAGATCAAAGCCATAACAATTGTATTCTAAATATAAGAGTACTTACAGATTGAATACAAAAGAGAAGTCTCAAGAACGATGATCCTTGCTACTTCTTGACTATCGGGAACTCAAGATGAACTTGATCTTCAACTAGAACTAGCTAGATAGCTAACTACTTCTAGTATGAACTAGGGCTTAGGTCTAGACTTGGCTGGACTAGATGGGTATGAGTTGATGAATGAGTATGATAATGAACTTCTTCTCACCACGAGGTCGATTGGTCTTCTTATATAGTACTTGGCGATGAACGTCAACCCTTGGATCAAACCGACCTTCAAAGAACGGTTGTAGAAACAACCTCAATGTCGGTAGTAAACCGACCTAGAAAGGGGAGGGCGACGAGGGGTGGCCCACACATCGGCCGGGCTAGTTGGCACTTGGCGGCCGCCGGGTGGCATGCCACCTCACGCTTCCGTCTTTTCTCATGTCCTCTGGTATCTTCTAGAATGTTTTAATCCACTTTTTCGGTTGAGTTGCTTCACGGTTAAGTCTTGTCTTCATATGCCTTGTATATTCGGAACTTTCTCCATCTTTCTCTGCAATTATCTATCAAGTCCCCGGAAAGTCACGAAATACCAAAACTCGTGGAATTATATTAGTTAGACCCCTAGACTTATGTTTGGTCTTTAACTTGAGCCCTTATTTCATGTTATTTAACTTATAAAATTGTGCTATAACAGGTGTCAACAAGCTCCCCCAAGCTTACCTCTTGCTAGTCTCTTAGCAAGACAAAATATTATATTAACTACTTACTTGGATCGGGGAGTTGCTTTTGCAACACTATTACACCTTTAAAGTACACATGCTTTCAAACAAAATTTCTCTCCGGATAAAGATAAACTTTTTAAACTTCAACTTACCCTTATTACCTTTTTACCTTTTGGGGCTTATATATTTTTTTTCTTCAATCTTGGGTAATTGAAAGATAGAACGGTCAAGTCGAGCACTACATATCAAACTCTTTTGATCAACTGTCCTTCTGGAGTTTTTGCTGATTTTCAAATAAAACTCAAAGTTCCTTAGCATGACTCTCTCTAATCTCTCATTTTGTGGTATTTGTGGATCCTTTCTAAGGCAATAAGGTAGTGTTGCCTTTCTCTCATAATATGTAGTATTTTTGGCTAAGGTAGTAGCATACTATGCCTTCTTCTCTCTCATCCTATATCTAAGGCTTATATATGTGGAGCTCATAGGTAGGAGAAAATAATTCATTTACTTACTAAGCATATATTGTAAATTCAAGCAATGGATCCAAAGTTACAAGTCATACTGATCAAGTGGTGCATGTGTATGGTGGATAGAATATAAATGGTATGGGATGTAGTAAAGTATGTAGTGAATAGAATAGATGAGGGAAATCTTACTTTTGCTCCTTGGAAAATCTTCTCTCTTTTGGAAATTTTGTAGAGAACCTGGGTTGTATCTTTTCCTTTCTTTATTTATTTATTTTTCTTTTATTTAGAGAGGTGGGTTCTACTCACCCTCGGACTTGTGTCCATTATTTCCTCTCTTTAAAGATGTGGGTTCTACTCACCCTCGGACACTTGTCCATTTTTCATCTTTATTTTTTAGAGATGTGGGCTCTACTAAGCCCTCGAACACTTGTTCATTTTCATCTCTTTCGTTTAGGGAGGTAGGCTCTACTCGCCTGAGTAGGACTTTTGTCCATTTTTCATCTCCCTTTCTCTTTTTCTCTCTTTTTTTTTTAATCTACAATCCAGATCTCTTTTGCAATAACTTTTGAGAGGTATAAATATAATGGAGCTTTTGTAAGATGTTGGCTAGCAATGAATGAGTGGATGGGTGTATATATATAGTGGGTGTATATGTGGTGGATGCGTACTTTCAGGATGAAAATAGCATATGTGAATATAGTCAAGTAGAGTGGAGTGTAGTGGAATGAGTGGAGTGTACATGATCAGCATGACAAGTTTCTAAGGGTGGACAAAGATTGAACAAACTTAATGCAAAGCAAGCGACCTATATATATTTATCAAAAGGTTTTCCTAATTTAAATAGCATGTATATATGGTCGTGGTAGGAGGTTCACACTCTTGTCACACAGGAACTTATCATGTGCATTTTTAATTTTCAAAATATAAATCTCCGTAAATCTAGTGTCACTAGGAGTAAGATCAAATAGCAGCTTCGGACTATCATATATCATATCCGTCAATTACCTAGACTTTTTAGAGCAAGCATTTGCAACCCATAGGTTTCGTGTTTAGAGTAAATATCACAAGTAACTTTTGCAAATGGAGCTCAAGAGAAATTAAGCTTGAAAGCTAGGTACTAGAAGAGTATAACAACGGAGCAACTATTCATCATCTCCATGTTGGCAGATTTTAAGGTTTCTTTTAGTTTGATCAAAGTAAACTTTTAGTGTGCACTCTCTCTTGACTCTTTTATTCACATCTAACAAAAAACTCTTAACAAACTAAACTTTTAACAAACTTTCTAGCAAACAAAATATTTAACTAATAATAATAATAATATAGATAGATAGATAGTAAGATACTTATTCGGATAATCGGGGTTGCACTCCCCAAGCTAGATTGGAGTGTAATCTTTAATGATGTAGAAGTTGAGGTAGTTGGCGACGAGAGTGGCGCCTAATATATCTCTTCTCCTCTTGAAATCTGTTGATCTCAAAAATAGACAACAAAGCTAGTGGAATTTGGTTAAGCATTAGAGGTTAGCCACAATGCTTTAGGTTGTCTCAGGGGTATTTTTAGATTTTTATTATTCAAAGTTTTTATTTTATTTTTATATGTAAGGAAAAAATAAAGTATAACTTGTATATAAGTACTTATGCATCTTTATATATATATTTTTTTTTTTATTATTTTTTTATGCCACCACAGCCAGATAGCCTAGAGGTGTTAAGCCTCGGGGATATTAGCATGGGGCTTTAAAGGTTTTCACAAAACAAAGCTCAAAAATATTTTTTTATTATTTTCAAAATGCAGATATGAGATACTAAAAAGATAAATATGATATGCAAAGAATAAATATGCAATGCGGGGATTTTATTGATAACTTACCGACTTACCTTTCGGCGAGGATTCGGTGTTTAAAGTTCTCCTAACAAGACTCCAAGTTACGCTCTTTACTCCCATGGTATATCGGTTGTCACAATCGGTGGCACCGATGATTCTATGGTCTCTTCGATGATGTTACGGGAGATGTCTTCTTCTTCCTCCATCTTTTGGATGATGTACTCTTCTCCTCGAATAGTTGATTCTTCTTTCTCCGTGGATGTAGTAGGTGTAAGAGCTTTAGCCTCTTTACTTACCTTATCTTCTTCTAGATTCTTAATCCATCTTCTATTATGGCGGCGACGAGCTGCCCTGCTTTTCCCTCTAGGATTTGTATACTCATTATAACTATTAAAGTAAACACGTACCTTCTCCTTAGGAAATTGGAAATGTATCTCTCCTAGTATGGATGTAGATGATTGCGCGAGTAGTGTTGAGGAACGGTCTCCCAAGCACTAGTGGAGGATCTTCTTCCTTCCCCATGTCCATGACTACAAAGTCAGTGAGAACATAGTGGTCCATAATCTTGACTAGTACGTTCTTGGCAATTCCTTCGGGGAACTCTATAGGATTGATGCGCCATCCGTGAATCGCACATATGTTGGTTGCAATGGCAATTTTCTAAATAATAATTCATATGTTGATTTTGCCATTAGATTAACACCGAGATCGATATCGCAATATGTATTATAGAAATTCCAGCGATTAATAGAGCAATGAATAGTAGGAGTACACGGATCATCTTCTTGACGAAGCATTGGAGATTGAAGTAAATGATCATCATAAGATGTTGTTTTATTTACTATCATTACCTTTGTAGGTTGTGCCGTCTTGTTCTTGTTACGATTACGATTCCTCCTTCTATTACGATTGTAACTTTCCATCTTCGGTTCTAGAACATAACGATTGGTATTTTGGGAATAAGTAAGAGAGTTTTGTACCTTGTTCTTGAAAGTGAATTTCTCCCTCTTCCTTTGATATTGAAAACAATCTTCGCCCGCTTTCTGCGTAGATGACAACTTTTAGTTGAGCATAAGAATGGTCTCACCGAGTATGATTGTTGCTCTTTCATTTCTTCCGGTGTCTACAAAGCTGCAAAGTCTGGCCGGCACATATGAGCCTCGATTCCTACACACGTCTTCAAGGATCCCCTCGGGATAACGATGATGATTGATCACGCAAGCTGCAAGCACATATTCGTTTTTCCAAAGTGGTTCACTATAAATCTTTTCATAAATTACCTTGGGTAGTATGTTGGCGCTTGAGCCAAAATCCACGAGAGAGCATTGTCGAATGTGTGTTGTCCAATCTTGATTGTAATGGTGGCCTCCACGGATCTTCCTTCTTAGGTGGCATCGAATCATCCAACCAACGACTTCCCGAGGTCTCTCTATAGTAACGACACGCATTATAAATATCGACAAGGTTTGCGGTTTCTAATTCTTCCGGCTGCCCCTAATCTTACCTGGTGTGGTTAGTGGAAATGGATAACGAGAAATCTGAGATTCTATCATCTTGTTAAAGCTATGTTGATTCTTTATAGTGGAAGAAAAGCTTTCCAAACGAGTATTGATAAGTTCAAGAGCTTTATCATTAGTTGCTATCTTTCTTGACAGATTCTCCATGGTCTTACCTTGGTTAACAACAAGATCTCTCAAAGAAGGTTGATAAGTATTAAAATTGTTACCTGAATTGTTACCTTGGTAGTTGCTTTGGTAGTTGGGCCTCTGTTGGTTCCAACCTTGATTCTGTTGAGGACGGAAATTATTGTTGTTATTAATGAAGTTGATGTCCTCCGGGATCTCTGGACAATTCCTTCGAAAGATGGCCTAAGTTTCCGCATTCTTCACATGTCATGCGAGAGTCTTGAATTTGCATAAGCGCCTTGGGTTGAGGATCTCTATCCTCTAGCTTCTTCATTATAAGGTCCTTTTAGCGATAGCATATCTACTTCTTTAAGCCGGTGCATTCCCTCTTGCGAGATTGATGCTCTTCACTCCAACCTTGGTTGGAAGCCATCTTCTCCACAAGTTACGTGGCGCGAGTTAGTGTAAGTGATAAGAAAGCACAACCACCGCAAAGCATCCATAGTTTCACGAGCACCGAAACAAGCCCATGATAGAAAGTCTGCATCATCAACACCACTTCTCCATCCCATGGTGTGGACATTCTGAAATATAATCTTGAAAACGCCCCATGCTTCGGGGACCGATTCATCATCTTTGTTGTTGAAAATTGGATATCTTCCCTCTTAAGGCATTTGTCTTGCCCACGGGGAAAGAACTTAGCAAGAAAGGTGTGGAACATATATCCCATGTAGTATTCTTATCTTTTTGTAGCATAGAACCATTGCTTGGCCCTTCCCAATAGTGAGAATGGAAAGAGGCGAGCAAGATTGCATCTTCGGATATGTCCTTCATAGTAAATGTCTTTTGCAAATCTCCGAGAAGTGTTGGAGATGAGCACTAGCATCATCATGTGCCTTTACACAAAATTGACTTGCTTGCACCATATTGATGAGCCACGGCTTAAGCTCAAAGCCTTTGTCTCCAACCTCTACCTTTGGCCCAACAAGAATGTTGTCCGTGGTAGGAGCTGAAAATTCATGAAGTGTCTTGGTTGCCATAGCTTCAAATTGAGATGTCAAGTCTTTAGTAACTTGATTAACTTCCGATTCGATGGGTCTTGGTGTCTCGGATGATGATGATGATGTAGGTCTTTGGAGTTTGTCGAGTTTTGCTCTTGCTGCACCTCGATTAATTTTTCGGGATCTTCAACAAAATTTTTGGAAGGTTCTTATTCATACATAAATTTTTCCCCGCATAAAATCAAAACAAAATAGAGAACGAGGGTGAACCCGTTGAGTATGTGATAATGGGTTCTCAATGCATTAGGTGATGTAAAGGGATCTCTCTTATTTCCTTATATGATGTGTTTATAGGATTTTTTTTTGGCTAGCACCCTTTCTAACTAGTAAAGTCGAAATAATACCAACTTAATAGGAGTAACACTTGTCTAAGTTTTGGCTAATACCCTTCCAAACTAGAGAAAGTTTGGAAAGAAGCACTAGAAAAACTTTTGAAGTTTTGAAAACACATTTTGAAATTAAGATATTGACTATGCTCTCTAAACTAGGAAAGTTTTGAAAAACAAAGCCAAGAAAAATTATTTTTTTCTAAATAGACTACGCCTTCCCGACAACGGCGCCGAAAATGCTTGTTGATATTTCTTACACGATCCCAATTAGGAAGGCGAAAAAATATATATGGGATATCTATCTAATCATGTTAGCTTGGATATGGGATTAACCTCATGATCCAACAAAGCGAGAGTTAGGCGGTGTTAGTAGTGGGATGTAACATAGGATCACTATCCATAGTGGAGTTAATCTCACCAGGATATGTACTCAAGGTATACCACTCATTTCTAGGCATTACCTATACACTAGTCTGTCACCCTAGCAATAACGCTCAAAGAAATGCGGGGCATGGTACTCTTGATTGGCCTTGATAAAAGAATGAACATGATATCGCAAGCGCCTACGATAGAAATACCAATTGTAGCACTTCACCGGAGTAATCCGGTATCGTATTTATATTTTACCACGAGGAAGGGAGTCTATGGAAAGGTAGAGAGAAAAGGATGTCTAATGATTTAGATTGTGATTTAGTTATGAGATCATCCACTTTACAAGATGTGTAATGCGAGTTGCCATAAGTATCTAACATTACTCAACGGGATAAGTCATAGGATAAAGATAATTATATAAATGATAAATACCCAAGTCTAAGATCATCATATGCCACTAGAATCATATGAGCTATTAACATGTTATAGAATAGAATAGAATGAATATTCCTAAGATACTCCTAATCATATATGTCAATGAATACTACAATTAGTGCAATACATCTAGCTATCATGGCAAGGTTGGATTACTTCTACACATGGCAAGCATTACCAATGACAAACAAAGACCGAAACTTGTTCATCACCGTAATTATAGGCTCGGCGTGTCCTACATTCGGAGGGTGGATTCCAAAGGACTCAACGGGGCTGTCACTCCCGCGATCTACCACACGGCCCGAATGTAGGGTGCAATTGCAATAAACGCGTTGTATAAACACCACGTTTACACATTGCTTATCACCCACATAGTGATCATCTATATGGATGCTATACAATTCCATGCATAAAATATAAAGCAATCTTACTAAACTAAACATATAATCATAGCAAGCATAAACACATATCAATAAGAATATAATAATTATATAGATCAAAGCCATAACAATTGTATTCTAAATATAAGAGTACTTACAGATTGAATACAAAAGAGAAGTCTCAAGAACGATGATCCTTGCTACTTCTTGACTATCAGGAACTCAAGATGAACTTGATCTTCAACTAGAACTAGCTAGATAGCTAACTACTTCTAGTATGAACTAGGGCTTAGGTCTAGACTTGGCTGGACTAGATGGGTATGAGTTGATGAATGAGTATGATAATGAACTTCTTCTCGGCCGAGGTCACCGGTCTTCTTATATAGTACTTGGCGATGAACGTCAACCCTTGGATCAAACCGACCTTCAAAGAATTGTAGAAACAACCTCAATGTCGGTAGTAAACCGACCTAGAAAGGGGAGGGCGACGGGGGTGGCCCACCCGCGGCCGGCCTAGTTGGCACCGGCGGCCGCCCGGGTGGCATGCCACCTCGCGCTTCCCCGTCTTTTCTCATGTCCTCTGGTATCTTCTAGAATGTTTTAATCCACTTTTTCGGGTTGAGTTGCTTCACGGTTAAGTCTTATCTTCATATGCCTTGTATATTAGGAACTTTCTCCATCTTTCTCTCGCAATTATCTATCAAGTCCCCGGAAAGTCACGAGAATACCAAAACTCGTGGAATTATATTAGTTAGACTCCTAGACTTATGTTTGGTCTTTAACTTGAGCCCTTATTTCATGTTATTTAACTTATAAAATTGTGCTATAACAGGTGTCAACAGGTACAGTGATTGTGCACATGCTCCAACTCCTTATGACCCAAGTGTAATATTGAGAAAAAATCGAAGAATTTCAAGAGACCAATTGAGATATTCTCAAATAATTGGTTCTCTTATGTATTTGGCTAGCGCCACGAGGCTGATATCTCGTTTGCTATGAGCAAACTAAGCCGGTTTGTGTCAAATGGGAGATACTCACCGGAGTGCTCTTGAGAGAGTACTGCGCTATTTGAAAGGTATAATGAGTTATGGCATTCACTTTACCGGGTATCTGAGGGTACTAGAAGGTTATTGTGATGCTAATTGGATTTCTGATGCTGATGAACTGTACGCCACAAGCGGATACGCGTTCCTGCTTGGAGGTGGCGCTGTTTTAAAGTCTTGCAAGCGAGACTATATTAATGAAGTGTACAATGGAAGCGAATCGGCGGCATTGGATACCGGCGAAGCCAAGTGGCCGTGAACTTCTTATGGATTTACCGATTGTTGAAAAACCTATACCGGCTATTTCTATGAACCGTGACAACCAAACTGTGATAACAAAGGTGAACAGTTCTAGGGATAACATGAAGTCCACAAGGCATGTAAAAAGGCGTCTGAAGTCTGTCAGAAAATTGAGAAACTCTGGAGTAATATCATTGGACTATGTCCATACATCTAAGAATCTGGCAGATCAGTTCACTAAGGTTCTGTCACGCAATGTGATAGAAGGTGCCTCGAGGGAGCTTGGCTTGAGACCCATTTGAAGTCATTCCATAGTGGCAACCTGTCCTTTGTGATCGGAGATCCCGTGAATTTGGATGGTGAAACAAGCTAGTGGATGACTGAGGGAGGGACCCCTTAGAATAAAGTTTAGCTCATTTGAGATGCACTGTCTCTCCAATGCTGTAAGGCAGGTTGATTGAGTTCTTAATGTGATCCGAGTGGCTTTATAAAGCAGGGATGTTGTCCTACAGGACATCCTAAAAGGAACACACCTATATGAGTTCGATTGCTAGTCACAATCTATGAGATATGGGTAGTCTCTAGATACTCATGAAAAGGCTAGGAAATGTGACTTATATGCTTCAAATAGAGGGAATGCTCTTTGCAGCCTAGTATCAGCTAAGGGTTCTAGCGAAACTCATGTCACACAAAACTATCAATTCAAGGCTCTGTCCATTGGTCAGTTGTGGTTTACCGTAGCTATTACTCTAGATGGATGTTCAACTTAACAGTCTCCATCGAAACACTGGTATATAAAAGGATTATGGTTCTGAGATCTATCTACATTGTACCCTAGAATTTGGTGGGGATTGTTAGATATAATATGGGCTTGGCCCATTAAATATTTAATAAATCTAATAAAATTCTATGGTCGAATAATGCACAATAAATGATTAATACCATACGAGAAGTTGAAAGGACATTAATTGTTGAGAGGCAGACAGACAGGCGGCAGTGATGATGGGAGTTCATGGAAGTTTCTCCTTCTCCTGTTATTGCTTGTCTCTTCGCTTAAACTTCCGATTGGTCTTTGGCTTGCTCATGGTGGTAACCTACGTGAGGTGGCCTTTGGCCTTTGGTTTGCCAACGCATGGTGGCCTTTGGCCTTTCGATTCCTACGTATGGTGGCATTGGCCTTTGGCCTTTGGTTTCCTACGCATGGTGGCCTTCTTGGTGGACTTTGGCTTTTGCCTTCCAACGTTGGGCACTTGGACTTGGCTGTTGGCTCACCTTGGCAAAGGATAAAAAGTCCTTGTCAACCTTCATTTGTGCTTTAATCGAACAACCACATTCCAGCAGCACTTGAGTTCTTCCCGCTCTGTCTCCTGCGCGCACAAGAGATGGAAGAGTAGGCCTCCGAAACGTCTCCCTTCATCGAGTTCACCTACTCGGTGGAGATCGGCGATCACGTTTTTGGAGAGTGTCGCGAGTGCGGCACGACTACCGCTTCTTCCTCTTCTTCCCGGTGTTCTTGGCTCAAGCGGAGGTCGCGGGAATTGGCACTGCAACACCTCTGCACGGCACCGATCGGGACGACTACATCAACAAAGCACCATGGCATTTTTGGGTGCTTCCGGCTCTGCCGCAGGGTATGATTTCGCAAAGCGTCTCGCTGATTTTATTGTCAATATCACAATCTTTCTGGTTAGTGTTAACAGCATGATAGACATGTTTTATTTGAGCGATATCACTTGTCATACCTTGCTGGTTAGCTCTAAAATAATATCCGTGATGATGTTGATTATGTTTTGTCTAGACAAGCGCATATATGACATCATGATCTTCTTGCTTACGTCATTTTTATGGATTAAATAAAACTTGAATTTGCCTAAATTTCTAACAAGTTCTCTATATCATTGTTGGTTCAAAATCCCCACATACTGTCGGATTTTGAACCGGCAGTGCCAAAGCGGCAGTGATATGACTTGCTACAGTGCCACCCGGCAGTGATAAGCTTTAAAAAAATTTAAAAAATGAGTCACAATCTCTTCTTTTGATAATGTTCATGTCCGTTCGTATTTGGTAATCCTCTTCCATCCCAAATTCCAAATCTGTGTTATTATGAAATAAAAATGACTGAAATCCAATGTAATACACACTAAATGAACGAAAACTCCCACTTGATTACTAACACGGCATTATATAATCCATGGTGAACTTGAGAGCATGCATGCTGCATGCAGAGCATGCTCCGATCCAATCACATGATGCTGGACGCCACCGATGGGTCGTCGTTGCTGAAGGTCCGGTAGCCCCTGTACCACTACATGGCGGCGGCAAGGGCCGAACGGTCGTGCCATACACCCTGCCGCAGCAGGAGCACCTGCAGCTGTCGTAGTAACCCTGGTAGCATGGTGCGCAGCACGGGCACCGACATGGCCCCACCTGCGGCCCTGGCCATGACAGGAACCCCACCGTGGGTATCACATACTCCATCACTGGCTGCTGATCCAGTAGCCGCCCCTGGCATGATGGCATCCACGGCGGCAGCGGTGGCCTCTCCTACACAGGCAACGGCAGTGGTGGATGTTGTGGTTGCTGCATGGGCAGGTGCATCGGTTTCATCTCCTTGTGTGGTGCCGACATCGGCGGCTGCAGCTCTACTTTGGGTGGCATCTCCTCAACGTAGTGCGGCTGGGGCATCATCGCAGATATGTTGGAGCACGAAGTTTAGGGCAATTGTGGTTAGCCTCTGTTTCAGCATCGTTATATCCTCTCAAGATAGAGCAGAGCATGGACCAAGAAATTCTTGTAGTTTAGCTGTGGGTTCCTTGAACTGGTGTATATATACATAGAATATATGGAAAGCTTCATCCACAAGCTAGAGGTACAATGTTCTTGGTTGCACGCCATTTAGTTTTGATAAATAAGCCCATAAAGGGCTTTAAAGGCCCCAAAGTTAGCAAGAACGTCAATGTGGCGTCAGTGGTAGCTCATACCCCACGTGGCCAGAAAAATGTACAATTTTCCCTCTACTGAATGGAGTGCCATCCATAGCATCTGCTTCTACAGACTGCCTCCCTGTTGTACACTGTATATATAAGAAACATCTGACCTGTTTGCGTCGTGAATAAGAGCACAACACCAGCAGCAGTTCAAAGTTCAAACAAAGGCGTGCGAAGCATTGGGAAGTGCGGATGCCTGTCGAAGTATTTTATGGTTCCAAATGCCGTCTTCTTGCAAGACCACAATGGGCCCAAGCAAGGGGTTAAGGCATCTCCAGCTTATTCTGTTGGAAGCTCCTGCTCGGAATCCTTGACCACATTATGATATAGGGGTATAGGTTTGGCGGCAGCTCTAGAGTTTTTCTAAATCGAACGGTCTTTGGATGATTCGTTTTATTTGCTAGTATTACGTTTTGTGTCAAGCTGTAAGCAATTATCCACTGCGTGTGTGGCCCTTATTCTGATGAGACTCTCTTTGATCAGTGGACTTACAGTACTAAGGAGAAACTGCTAATTTCTTTAAAAGCATATCAGTTTTTTGTGTGGTTTGGCCTCCTCCCCCCAGCCCGGCGCACCCCCGCCCTTGAGAATCTAACATCTTTATTAGTGGAAGGCAAAGGCAGGTATGATGTATAGTTCTGTTTTGGGCTCCTTGAACTGGTGTATATATAGGATACAGAAAGCTTCATCCACAAGCTAGGCTCCATTTTTTAGGCTGTGTGTCATTTAATTTGGACGAATAAGACCAAAAGTTAGCGTAAACATCAATGTGGCGCTAATGGTACCTCATCTCCATGTGGCCATATAAATGTTCAATTTTGCCCATTACTTAAGGGAGTGCCATCTATAGCATATCTGCTTCTACAGACCGCTTCCTAGCTTTACGCCATGCCTACATAAGAGAGACATGACATGATGTTTTGCAGCATCAAAAAGACCACAACAGCAGCGGCAGCTGAAAGTTCAAACAAAGGCTTGGGAAGCATGGGGAAGTGTGGAAGCCTGTGGAAGTATTCTGCTGTTCTAGACGCCGAGTCTTCTTGCAGGATCGCCGATCGCACTTTCCATGAGCAAGGACTTAAGCCAAGTCCAGCTTCTTCTGTTTGAAGCTGCTGCTCAGTATTCTTGTCATCTTTATGCTATATAGTAGTATAGATCAGGTGGCAGCTGTAGCTATGTGCAAAGTCCAACTGTGTCTGTAGATGGTTCGTTTTATTTGCAGATAACAACCCTTGGACTTTTATTGACACTGAAGAATTTTCTTACTACATGTCAATGGGTGATTTAAATTTTCTCTCTCAGATGAATAATCAGAAAAAGTCTCTAAGAGATCTGCATGTAAGGGCGGTTTCACTTTCTATATAGCTAGTAAAATATGCGTGAAGATAGCCAAGTTTTTTGTACTTCAGCTTTCGCCTACTTAAACTGGGTGTCTTCCTAGGTACACGCTAACACATGCATAGTGCTGTGACACACGCTAGCTTCACACATGTGCAGCCGTATTTTATTTTACTTTATTTTATTTCATTTTATATAACATGCATTTGTATACTTATGCAGCACATTTTAGAACTAATACATTGTTATTTGTATTTATCCTATTATAATTTTTAATTTAAAATGATGTAGGGGACTACTTCGTGTTAGGCTGACAACTTTATAACTTTTATAATGTAACAAACTGATATGTATCATCACATAATGACATGTACCTGCGTGATAGTTGAACTTATTACATATACTTATGCAGCACATTTTAGTGACAGGTAGTAGATCCAATTTAATTTTAACAACACGTAAACACACTACTACAAAAATGATTATGCAAAACACACCCCAAAAACTTAACCGTGGCCGGCATTTTTAGGAGGCGGGCATTTTTTAGGAGGCGGGCATTTTTTATTTTCAGTGGCGGGCATCCTAACGTGCCCGCTACTGAAAATAATAGCCCTGCTCGAGGCCCAGGCGAAAGCCCATCTCTACTCCCCTACCGAGTTCATATATAAACCAGCCCTTGCTCCTGCGCTAACCCTAACCCATTCCCTCCGCCCCTCTCTACCGGCCATCAGCCGCAGCCGCCCCTTCATCTCCACTCCTCTTCCACGACCCGCGACGCGAGCATCCCTCCCGTCGTGAGCGTGCGGCGCGCGCCTCCCTCCCGTCGCCGGCTCTCCCTTTCCCTCCCCTTCCTCTACCCACGGATCCCTCTCCCAGCGCTGCCGTCTCCCTCTTCTCCTTCTGCCTCTTCTCTAGGCGCCGCGACAAGGAGCAGCCACGGCAGCGCTAGGCTACGGCGGCGCTGTGAAGGGTGGGCCACGACGGCGCGTCGAAGGGTGGGCCACGGCAGCATGGATCTCCGACTTAGGAGCGGCGGCGCTCTCCTCCTCCAACGGCGGTTGTGGCTCCTTCCCCTTCTTCTCACCTAGCAGGCGGCGGCATCTAGCCTCCTCCACGGCGACGGCGGTTCCCGGATCCACGATGGCGGCGACTTGATCCAGCGGGCGGGCCGGGGTGTCACGGCCTCCCCTTCCTCCCTCTCCCCTACGGCGGTGCGATGGGTTGGAGCTGCACTGGATCGACGGCGGCGAGCCTCCTCCATGACGACGGCGGCGCGCGAGATCCACGGCGGCGATGACTCGATCCAGCGGTGGGCCGGTGGGCATGGCGGGCTCCCCCTTCCTCCTTCTCCCTCGGCGGTGCGATGGGTTGGAGCTGCAGCGGATCGACGGCGGCTGCAGGATCCAAGTCCAAAGCGGTCCGGATCCAAGCCCGTGTGGGCATTTTTCTTTTATTTGTTTTTTCGGGCGATTAACCATGGCGGGCGTTTTTGCCCACCACCGTGCTCCACGGATTTACCGTGACCATAGTTGTGTGACAGGTTCGTTTGGCCGCCACGCAAAATGTTTTTCGCACGCAATGCAAAAACGATTCCTATAGTAGTGCATAATTTTATGAAGATGACTTGTTGGCATTTCATTCTTAGAAAAGTGTTAATTGCAAGGTAATAGGGGTACTGTAGAAAAAGCCCTCGAACTGGTGTGTGTATAGGATGCATAGCTTCCTCCAAAAGACTTCTAGTACTATTAGGGCAGTCCCAATGGTAAATTAATTGTAGTTTCTATCCCAATTAAATGAGGTGCCACCTAAGCAAAATGCTAACATGCCAGTCTATTTAATGAGGAAAGAGAATCAAAATCGTAGAAATCGTTTCTTAAGGTAGAAACGATGTCCTCCCTTGACCCGAGGTACCAAGAAACGATGAAATCTCCGTTGGGAGGAAACCACCCATTTCTGCCGCGCCCGCTTCATGCTTTGCCGCCGCCACGTGCTAGCCTCTTTGGCCGGGCGCTCAAGATCTCTAGTTTGGTTTTGGATAATTTGTGACACCTAAGGACTAATCTCTCGATGCTAAGTGTTTGACTAGATTAGAGATTAATTGGTCATGTCAAGCTTGGAGCATGCTGATCATGGCGGATGGATCAAGGTGATCCAAAAGATGATTAAGCGTCTAACTTGATGAAGTTTGAGGATCAAATGGGCTCAAGGCAAAGGTATAATGATAGGGCCATTTGATTTTGCACACAAGAGACCATAGAGAGTGTGAGTGATTATAGGATCGATAAGCGATACTATAAAGAGGGAAATTTATCGTACATATCGGTCCTCCGGTGCCTTTAGGTTCAAAATTCATATGCATGCATTCTAACCTAGAGAGCTAACTCCGTACTTGATGGAAATGGTTTTCAAAATGCTAACACAAGTGCTCGAGGTGTTATTCGACGTGTTTGCAACAAGAATCAAGTGACGGAAGCTGGTTTGGAGCAAAGGCGAAGGAATGATAACACAACGACGGATTTTCGCAGCTCAAAGCCGGCCGGGACCTGCGACCGGACTCGTGACGGACGCATGGGTTTTGACCGGGCGGTGCGGTCGAAGGATCCGGTCGGTTCCGATAAGCATGTTTTTCGGGCGAATCCACGATCGACCGGACGCACCGCATCGGAAGCTCGGCCGGACGCGACCCACCGGAAGCTCGACCCGGGCGCACTCGCCAGGGGGTCAGCGGCGTGTCGGCCAAAGCTTGTCGGGTCTAACCGGACTCGTCGACCGGACGCGCCTGGGCGGGTCCGGTCGGAGCGTCGGTCGCGCCGAATTGCGTTTTTCACCCCAACGGTTGTATTTCGTGGTGGGGGGTATTTATACCCCATTGGCCGGCTTGTGCTCTCTCTCTTGGTCATTTGAATCACTCCTAACATCCTAGAGCTGAGCAACAAGCCCTCCCCTCTCTCAACCTTGATTGTGAGCTTCATTCTTGAGAGAAGTGGACATCCAGGTGCATTTACATCGAGTTCTTGCATCTAGAGGCACTTGGGGATCGTTGTGAGCCGGTTGGTTTCCTTTTGCTCCTGGAGACACCGCTCCTACCCGGCTTGGTGAATTGGTGGAGGCGTTGGCAAGAGAAGGTGATTGTTCTTGGCCACCTCCGGTGATTGTAAAGAGGATCACGCATTCCTCGTCGGGAAGACGAAGTTGCAAGTAATACATTGCTCGTGTCTTGGGTACGTCACTTGTGAGTGGTGGCTTGGAGCTAGCAAGTGCACCGCCTAGCTCAAGCACCATCCTTGTGTTGGTCGGCACAATCGGAGACTAGCTTGTCGGTGTACAAGTGAACTCCGGGTCAACACATCGACGTGTCTCTTGTCTCCTTGGTGATTGGCTTAATCTTCATATTGTGTTTGCTCATCATCGACATCGGTGATTGGTTCATTGCCTCTACACGTCGGTATATCGAGTTCACCGCTCTAGTATTTACTTCCTAGTTTACTTTGTGTAGAGAGCTAGCTTTTGCTTGTTTAGTTGTTCTTGCTAGCCTAAGGATCGTATTTAGGATTGCTCACTAGTTAGAGTAGTGACATAGCAATTGTGTGACATAGAGACTATAGATTATATCTAGAATTGTCACTAGAAGGCTTGCAAGACAATAGAGCTAGTGTAAACCGCTTTTACACCTTTTGTTATACTAATCGGTTTGTTAATTCGAGCTTGTAGAAAATTTTTATAGGCTATTCACCCCCCCTCTAGCCATCTAGGACCTTTCAAGTGGTATCGGAGCCATGGTCGCCGTTTTACAAGGCTTAACAACCTTCGATGTGAAGTATGGCTCATGTTGTGTTCAATCATGTTGGGGGAAAGCCTCCGTTCTTCGATGGGGTCAAGAATTTTGACTATTGGAAGAGAACCATGAGGATGTACTTGGGATCAATCAATGACCAAGTATGGGATGTGACCGAGAAGGATTTTGTCATCCTTGATCCAACCAACCTCACTCCCACCGACAAGTCAAACAAGCAATGCAACACCATGGCATTGAACACATTGTACAATGGCATGGATGTCAAAGTGTTTGAAGGCATCAAGGATCTTGAGAAGGCAAGTGAAGTGTGGGAGAAGCTATGTGAGACTTATGATGGCACAAAGGTGGTGAAAAGTGCCAAATTGTATGTGCTCAAGAGTGAGTTTGAGAACTTCAAGATGAAGAAAGATGAGAGCATACTGGACACATTCCATAGGCTACAAGTGATTGTGAATGATCTCAAGGCTTTGGGTGTGAAGACTTTGGATCGTGACTTTGGGCACAAATTCTTGATGTATTTGCCCAAGAGATTCATGATGTTGAGGAAGATATTGTTTAGAGGAGCATTGGACACCATGACACCTAGTGATTTGCTTGGTGAAGTGTTGACCGATGAGCAATGTGATGGAATGGAAGATGATGAGGAGAAGGAAGATGACAAGAACAAGAAGGTTGTGGCATTCAAGGCCGCCTCCACATCATCCAAGGCTAAGGGCAAGTCCAAGGCACAAGAAGAAGTTGATGAGGAGATTGATCTAGATGAGGTTGATCAAGAGTTTGCTATGTTTGTGAGGAAATTTAGCAAAGTCTTGAAGAACAAGAAGATGGGACAAGGCTCAAGAAGAAGAAATGATTCATCCAAGGGAAATGAAGAGCCAAGAAAGTGCTTTGAATGCGATAGCCCTTACCATGTCATTGCTGAATGCCCAATCAAGAAAGAAAAAGACAAGATGAAGGGGTACAAGAGTGACAAGACAAACAAGAAGAGCAAGACCATGACATTCAAGAAGACAAATGATGGTGCTTTTGTTTTCTCTTGGGATAGTGATGGCTCCTCCAATGAAGAGGAAGACAAGGCCAAGGCAATGAGTGCAATTGGCCAACACAAGAAGCCATCTCTCTTCGATTCATCTCCATCATGCTTCATGGCTAAGACCACTAAGGTATCATTGCATGAGCATGAAGAACTAAGCGATAATGAAGTAAAATATGATGATAGTGATGATGATGATGAAATCTATGAACCAACTAAGGAAGATCTTCTTGAGATGCTTAAGCAAACCCATATCATGCTTAAGACTAAGGACAAGGAATGTAGAACTTTGCAAAAGAGTGTGAAAACTCTTAAACAAAGTTTTAGTGAGCTAGAGGCCACGCATGAGGGTCTAAAGGAAGACCATGGGGAACTTGAGCTAGCTCATACAAGGCTTCAAAAAGCCCATGCCTTGCTCTTAGAGAAGAATGATAAGGCCAGTTTAATCATCAAAAAGGATGTTGGTTCAACATGTGACATCATAGATGAACCATTCTTGGTTGATGTTGAAGAACCATCCATTCCTTCCACATCCACATCAACCCACTCTATTTCTACTAGTAGTGATGAAGTGATTTTAGATTCATCATTGTTAGTTGAGAATGAGACTCTCAAAAGAGAGGTGGATGAGCTCACCCACGCTTTGGGTAAGGCATATCGTGGGGATGCCCGCTTGCTAAAGTGCTTGGGTAGCCAATGGTTTTCCCTTAACAAGGAAGGCTTAGGCTATGTCCCCAAGAAAGGCAAGAAGGCTTTTGCTACTCCAAAGCCTAGCATTGTGAAGAGCAATGGTGCTTATTGCAATAGATGCAAGCAAGTGGGGCATCAAGAGCAAAAATGTGCTAAAATGAACAACAACAAGAAGAAATCAAGCAAAGTGCATTCCATTCATTTTGATTCTTGTTATTTGCTTACCAAGGGTGAGAAAGGTGTCAAGGCAAAGTTTATTGGTACACCAATTGTTGGCCCAAAGAAGAAGGCTATTTGGATGCCAAAGGCTTTGGTTGCTAACCTCTAAGGACCCAAGCAAAGATGGGTACCTAAATTCTATTGATTTGCTTATAGGTGAATTACAAGACCGGAGGAAGGCATTGGATACTTGATAGTAGGTGCACTCAACACATGACCGGTGATGCAAGAAAGTTCACCTCTATTGATTCAAGTCGAGAAAATGGCAAGCCTATTACATTTGGTGATAGCAAAAGTGGCAAGATACAAGATCTTGGAAGAATTGCAATAACCAATGATATGAGCATCTCAAATGTGGCACTAGTTGATATCTTGAAGTACAATTTGCTTTCGATGGCACAAATTTGTGATCTTAGTTACAAGTGCATCTTTGGTGAAGATGGTGTTGAAGTGATAAGTGCAAAAGATTCAAGCTTGATCTTCAAGGGCTTTAGGTTTGAGAATCTCTATCTTGTGGATTTTGATGCAAGTGAGACACAAATTAGTACATGCTTGATCTCTCAATCTAGTATGGGTTGGTTATGGCATAGAAGACTTGGTCATGTTGGTATGAAGCAACTCAACAAATTAGTGAAGCATGATCTTGTGAGAGGCTTGAAAGATGTTCATTTTGAGAAGGACAAGCTATGTAGTGCATGTCAAGCCAGAAAGCAAGTGGGCAACACACATCCTAAGAAGAGCTTCATGAGCACTTGCAAGCCATTTGACTTGATACACATTGACTTGTTTGGACCAACCACATACACAAGCATTGGTGGCAACAAGTATGGATTTGTGATTGTGGATGATTATACAAGATTCACTTGGGGGTTCTTTCTCAATGACAAGAGTGATGTTTATTCAATCTTCAAGACATTTCTCAAAAGGGTGCACAATGAATTTGATATCATAGTCAAGAAAGTGAGAAGTGATAATGGAAGTGAGTTCAAGAACACAAGAGTTGATGAGCTTTGTGATGATTATGGGATTATGCATCAACTTTCGGCCAAGTACACACCACAATCCAATGGCCTAGTTGAAAGGAAGAATAGGACTCTCATTGAAATGGCAAGGTCTATGCTTAGTGAATACAATGTGAGTCAATCATTTTGGGCCGAAGCAATCAACACCGCATGCCACTACATCAATAGATTGTATTGCCATCCCATGATGAACAAGACACCTTATGAGTTATTGAATGGAAGAAAGCCAACCATTGCATACTTTAGAGTATTTGGATGCAAATGCTATATCTTGAAGAAGGGTGCAAGACTTGGTAAATTTGACAAGAGATGTGATGAAGGGTTTCTAGTTGGTTATTCCACTACAAGCAAAGCAAATAGAGTGTGGAACAACTCAAGTGGTCAACTAGAAGAAGTCCATGATGTTGAATTTGATGAAACCAATGGGTCCCAAGATGAAGATGAGAATCTCAATGATGTTAGTGGAACTCAATTGGTAGATGCCATGAAGGGTATGGACATTGGTGATATTAGGCCAACTCAAGTTGATGATGATGACAAAGAAGAAGCGCAACCAACTCAAGCTAGTGGTGCTCAATTGCAAGTTCAACGAGCTAGTACATCATCTCATGACACTTCAAGTGATCAACCAAGCAAAAGCAATCAAGCCCCAATACTTTAAAGCTCAAGTGTTGCTAGAGATCATCCAATTGATCAAATTATTGGTGATATTGCAAGTGGAGTGCAAACAAGAGGAAGACTAGCGGCATTTTGTGAGCATTTTGCCTTTGTGTCACAAGAAGAGCCGGAAAAGATTGATGGTGCATTGAAAGATGAAGAATGGGTCATTGCAATGCAAGAGGAGCTAAACAACTTTGATAGAAACAAAGTGTGGGAATTGGTGGAAAGGCCAAAAGACTACAATGTCATTGGAACCAAATGGGTTTTCAAGAACAAGCAAGATGAAGATGGCATTGTTGTGAGAAACAAAGCAAGACTTGTTGCACAAGGTTACACTCAAGTAGAGGGTCTTGACTTTGGTGAAACGTATGCTCTCGGTTGCAAGATTAGAGGCAATTAGAATTCTATTAGCCTATGCATGTGCCCACAACATCAAGCTCTATCAAATGAATGTCAAGAGTGCTTTTCTCAATGGATTCATCAATGAGCTAGTGTATGTTGAACAATCTCCCGGTTTTGAAGATTATCATCATCCCAGCCATGTGTACAAGTTGAACAAGGCACTCTATGGGTTGAAGCAAGCACCTAGAGCATGGTATGAGAGGTTGAGAGACTTTCTACTCAAGAAGGGTTTCAAGATGGGCAAAGTTGACACTACTCTCTTCACCAAGAAGATTGGCAATGATTTGTTTGTCATGCAAATATATGTTGATGATATCATCTTTGGATCAACAAATCAAGACTATTGTGAAGACTTTGGCAAGATGATGGCAAAAGAGTTCGAAATGTCTATGCTTGGTGAACTCACATACTTCCTTGGTCTACAAATCAAGCAAATGAAGAATGGCACATTCATTAGTCAAGGCAAGTATATAAGGGACATGATCAAGAAGTTTGGATTGCAAGATGCAAAGGGCATCAATACACCAATGGGTACTAGTGGATCATTGGACAATGATGTATATGGCAATATGGTTGATCAAAAGTTGTATCGGTCATTGATTGGAAGTTTACTCTATGTGACCGCTTCTAGGCCCGATGTGATGTTTAGTGTTGGCAAGTGTGCACGGTTTCAATCCTCACCTAGAGAGAGTCATCTCATGGCATCCAAGAGAATCTTGAGGTATTTGAAGCACACTCAAAATGTTGGGCTATGGTATCCCAAGGGGTCAAACTTTGAGCTTATTGGATATTCGGACTCCGACTTTGGGGGATGCAAGGTTGATAGAAGAAGTACAAGTGGCACTTGTCAATTCCTTGGAAGATCTCTGGTGTCATGGTCATCAAAGAAGCAAACCGGTGTGACACTTTCAACCGCCGAGGCCGAATACATTAGTGCCGGTAGTTGTTGTGCACAATTGCTATGGATGAAATCAACTTTGAAGGATTATGGTTTTGATTTCCATCATGTGCCTTTGTATTGTGACAATGATAGTGCTTGCAAGATGACACAAAACCCGGTCCAACATACAAGAACCAAGCACATTGACATAAGGCATCACTTCATAAGAGACCATCAACAAAAGGGTGACATTGCTATTCATCCAATTGGCACCGAAGATCAACATGCCGATATCTTTACCAAGCCACTAGATGAGAAGAGGTTTTGCAAGCTAAGAAATGAGTTGAACATTCTTGATTTCTCCAACATGAGTTGAATGCACCTCACACCTATGACATGCCTCTCCTTCGAGCAAAGCAAAGGTGAAATTGTTTGACATGTCATTCATGATATCTAAGGACTTGTTAGAACATATAGACATATAACTTGTGCCTTAGGAAGCATTCATTGAAAATCAATGAATTTCAATGTATGTATGCCATCACTATTGCTATTTATGCTTGCTTGATCTAGTGATGACATATGACATGTTTATGGGCTTGCAATCTCAAGTGTTGAATTTGGTTATCTTTTCACACATATACTTCAACATAGGCAAGATAACCCTTGTCATGAGGTGTGAGGAAGCTTGTCTTTGGTTCAAACTGAAATATATGTTTGGCAAGCATACCAAATTTGACCAAATTTGAGCACTATTCTTTCCTCCATAACACAACATGGTCGTACCTTTTGTGGAAATTGTCGACAAAAGGGGAGAGATTAGTGCATGAAAGGTTTTGAAAAATTTAAAAATTCCACATGTTTTTGAAGCAAAATCTTTCAAAGTGGTCTCAAGTGGTTCACACAAGTAGGGGGAGCAAGCTCATAGACAATTTGTTGCATTTGTTTATGCACTAACATATGACTTGCTCATTGCACATGAATTTAAAATTTCATATATACATGCTTGTGTGGTGTATGCTAGTATCATAATTACAAGTGGTTGATCAACTAGCATGCATAGGAGCTAGCTAGATTTTCTAAAATTCCGCTCTTAATTCAAGTACCTTGCTTATAATATGATCTCACGTGGTACTTTGAGTTTTGATGAAAATCTAGTTACTCTTGATGCTTTTATGGTGAAAATGGCGCAACTCCGATTGGTATCACGCTTCAAAGGTCCATTTCTTTCACCTTAAGCATCATTTTAGTAACATAGCTCACCCTTAATTTCAATATTCATACATGTATGCAAAGCTACACTCCAAACCCTTGGCATACATGTAGGGGGAGCTCATGCTACCAAAAACCGAACTATGATGTTTGTCCAATCCTATGATTGTAAGCAAAATGCTTGGACAACCATGATATGTTCAAAAACATTAATCATAAAACCTTTATGCGGGTTGTCACCAATTACCAAAAAGGGGGAGATTGAAGATCTCTAGTTTGGTTTTGGATAATTTTTGACACCTAAGGACTAATCTCTCGATGCTAAGTGTTTGACTAGATTAGAGATTGGTCATGTCAAGCTTGGAGCATGGTGATCATGGAGGATGGATCAAGGTGATCCAAAAGATGATTAAGCGTCCAACTTGATGAAGTTTGAGGATCAAATGGGCTCAAGGCAAAGGTATAATGATAGGGCCATTTGATTTTGCACTCAAGACACCATAGAGGGTGTGAGTGATTATAGGATCGATAAGCCGTACTATAAAGAGGGGAAATTTATCGTACATATCGGTCCTCCAGTGCCTTTAGGTTCAAAATTCATATGCATGCATTCTAACCTAGAGAGCTAACTCCGTACTTGATGGAAATGGTTTTCAAAATGCTAACACAAGTGCTCGAGGTGTTCTTCGACGTGTTGGCAACAAGAAACAAGTGACGGAAGCTGGTTTGGAGCAAAGGCGAAGGAACGACAACACAACGACGGATTTTCGCAGCTCAGAGCCGACCGGACCCTGCGACCGGACTCGTGACCGGACGCATGGGTTTTGACCGGACGGTCCGGTCGAAGGATCCGGTCGAAGTTCCAGTAAGCATGTTTTTCAGGCCGAATCCCTGGATCGACCGGACGCACCCACCGGAAGCTCTGACCGGACGCACTCAGCAGGGGTCAGCAGCGTGTCAGCCAGGCTTGTCGGGTCTGACCGGACTCGTCGACCGGACGCTCTGGCGGGTCCGGTCGGAGCGTCCGGTCGGCCCGCAGGAATTGCAGTTTTCACCCCAACGGTTGTATTTCGTGGTGGGGGGTATTTATACCCCATTGGCCGGCTTGTGCTCTCTCTCTTGGTCATTTGAATCACTCCTAACATCCTAGAGCTGAGCAACAAGCCCTCCCCTCCCTCAATCTTGATTGTGAGCTTCATTCTTGAGAGAAGTGGACATCCAAGTGCATTTGCATCGAGTTCTTGCATCTAGAGGCACTTGGGGATCGTTGTGAGCCGGTTGGTTTCCTTTTGCTCTTGGAGACACCGCTCCTAGCCGGCTTGGTGAATTGGTGGAGGCGTTGGCAGGAGAAGGTGATTGTTCTTGGCCACCTCCGGTGATTGTAAAGAGGATCACGCATTCCTCGTCGGGAAGACGAAGTTGCAAGTAATATATTGCTCATGTCTTGGGTACCTCACTTGTGAGTGGTGGCTTGGAGCTAGCAAGTGCACCGCCTAGCTCAAGCACCATCCTTATGTTGGTCGGCACAAACGGAGACTAGCTTGTTGGTGTACAAGTGAACTCCGGGTCAACACATCGACGTGTCTCTTGTCTCCTTGGTGATTGGCTTAATCTTCATATTGTGTTTGCTCATTCTCGACATCGGTGATTGGTTCATTGCCTCTACACGTCGGTATATCGAGTTCACCGCTCTAGTATTTACTTCCTACTTTACTTTGTGTAGAGAGCTAGCTTTTGCTTGTTTAGTTGTTCTTGCTAGCCTAAGGATCGTATTTAGGATTGCTCACTAGTTAGAGTAGTGACATAGAGACTATAGATTATATCTAGAATTGTCACTAGAAGGCTTGCAAGACAATAGAGCTAGTGCAAACCGCTTTTACGCCTTTTGTTATACTAATCGGTTTGTTAATTCGAGCTTGTAGAAAATTTTTATAGGCTATTCACCCCCCTCTAGCCATCTAGGACCTTTCACGCTCGCCGCCGCCACCGCCCCGCCGCCCGCCCAGCTTCGGCCGCTGCTGCTTCCGCTCACGCCGGCCGTGTCCACTCGCCCCGCTGGCCGGCGCACTCACTAGCCGGGCACTCGCCGGCCACCGGCGCCGCCGCGCCCGCAGGCCGCCGTGCTTGCTCGCTGCGCTCACTTATGCCGCTCACATGCTGGCCGCGGCGTGCTATACCGCGACAGTTGCCGCCCCTACGCCGCCGCCGCATGCGCTCTTTCCTTCTTCGCGTGTGTGTGGTTGGGATAGAACGAGAGGAGAGAGAGAGTCTTTCTTCTTCACTTGCGGTTGAGGACTTGAGGGAGCAGCGGATAATGGGAGAGGAATAAAAAAGGATTAATATTTATTACACTAAGACACCATCCATTGTGAGGGATAGTTTATAAGTAAATTTTTTCTCTTGGAAGCTGCGCATAGTTTCATCCATTGGGACTGCCCTTAAGTGCCGGTGAAGTTAGCCATAATGTTTTAGGTTGGGCGCCCTTTAATTTGGATACACCTAGAATGATCCTTATTAGCCCAAACTTTGGCCACGTGTATTGAAAGAAGTGTCCCAATTAAAGGCCATTGCCAGAACGCCAATGTGGCACCGATGGTAGGTCCCCAAGCCACGTGGACACATAAATGTGCAATTTTCCCCTTTATTTAAGGGAGTGCCATGCATTGCATCTCCTTCTAGAGACAATTTCACTGTTTTACACTAGGTATACAGGAAAGACCTGACCTATCTGTGGCATGTATAAGACCACAATAACAGCAGCAGTTCATCAAGCTAAATTTGTACCGGTTGTTTGTATGGTGCCACAATTTTAAGTTGCATTATTGACTTGCTATCAGAGAGCAGTGGTCAAAGGCTTGGGAAGCATAGGGAAGTATGGATGCTTGTGCGACTAGTTTTTAGTTTGTCAGCACAGAGTTAGGTTCAGTGTTTTCTACTCTTGTTGTGTAACCATAAGAATCTCAAGCTTCTTTTTGAGGTGGCTATTGCCAAGTCCTAGTCTTCACTTTCTACTGTATGTGGGATTCTCCTAGTGTTTTTGTTTTCAAAATTTAGTGAGGGTTTCCATGTGCTTGACTAGTGGTCATGTTTTTTTGATGAAGCTATTGCCATGTCCTAACCTCATAGTGAGGGTTTCCATGTGCTAGACTAGTGGTCATGGTTTTTTACTATTTAAAAACTCTAGGAGAATTCCACCATTTTGGTAGTGAGCGCTGTTGGTTGAGCAGCTCAAGTGTTGCTGGAAATCTAACCATCGTCTTGCACTGTTGGTACTTTACACACTGCAGCTGTTGAACCCTCCGCCAACTCTAGGAACAGCAAACAGTTGCCAACAAAACCACAGCAGCAGCTGCTGCAAAAGCCATTTGATTTTTGCAAAAACCCCACATTATATTTCCATAATAAAGGCATACACGCTGAATTATGCTGTTACATTACTTTTACGAGCTGTAACTAACATACCTTTTATTCACAAAGGAGGCAATCAGCTGACCAGGCACTATCTGGAATCAATGAAGAAAGAAGTTAAGGAGATGCTGCTATGTTCGTGGAAAGCATATCAATGATATGCAGAACAGCATATGATCCAACAGCTATATATATATGATCGAGGCATTTGTCTGCCCAGTACTCTGATCTCAGCCTCACAATACCACAAACATCATATGGTTTATCTGCCTAACTTTGTACTAGTTCGTTTTTGTGGGACACAGAACCATCAATCATATTAATTAACGGTATAACCTGAACCAAATACAAGTGGTTTCAATTTTGTTTTGGTTTGATTTCCACTACTCATTACCTCGTGTTCTGCGGTAACTGGGAAGTAGGAGTATTTATCAAACTGTCTGCAATCCGTGCGTAGCAGCAAGATAGCTAGTTGATTTAACAGAGGAAGAGTAGTGATGTGTTCACTTACTTTTTGTGAGATGATCAAAAGACACTAGAGATAATGACCCATAGAGTACAATGTACAAACGAGTGGGCATATTTCTCCTTTTTATGATTCCACGGTCCTGACTTTAGCACAAGAATAAGATCCTGTTTGTGGTGAACACTGAACATAGCCGTGTGATAAAAAATTTGCTATGGCCAATGAGATGTGGATAGTAAGATCATATATTCAGGTCTGCGCTTTACAATCATCGAGAGAATGAAGAAAAATATGCAACCCTGCCTAATTAAAATTTATTTTCCTACGAGACATGCACAATCAACTCATCATGTCCATTCCGTATCCATCTCCCATCCATGGTTAATTCCCAACCTGTGATCACTGTTTAATGTACAAACGCTTGTTGCCAAAAAGCCTTTTTACCCACCTGTCCTAGTTCTAGCACGAAGTTTAGGACAGAACCTGCTAAAACCTGCTGGAGAAGCACGTCATGGATGTGACAATCTTTGGTTTCTTCATCAGTTTCAGCATCGTCATATCCTCTCAAGATAGAACAGAGCACCAAGGAACTTCTCTTTGACCTACGCCTCACACAAAAACACACCGTTGCTAATTTTTTTCACAGTTTATTACATGCCTTTGATGTCATAATCATGTGGAATGATAACTCTTGGACTATCCAATGTTCGTACTATGATTGTCTTACACTCGTACTACATGGCCATTGGTGATTTAAAATTTGACGTTTGTCTTAGATAAATAATAAAAAAAGGAATCAATACAAATGATGCTTCATGAAGAAAGGAAATGTCCAACAGACATGCCAGTTGCAGCATTCTAGTGCACCAGTTTTCTTTTCGATATGGCAATTGGTGAAGGCAGGTATCAGGTATAGCTTAGTTTTGGGCTCATTGAACTGGTGCATATATGGACAGCTTCAACCACAAGCTATGCACAATTTTTTAGGTTGCACACTATTTAATTTCGATGCATGAACCCGGCCAGAGTGGGCTTTAGTGTCCAAAAGTTTGCCTAACGCTATCAAGAACATCAATGTGGTATCAATGATAGTTCGTCCCCACCTGGCATGGATGTAAATTTTTTTCCTTACTTAATGTAGTGCCTTGCAGAGCAACTGCCTCTACAGACAGTTTCTCTGTTTTACACCATCTATATAAGGAAGAGCAGAACTTCTGGAAGAGGCATGAATAAGACCACAACACGAGCAACAGTTAATGATAAATTACGTTTTACTTGCATTATTAACTTCGTGTGTGAGAGAACAGTGATCATAGGCTTAGGAAGCATTGGGAAACATAGATGAGTACTATGTAGTCCTGTTTACTGACTCTTGTTGCACGAAATCGATATCTGAAACCAAGGTTTCAGGCATCTCCAGCTTTTTCTATTGGGAACTGCAGCTCAAGCCCCAGTCTCCAGTCTATGCTACAGCGGTATAGGTCAGGCGGCACCGCTAAATCTGTGCCAAATGGAACTGTCGTAATGCATTGTTGGTGTTACTTACAGATATGCAAACACCAGGACCAGAGAACCGTTGTTAATAAAACCACAGCATGAACATATGCAAACACACTTTATTTGATCAACGGAGTACAAAGTTAAGCAGAAGTTATTTGATCCCCTGAGAACCTCACATCTATGATGGAGGCAGTCGTTTGTGGCACTTTGTGAGAGGTCCTTTCCTCTGTTCTGAGCCTCACAGGACAGCACATGGTTCCTCTGCCTACCTCTGCGCTAGTTCGTTTCTACTTACAAGGTACACAGAGCCCTCAATCATATGAATTATATATACGTCATTCTACCCTTTCCATTTTTAAACGATTGCAGACTTGAGCTGAAGAATCCGATCCCATTTTTCTTCAACACTAAGCATACATAGTTCTGATATATAAGAAATAATTGGCAATAGCCAATAAGATGTTGAGAGTAGGAACAGACATTGTGCACTGCTGTGTACAGTCATTGAGGAACAGCGATATGCAACCCTCCCTAATGAACATTTATTTTTATACAGTTCATTCCTAACCAACTCATCAAGTTCATGTCCAATCTGTATTCGTCTGCCATCCCCAATCCCAAATTCTCAATGGTGGTTGACTTAATTAATACTTAAAAATTCTAAAAAAATTTTGGCCAACTGGGACTCAAACTCGACGCACAGGGATGGAAGTCTGGTGCCTTAACCGCTGCGAAAAGAGTAGTAAATTCAGTAGGTTTTATTTTGTTTTATTAATTTGAGATGTGTATCTTATCGAAGCGCAGCCGTCCCTTGGGAAACGTAAACGCAGCCGAGGAATTCGAAGCGGCCGTTGGAAACGCAAACGTAGCCGGTCGCCGTTCGAATTCCAAGCGGCGGCATTTGATGGCGCCGTCCCTTGGGAATTGAACTGTGCCGCGGCTAACTTTAACTATTTATGCACCCTCTCTAATCATGGCGCTGTGCAATCCCTTCTATATATAATCTCCCAACTCCGAAGTTGACAACACCATGAAGGACTCCGGTGGCGTCAAGGGCCCGAGGGCAGAGGCGGACCCCGTTGGCAAGGTCAAGAGTGCGGCGGACGACCCCGAGGTCGAGTCGGACAACGACGACATGGCCGCCAAGCTCGAGAGGGCGGCCAACGATCCACGTGCGCAAGCCACCATGGAGACCGACTTCACTGTGGAGTGCCTTAACACTGACCTCAAGAAATTGATTGGCTTGGCCAAACACCTTGGTCTGCAAAAGGCGAATATTTCGTTGATAAAGCAGGCCAATTTAAACGCATTCCATCTTGACTCCTTGGCCGAGATCCTCGCTGACGGGATACTGGCCAAGCTGGACGGCAAGATGGACGCCAAGAAGGCCTAGGCCTTTTTTTATTATTTTTATCAATTATCAATATATATTTGTAAGTTTTGATATATTATGTTTTAATGAAACAAGACTTAGAGCCTTATTCTAATTAGTAGTGATGTAAATCTTCACTGCCGGTTTTGGCTGAGTCCAAGGATTTCACGATTATCCAATGCATGAACTGGTCATCACTGCTGGTTGTGCCGAATTGGGCAGCCTGCAGTGATGTGGGAATCTGTAGTAGTGCAACACTTGTCTCTGATCTGCGCCTCAAAAGCACACCATTTCTCAAGCTGTTTGTCAGTTTATTAAGTGACGATGTTGTCATAATCATGTCAAATAGTAGTTTTAGATAATGGATTTTCATTCATCGGGTCCCTATATCCACGAAGGATACACAGTCGAAAGGATAGAATAGCATTTAGACTATCAACTCAACAAAGAGAAGAACACACAATCGAAAAAGGAAAAAAACCAGGACCTCGGCACTTCCCTACTTACCGACAACCTCACCTAAAAAACCTGTGTTGGCGCCATCTTCATCCACTTCAAGTTATTAGCTGACGCCATGTGTCGCCGGTTAGCCCACTTCATATGTCATCGCCTAGTCGAACTAGTCGATTAGACGAGACCTGACAAAGATCCTCTTCCGCTTCGTCGGACTCCAAGGCTGCTGCTGGCCCGAGGACACTGTCGCCTATGGAACTAGCCGCCGACGCTTCGTCGACGCTTCAGCCACCTGCGGATCAACACTCACAGGCACAGACCAGCCTTCGGTGGCAGCCCCACCCACCCGACACCGCCAAGCCTGGTCAGCGTGCATGCATGGGATCCGAGACACTAGGATTTGGAAAGCACCTGCCGCACAGAGTTGATGGAGATGACCGTCTCGCCGGAGGGCCTGCGGCAGACAAAATTGATGCGTAGCGGCCACCCTTCTCCTCTGCCACCATCCTGCTCTACTCGTGGTCAGATACCACCACGCGGAGAGGAGTGATGCCTCACGCCATTGGAACTTCCTGAATAATCATGGAGCTATAATTAGGTAACTTGTCTCCGACCAACGACTCACAGAAAACACACTGTTCCTCATGTTTTTTCCCAGTTTATTACATAACTTTGTAGTTGTGATCATGGAATGATAACTATTGCACTGTTCAATGTTCGTACAATGCTTCAATTCCATGTATTTATTTTTTTTACAATGTTCACACTAATGATTGTTCTTATTAGATGACAAGTGGTGATTTATAATTTGACAATGGTCATAGATAAATAAAAGAATTGAAACAATAGAACGGATGATTTGTGAAGAAATGAAATCTCTAACAGACATGCCAATTGCAGCATTCTGGCACAACAGTTTCATTTTCTATATAGTTAGTAAAACATGCGTAACTAAAATGTGGTGAAGGCTGGTATCATGTATAGTTAGTTTTGGGCTCCTTGAACTGGTGTATCTATAGGTTACGGAAAGGGCTTCATCCACCAGATAGGCCCCATTTTTTAGGTTGCGCGTCGTTTAATTTGGACAAATATACCCAAAATGTGCCTTATTGGCTCAAAAGTTAGCAAAAACATCAATGTGGTGCCAATGGTACCTCATATCCACGTGGCCATATAAATGTACAATTTTCCCTTTTCCTTAAGGGAGTGCCATCCATAGCTTCTGCTTTTGCTTCCTAGTTTTACGCTATGTATATATAAAGAAATACCTCACCTGCTGCTGTCCGCAGCACGAATAAGATCACTACACTAGCAGCAGTTCAAAGTTCAGAAAAAGGCTTGGGAAGGATAGGAAAGTTTGGATGCCTGTGGAAGTAGTTTGTAGTTCCAGATGCTGAGTCTTCTTGCACATCAGAAATGGCTGCAAGCAAGGGCACAAGGCATCTCCAGCTTCTTGTGTTGGAAGCTCCTACTCCGCCACCGTGTCCAGTTTATGCTATAGTGGTATAGATCGGGCGACAGCTGTAGTTTTGCGCAAAATCCAACAGTCTTTAGAAAGTCGTTTTATTTGCAGATAAGCCAGTCCCTGGAGTGGAGAACCATTTTGAACCGAACCACAACAGGAAGACTGAATTACTTTATGATATTATTAGGTTTTGTGACACGCTTTAAGGAATGATCCAGTGTGTGGTCCTTATTCTCATCAGACTCTCTTTGATCAACAGAATAAAAAAAATTGAAGTGAAACTGCTAAGTTGTTGAAAAGCATATTAATGGTGTGTGTGGTGTGGCCTCTTTCTCCACACGGTTCCTCTGCCTGCCTTTTAGCTAGGCCATTTTCATGCTACATATTCCCCTCACTCATATAAAATATACATCGAAAACTAACAGCCAATTGGGTAAGGCCAGTGAGACATTGAGATGTGAACAGTAAGAACATACATTGTGCTCTCCTCTGTGCAATCTTTTTCTCGAATACGCAAAAGATTTGCATATCATTGCTACTAAGAAGAAAAGTGTTTTCAGAAACAAACAACGCGCATCTGGCACAATAGGTGGTCTACCAGTAATAACTGGACCAACCTGATGGACTGCTCCCCGGATCTATATTACATAAAAGGCTGCTCTGTACAATCATCGAGAGAATGAACAGCATTATGCAACCCTGCCTAGTCATTAGTCAACACTTTTTTTTCTCTCTACATGTCATGGTAATCAGGTGATCGTGTTCATGTCCATTGTGTATTCGTCTATTCCAAATTCCTAACCTATATAATAAAAATATCTCAAATCATATGTAATGCACGCTAAATCATGGGAAACTCCCAGTTGATAGTTCATACTTCATAGTACTGGACATCAACATCCTCCATGCTCAACTGAATCGAGAGCACGCATACGAGCAGCATGCTACGATCCAATCACATGACATTGACAGGTTGAAACCACCAAGAAAGGGAATCTCTTAGGAGTAGCTTGTATCCTTTCCTTTGGTCGAATGGAAAATACTTCATAAACTAGGCTATTTTCCTTAGCATTTGATCTTTCACCACTTTCCAAATTATAATTAGTACAGATCTATATCAAATTTAGAGGTTAAAAAATAGTAAGAAACAAAAAGCGAGATTCATTATCACTTCCATGGTCCGATCTTCTTCACTCATCTCTCATGAACCTGAATACCACAGGTGGCAACACTTGAATGAAGATCTGAAATGGAATATACTTAATTCTTGAGCAAGGTGTGCCTGATGGTGAGCCTGAATTGATTGATTTGGACTCTACCATGGAGGATGAGGATCCTAAGGGGGCAGGGGGCGACCTTGATGAGGGAGATCCCACCAAGGAAGCTAATGAGAACTCAAATGCAGAGAAACCTATGGATATTGATGGAAAAAAAGAGGATCAGGCGCCTAGTGCTGGGAAGGTTCAGCAAGATGGTGCTTCTGATGCTTCTTTGGTTCAGAAAAATGGTAAAGCACAGGCAAGCAAGAAATCAGTGGTTATGTTAGCACCAGATAATTCTGACGAGTGGAAGGCCAAATTGATGAACCCTTTAGAAGACTCTAGGCTCCTATCCAAGTTGAGTGTACAAAAAGGTGGGACAGTGTCACCTGAGAGATCAAGTAAGAGGAATGCTGCAACTGTGGACCAGGACTCGGTGGAGAAGGCTGCAAAATTGAAGGCTCGCCAAAACCTTGAATCAGCGCCACTAAAAGGTAATGATCCCCAGTCCAATTCTTTTATTTTCCGAGATGATACTTTTTTGCTGAATTCAGTCAAGGCTTTAGGAATTATGCTAGGTGATAATGCTCTTGATGTTTCAAATTCTTTAAATTCTTTAAGACACTTAGAAGGGCAGTGTATGATTGATAGCAAGAATTTGGTGGAGAGAAATAAAGTAGCAGTTGATGACACATCATCAGTTTGTTCTTTTGACGATAATATAGACTTAGAAGCTTTAAATTTAATCTGTGCTAAAATTGAGGAGGGGCTAGGTGATGGGGGTTGTGATCCTAAATGTCTACAAACCCCCGTATCACTAAAGAAAAAAAAAAATCAGCAAAAATCTCGCCCCAGCAGAAAGAAAAAAAAAAGTTAATAGCAAGAAGCGTTCTCAATGAAAGCAGTCTTACGAATTGTAATGGGTTTGTAGACTGCAAGAAATATAGAATCCTCTCGGATTTAACAAAGGAGAAAACATAGATTTCATTGCTTTATCAGAAACCGGTAGAGCCAATTTTTCGCAATCCACTTTGAATAATATTTGTGCTGGCAAAGATTTTCTTTGGCATTGCATGGCTCCACGAGGTCGGTCTGGTGGGATGATTCTAGGGATCCATTTGTTAACTTTTGATATAGGGGAAATAGATGAAGGTGACTTTTACATCCGCTTTAAACTTAGACATAGAGAGGAGGATTTCAAATTCAATTTGATATCGGTTTATGGGCCAAATAAGCAGATGGATCTAAAATCTCAATTTTTATCTGAGATCGTACGTGTATGTTCTAATGACTCCTTACCTATTGTTATAGGTGGTGACTTTAACATTATACGGAGTCCGGATGAGAAAAATAATAATAATTTTAATGCCAGATGGCCTTTCATGTTTAATGCTGTATTTGACTCTTTGAATTTAGGGGAAATAGATATGTAAGGTAGAAAATACACTTGGGCTAACCATCTACAAAATCAAACTTTTGAAAAGCTAGACAGAGTGCTTGTCTGCACATTTTGAGTCTAAGTTCCCACAAACCACTGTTCTTGCTTTGACTAGGGAAATCTTTGACCATACACCTCTACTTTTTTCTACTTATAGTCTGTCCTCATATTACCTACCCCAGTTCAAATTTGAATTGGGTTGGTTGCTGAGAGATGGATTTTGTGAAATGGTGAGTGACGTATGGCATAGTACCCAAGTTAATGGTTCATCTATTGAGAGGTGGCAAGCCAAGATCAGGAGGCTTTACCAGTACCTCAGAGGATGGGCAAAAAATGTGAGTGGTGCTTACAAGAAAGAAAAGGTAACGATTCTAAATAAGCTTGATGAGTTAGATAAAAAGTTAGAATCAACCATGCTTAGTGATGCTGAACTAGACCTCAAACATGTGTTAAATACGAGGCTTGTAGAGTTACTACGTGAAGAAGAACTCAAATGGTACCAAAGAGCCAAAGTCAAACATCTTTTAGAGGGCGATGCAAATACGAAGTATTATCACTTGCTAGCTAATGGTAGGCATCAAAAAACTCGTATTTTCCAGCTTGAGGATGGTAACAATATAATAAGCGGTGATGCTCAACTCAAAGGGCACATTAACAATTATTATAAAAACCTTTTTGGTCCATCAGAGGTGTCACAGATCACATTGGATGAAACACAAACTGGGGATATTCCACAGGTATCTCAGCTAGAAAATGAGTATTTAACAGACTCCTCACAAGAGGAGGTAAGGGCTGCAATTTTCCAAATGGAACATAATAAGGCACTGGGTGGCTTCCCTCCAGAGTTTTACCAGGTTTTCTGGAATGTTATAAAAGATGACCTGATGGCTCGTTCATGGATTTCCATCAGGGAAACCTACCTCTAAATTGCCTTAATTTTGGAACCATTATCCTTCTACCCAAAAAGATGGATGCGAAGGTGATTCAGCAATACAAACCTATTTGTTTGCTGAATGTGTCCTTCAAAATCTTTACTAAAGTTGCAACTAATAGACTTACTACCATAGCAACTAAGATAATTAGACCTACTCAGACAACCTTTTTGCCAGGAAGAAATATCATAGAGGGCGCAGTAATACTCCATGAGACATTGCATGAGCTTCACATAAAGAAAAAAAGACGGAGTTATTTTTAAAATAGATTTTGAGAAAGCGTATGATAAAGTTAAGTGGAGTTTTTTTACAACAAACGTTGAGAATGAAAGGGTTCTCACAAAAGTGGTGTCAATGGGTTCGTTGTTTTACCCAAGGTGGTAATGTTAATATCAAGGTGAATGACCAATTGGGAGCCTACTTCCAGACCAAAAAAGGCCTCAGGCAAGGCGATCCTATGTCACCCATACTATTTAATATAGTGGTCGACATGCTAGCTATCCTAATTGCCAGAGCAAAGGAGGCAGGGCAGGTGGAAGGGGTTATTCCAAACCTAATCCAGGATGGGTTATCCATCCTTCAGTATGCGGATGACACGGTTATTTTCATGAGCCACGATATTGAAAAGGAAGTAAATATGAAACTTTTACTAACCACCTTTGAACAATTATCGGGCCTGAAGATAAATTTCCATAAGAGTGAAATCTTTTGTTTTGGAAACGCAAAAGATCATGAGGAGTTTTATTCACAACTGTTTAGATGTGTGATTCGCAAATATCCCTTTCTGTACCTTGGCCTACCTATAAACACTAGAAAGTTAAATAACAAAGACTGGAAGGTAATTGAGGATAGAATTGAAAAGAGATTGAGTGGTTGGAAAGCAAAAATGCTATCTGTGGGGGTCGTTTGGTGTTAATAAACTCGGTGCTGTCTAGTTTACCATTGTTTATCATGTCTTTTTTCGAATTACCAAGAGGGGTTCTAGCGAAAATAGATTGCTTCAGATCACGTTTCTATTGGCAAAATCACCAGCATAAACAAAAATATAGATTGGCTAAATGGGAAGTTTTATGTCAACCCAAAGATCGGGGAGGCTTAGGCATTCAAAACCTTGATATACGTAATAAATGCTTATTAAGCAAATGGTTATTTAAATTATTGAATTAAGACGGGATGTGGCCGGAGCTACTAAGAAACAAATACATCAAAGATAAGACATTAGGGAGTTGTCAAAAAAGACCAACTGATTCTCACTTCTGGAAAAGCTTAATGGATATCAAAGATACTTTTATGGACTTGGGATCGTTCAAACTTCGAGAAGGTTCTCAAACCAGGTTCGGTTCGATATCCGGTTGGGAAATAAACTCTAAAAGATAAATTCCGCTCGTTGTTTAATATTGTAAGAAGGAAGCAAGACTCTCAAGCACGTGTACTTAGTTCAAACCCGCTAAATATTTTAATATTGTAAGGGCTTGGCATAGAATTTTTGCCTCTACAGGATTTGAACTTCTTTCGGATCGAGAGGGATGCTTTCGCCTAGGGTCTTAACGCCACTGAAACTTTTTGCCAAGTCCATGTATGCTTGCGTTAATTAACAATGGGGTTATAGTATCACAGGATTTATGGCAGATCAGAGTACCTATGAAAATTAAAATATTTTTGTGGTACCTGAAAAAGGTGTAACCTTAACTAAGGATAACTTAGTAAGACGGAACTGGAATGGTGACAGTCATTACTGTTTTTGTCATTGTCTCGAAACCATTCAAATCTTTTTTTAGACTATGTTTATGCCAAATTCCTATGGCGCACTGCACATATGCTTTTTAGAATTCCTCCTCCGACTGATATGAATGATTTGTTTTTAAGATGGTCAAAAGTTGGTAACAAAAAGTATATTTAATTGTTATTAACAGCAGCTGCGGCGCTTTGTTGGGCTATTTGGCTAACAAGAAACGAGGTGGTTTTTGACAAATGTAGACCAAAATCTTTCTTGCAGGTTCTATTCAGGAGAACGCATTGGCTTCGGCAATGGGCAAGTCTGCAACGGCATGACGACCAGAGGGATCAGCTGATCCAAATCGCGCGATTCCTAGAGACGTCCGCGTTGCAGTTCTTTAGTTCCAATGGATGGTTGTCGTCAAGATACATTGGTCATGTTTACCTCAAACTTTATTTCGTTTCGGGTAGCCACTTGGTGGGCTACAAAATTGTTTTTTGTCGTCTGCGTTGGTAATTTTTGGTAAAACTTTATATTAATTGGCCTGATTCTATCGGTTGATAGATGAAGCGGGATATATTTATCCTTTATCTAAAAAAAATTTAAGTTGGATGGATGACCCCAGAATGGGCCTTAGTGGCCAAAAGTTTGCCAAACGCTATCAAGAACATCAATGTGGTGCCGATGGTAGCTTGCCCCACCTGGCATCAATGTACAATTTTCCGTTATTTAACGGAGTGCCTTGAAGAGCAACTGCCTATACAGACGGTTTCTCTGTTTTACACCATCTATATAAGGAAGACGAGAACTTCTGAAGAGGCATAAGTTTTTTTTCGAAATCACGCCAGTGTGTGTATTGCTTTAAGGGAAAAAGAGTTTGATACACCGACCAATCGCAAAAGCGTAAGCGAGCTGCCACTGATCGCGAGGAGGTAAACACACGACAAGGATCACCGGCTTGAACGGTGCAGCGGAAAGGGCGTAACTAACTAGGAAACGAATTTGCGACTAAAGAAGCAGGAGAAGACGTGCACGCTAAGGCACGAAGGCAAACAACCCACTCCTGACCCTCCGCCTTGATGTCGAGGAGCACCTGCGGCGTCGTCCGCCGCATGCCGCTGAACGTTCTGCGGTTGCGTTCCTTCCGAATGACCCGGCTGGCGAAGCACCAGGGAGTCAAAGGCCTTCGCGGAACTCACCCGGCACCGCTGCGGCGCCGTAAGCCACCGGTCGAGGGCGGTCGCCGCGCGGGCTCGGGCATAGCAGCTGCAATCCGGCGACCCCAGGATGTGCACCCAAATCTCTCACGGTGAACATGCAAGCGCCCAGTAGGTGGCCTTGCGTCTCATCGTCCTGGTCGCAAAGAGCGCACACCGCGTGAGTCTAAAGTCCATGCCTGCGCCTACGATCTCCGGTCCAAAGCCGTTCATGCGGGCGAGCCGAAGAAGAATTTGACTTTGGGGGGCCGCGATGCCGCCCACACCGGGGCGGCGCCCAGCCAGCTTGGTCACGCCGAGGAAGAAGGGCGCGACGCCGAAGAGCTGGAGTACTCTCGCTTGAAGTCCAACGCCCGATAACCGGTCCGACGCCGGGCACGAGGTGGACGTCGAGGAGAATGTCAAACAGTGCCGCGTACTCGAGGAGCACCGCCGCCGTGTGCGCACCCATGATGTCCCTGATCCAACGTCGACCTCGAAGCGCATCCTTGACGGAGCGCTTCCTCCGCCTGATGGCCACCGCCTAGAACAGGTTTGGCGCAAAGGTGCAAATGGCCCCCGCCGGTAGCCAGCGTACGCCGGAACCTCGTGCTGCTGCCGTCACCTACATGCACCCGGACAGAGGCCCGGAACATGGCCTCCACCACACGCTCCGCCTTGGAAGGCAGCTGCGCCCAAGGTGCCGAGGGGTCGATGCGCTTCAGCCACTCCCAGCGTAGACGGAGCGCGAAGCTGAGCACCTTTAGCTCCGGGATGCCTAGGCCGCCAAGCTCTTTGGGCAAGCACGTGACAGGCCATGCAACCTGGCACTTCCCCGCGGCGACCTCTTCCGTACCCGCCCAAAGGAAAGCCCGTCTGCGTCCATCGATCTGCTGGACTGCCCAAGGAGACAAGGCACAGCAAATCGAGACGTGGACCGGGATAGCTGAAAGTGTGGACTTGACCAGAGATGCCCTACCAATAGTGTTGAGCAACTGGCCCTTCCAAGATGGGATCCTGGCGGCCACCATATCAACAAGAGACTGCTCCTGCGTCCGGTGAAGCTTGGCGATGGAGAGGGGTGCTCCCAAGTAGGTGACAGGGGAAGGGGTTGGACACGGCGGGGAAAACCTGGAGCACCTCAGCGACCACCTCCTCGAACAACGGATGGGCGTGAGGGAGCACTTGTCCGGGTTGGTGTGTAGCCCCGGCGCCGGGCGAAGAGCTCCAAATAAGCGGCGCATCCGGACGAAGTCTTGCGCCGCTACAGCCCGGGAAGATGACGAGGTCGCCGGCGTAGAGAGAGCCGGAACTTGATGGCGCTTGCCGGGAGAGGAGTGAGCTGCGACTGCCGACCGCCTCGCGGATGAGGGGAGTTGAGAGCCTCCATGACGACGACGAAGAGTAGCGCCGAAAGCGGGTCTCCCTGGCGCAGACCGCTGGCGTGGTAGATGTGCTTTCCGGGGCGCCCGTTGATGAGGACACGGGTGGTGGCTGAAGAGAGCAGCGCCGAGATCCAGTCCCGCCAGCGAAGAGGGAATCCGAGATGCTCCAGGACCTCCAACAAGAATGGCCAAGACACGATGTCGAAGGCCTTTGCGAGGTCCACTTTGAGGAGGATCATGGGAGTCCGCGTGGCGTGCAACCAATGGCAGGCCAGCTGCACCGTCTGGAAGTTCTCGTGATCCTTCGGCGCGAATGAAGGCAGACTGGTTCACCTGACTAGCTCGACATCCTCGGTGCTAGCCTCAGAGCAAGCCCCTTGGCGAAGAACTTGCCGATACAGTGCACGCAGGCTAATGGGCCTATAGTCCTTGAGGCCCGTGGGCGACTGCGTCTTGTGGAGGAGCACCAGGAGGGCCTCATTAAGGTTGTTGAAGTTTTGAAGTCCATGTCCGAGAGCGCCCTGAACATCCGCACGACGTCCGGCTGAAGAGGCATAAGTAAGACCACAATATGAGCAACAGTTGACGATAAATTACGTATTACTTGCATTATTAACTTGGTGTGAGTGAGCAGTGATCAGAGGCTTGGGAAGCATAGGGAAACATAGATGTTTGTGCGAGTACTATGCAGTCACGTTTACTGACTCTTGTTGCACGACGTCGTTGTCTGCAACCAAGGTTTCAGGCATCTCAAGCTTCTTCTATTGGGAACTACTGCTAAAGCCCCAGTCTCCACTTTATGCTATAGCGGTATAGGTCTGGCGGCACCTCTGACTTTGTGCCCAATGGAACTGTTGTACTGCATGATTCGTGTTATTTACAGATACGCAAACACCAGGAGCAGAGAACTATTGTCAATAGAACCACAGCAGGAACAGATGTAAGCGCACTTTCTTTAATCATCGGAGTACAAAGTTAAGCAGAAGCTGCTGCTAAGTTGTTGAAAAGCATATCCATGGTTTTTGTGGCGTGGCCTCTTTCTTGTCAGCTCCCCTGAGAATCTCACAGCTATGATGGAGGCACTCGTTTGTGAGAGGTCCTCTCCTCTGCTCTGAGCCTCACAGGACAGCACACGGTTCCTCTGCCTACCTCTGTACTAGTTCATTTCTAATTCCATGGTAAGAGCCCTCAATCATATAAATTATATATACGTCACTCTACCCTTTTCCTTTCTATATGTTTGCAGACTTTAGCTGAAGAATCCGATCCCAATTTTCTTCAACGCCAAACATATATATATATATATATATAGTACTGTTATATACAAAATAATTGGCTACGGCCAATGAGACGTTGAGAGTAAGAACATACATTTGTGCTCTGCTCTGTACAGTTATCGAGGAACTGCAATATGCAACCCTGGCTAATGAACGTTTATTTTTCTATAATTCACTCATAATCAACTCATCGTGTTCATGTCCAATCCATATTCGTCTGCCATCCCAAATTCCCAACCTGTACAATAAAAATCACTCAAATCGAATGTAATACCCGCTAAGTCACCGAAACTCCGACTTGACAAGTGTAGCACCCAACTCATGGCTTTGATGCCAAAGAAGCATATGGTGACCACAGCGCCAAAAAACATAGCCCAGAACAACTGCAGTAACTGCAAAATAAATTTTATGCATCTTATTCGTCCCAAACAGAACCTTTGCAACATTGTCCGGCCTTCAAAGCAGAGGAGAAACAAGTTGCAATGCATATCAACGAGGCATTTGTCTGTGCGGTCCTCTGCTGTCAGCCTCACGAGACGGCAAACAACAAATGATTCCTTCGCTGAACTTTATGCTAGGTTATGATGAGGCACAGAATCATGATTCATATGAATTATAGGTCTAACCAGAACTAAATACAAGTGATTTCTGTTCTGTTGTCGTTTGTTTTGCAGTCTTGATGTCCTCAACATATGGCATGTTCTGTGGTAACTTGTAAGTAGGTGTATTTTTCAAATTTAACTTACACTGTACTGCATGCATAGAAGCAAGACAGTTGATGGAAGACAGGTAGAGTAGCGATATGTTGACTAACTTTTTTGTGAGATGATCAAAAGACAGTAGTGATAATGTCGCATAGAGTACAAGCGAGAGGGCATATTTCTCCTTTTTATGATTCCAGGGTCCTGACTTTAGCACAAGAGTCGGATCCAGTTTGTGTTGAGCACTCTGGATAGCAGTGTGATAAAAAATTGGCTATGGCCAATGAGATGTGTGGTGTGGCCTGTTTCTCCACAGATCCCCTTACTACTGAGAATCTAACAGCTTTGTTGGAGGCACTCATCAAACAGCAGCAAGCCATCCATCCTCTGCTCTGAGCCTCCCAGGACAGCACACGGTTCCTCTGCCTACCTTTGTCTAACTTTTTTCCTTTTTTATGACTGTAAACTTTAGCTGAAGAATCCGATCCCCATTTGTATTGGAAATGAGATGTGGAACTTACATTGTGCTCTGCTCTGTACAATCATCGAGAGAATGAACAGCAATATGCAAACCTGCCTAATCAACTTTTTTTTTTTTTTTTTTTTACAATTCATCCATAACAAACACATCATGTTCATATTATATAATTCCCAACCTTGTATATTATATAATTTATAAAACCACTCAAATCCAATGTAATCCACGCCAAATATCGGGAAAATCCCACTTGATTACTACTACGTATACTCCAAGGTGGTCACGCATGCTGCGATCCGATCACATGATGCTGCACGCCGCCGACGGGTCGTCGTCGCTGAAGGTCCGGCAGCCCCTGTACGCACCACACGGCGGTGGCAACGGCAGAACGGTTGTGCCGTACACCCTGCCGCAGCAGGAGCACCTGCAGCTGTCGTAGTAGCCCTGGTAGCAGGGCGCGCAGCACGGGCCCACCATCGTGGCCGGGATTTCCACCGTCGGGATCACGTACTCCGCCACCGGCCGGCCCGGGCAGGCCGGCATCGGTGGCTGTGGGTGGTGTTGCGGCACCGGCATCGGCATGTCCATCGGCTGCTCCAGTTCCGCTCTGGGCGGCTTCTCCTCGACGTACTGCTGCTGGGGCACCATCGCGGACATCCCCTGGTCAGGCGGAGGTGGTTGGTGGACCGGGGATGACGGAGGCGGTGCCTGCTCCGGCGGCGGAGGCGACGGAGGCCGTTCGGCTGGCAGTGGCTTATCCATATTCTTCTTCTTGTTCTTGCCCTTCTTCACTGGCGTGGGTGGCCCGTCTGGCATGTTCTCCGGAGGAGGACCGTTGGTGGTGTCGACGATGTGGACGTCCCTGACCACCTTTCCGCCCTTGCAGCGGAGCTTGCAGGCGAGCCGGAGCGGGTCGAACGGCCCCACGATGGTGATCGTCTTGCTCTTGTTGTCCAAGGAGATCGTCCGGATCCTCTCATGGTCTGCATGCACAACCAATCAAGAATGACCATACTGACGACGAGGTTGCAGTAATTCTTTTTTTTTTTTTTTTTTACTACCTTGGAGCTGGCAGAGAATCTTGCGGATCTTGTGGTAGCACTTGTGGCAATCAAGGTCGACCACGACGATTAGCATGGACATCTGTGTTGACAGCCGAATTAGTCCAGGGAAGGGAATTATCAAGTGAAGCAAATGCGTTTCCGTTTCTTTTTATCTATTGCGGTCAGTAAAGCAAGCAACGGATCCATCCCCAAGAACAAGAATTGAGCCTCGAATTATATTTTGTCATATAGTAGAATGGAAAATATAAATAACTGGACAAATATGTGTGTGTGTGTATATATATATAATGCAAAATAATATAAATCTCGTGCCAAAGAAAAAGAAAAACATCAAATAAAAAGCATGTATATGGAGTTATTCCTACAGATCAACATATGGGTGAAACTTTTGAATGTATATTCTTGCATGCTCGAGTATTATTCCTTTCGATTTCTAAAGAACAGCATATACATGTTAGCGACAGGCGCAAATTCAGGTACATAAAAACACAAATTCGCAAAGAAAAAAAAAAAAAAAGAATACATCAAAACACAACAGCACGCAATTATTGTACGCACAACTCTTGTGATGCGAGCTTCAAATTGTGCAACCAGCTGCGGGGGGAGAAAGAGAGAGTTTGAGAGAGATCACCTTCTCTGCCATGCTTTGGGTGGGAGCTGATCCTCTGTTTCTCACATGTAGAGAGAGGCGTCAAGTGTGAGTAGAAGAGAACAGGGGAGAGAGTGAGGTGCCGTATAAATAGGAGATGCCATATACCTGGGCAGGCTGGTAGGATAGGAGATGCCATATGCCTGGGCGACTCCATCTGCCTGGAAAGTCAGTTCACATGGCCCCACGTTTTCACCCTACTCCGGACACGTGTACCCGTATTCGCAAGCACTGCGTGCAACTTGTGGATTGTTCTTGCTCAGTGCGTACCTGTAGCTTAGCTGTTCTTTTTTTTTTTTTTGGGGGCGAAAAGGGGAAGCATTATATTAATATAATATTGAACTTAAAAGAAGGAATTAATGTGAATCGATGCTTCAAAAATAAACTGAGAAAAAAACCGAAGCACAAAGCCGATGTGCCCTAGCATATGTAGTCCCCTTTTTAAATTTTGATGAAACAATTGCATTTTTATTGCAAGTACATTATGGCATTTCAAAAGCATCTTGTGACTTTAGCTTCAGTGCCATTCACTTAATAAAATCTTTGGCAACTCAAAATTCACAATTGCTTTTTATACTTAACTATTGATGCAAACACAATCACTGGTTTTCCGCAATGTTTACACTGAGACAGTTGCGGTGTCTGCATCATTGGCAAAGTACGTTGGCACTGCCTCTCCGAGTTCAGGAGCCGATATAGGATTTGGGAGGTGGGCTGAGGGTCATTCTAGCACAACCGTGCAAGATCATACACAATGAAATGCATATTAACTTGGCAAGAGCATATATATAACACATAATGGGTTCGGCTCCCCGTGGGAGCGATTTTTCGAGGATTTAACGGCGCGTCTGTGGTTTCAGTGGTAGGCGATGTTCCCGCCGACAAATGAGGCGCCTGCGCTGACTTCATCAATCTCGAGAATTTGCCATCCCAGTGTACAAAGATGCTCATATGGGTAGGATTTGCATACATGTGTTCATAGGAGTGAGTGTGCGTGCGTTGTGAGTGTCTGAGCTGTTCCGTGTAATCGCAAAAAAATTAGCATTTTGTTGTTACACAAAAGCAAGCAAAAAGAACTAAAAATCATAATACTAAATGAGAAAAAGAATAAGAACAAAGAAGAAGGGTAAAGATGATAGCAAGACCAAATTCTAAATCACATAGAGATGCAAAATTGGAGGTTAGTACTAAGCGAGAGCAAACAAACTATAAACCAGTTGTGCATTTAGTAGGCATCGGCAACCTTATTGCTCCATCTCACCATAGGGGATGCGAGACGTATAGTCCTATCGATCAGACTGGCATCGGGTAGATTTCATGATAGCACAGCAGCGGGTAGTGTGCGAGTCAAATGTAGCAACGTAAACCTAGCAATGGGAGAGTTGGTTGGTAGCGACATTGGGTGTATAATGCAAAGGAAAATAAACAAGCGGACAGATGAAAAGCCACTTGTCGATGTTTTGTTGCTGACAATGATGAACATGGGTATGCGCAATTATGATTATAGGGTTATGCACTGGATTAGAGCTCGTTGGTACCACAAGAAACATAGTTACACAAGCTCAAGCCTTTATGTTTAGGTAATACTCTACATTGTACGTTGGTGGATTTTGTTGTTGAGTTTCGATGTAGATGTATTGTGTCCCTATAGTGTGTCTATGTTGTGCCTCTATTGTCTCTATCCCAACCTAAGGACCCCTGCCTGACATATAGTTCGTGAAGTAGGGTTGTAGATTGGTTTCCTAATCTACTTTGATTCATTTCTAGTCCATGTACAATAAAGCATCCATATATATCTAGATGTATATTTTAACTATATAGCTATTCCTTGTTCACATGACCAAATACAGGGGAGTCCTAACATATTTCTATCTTACTTATATGCTTTGCTTGGTGGAACACAACGTGTATGTCCCCTATGGATGCCTTTGAGTCCTTTGTACTTAAGATGCCTTTTTTCCCTTCTCCTAACTGGTTTCAACCTAAGTCCTATTGCTTCAATGCTCAACTATAGGTGTTTCAGTTCTTTTTCATGTGACTTGGAAAACCCCTGACCATTTTTTGCCAAGAAAAAACTACTTTGGTAGTGAAAGTGCAAGGGACACATTTATACGCCCTATTGATCAAGGTGATACCCAATCCTGACTGGTTCAGTGATCGGTGTTTGATACTCATGGAGCATACCTGAGTGTTTTTCCTTGTACCCAACCCCGACTGGTGCAGGATTTTACAGTTGGCCTTCATGTAGCATTCTCAGTGCTATAGTGTTACCCAATCCTTGTATAGAGTTGAGTCGGCTGTCGGTCCTCACTGCACATAGCAATGTAAAGCAAGTATTCAAACCTTGCCTTGTGTTGAGTCTTGAGTTGGCCCTCACAGGGCATAGCAAAGTAGAGGAGACACATGAACCTAGTCTGGTGTTGAGTTATCATTTAGCTCTCATAGGGCATAGCAGATTAGAGGTGTTGAGTAGGCATTAGTTTTTAATGGGGCATACAAGATTTATTTTTGTCAAATATGTATCAAAACCATATGCTAGCATATGATCAGACTGCTAATCTTCATAGGGCATACCCTCTAAAAATGCATTAGTAGGGGCGGCTGCTATTTTCAGTCGCCTCTACAAGTACCCCTATCTTTAGAGTAGGCTCTAGATGCAGGCACCTCAACAAATTGATTTCTAGAGGCAGCTCGATCTAGAGACGCATCTAAAAATCAATTTATAGAGATGACTGTATCTAGAGCCGTCTCTAAAAATAGGTGCATGTTGACACCGCTTAACGACATTACTAATATAGCTACGGCGCCTATGACAACGCTATAGAAGCAATGACCCCAAATAGTGCTGGTAAGAAAACCTTGCCACTAATAAACTAGTCAAGAGGAAACCTATACTTCTAGTAAAGACAGGTGTCATCTATCTTGTGCAACTAGAAAGTATAACATGGCAATAAAATTAATGCGACTAGGTAGAAGATAATATAAGGAAAGATATGTATAATAAAGGAATAAAATAGGTTCTACAAGCGGACAGAGAATTAATACCATTGTAGCATTTCACCTAGAGTAAAGACCAGGTTTATCATTTATATTCTACCACTGGGAAGGTATCTACAACTAAATGCATAGCACTAATAATGTTCTTATACATGGAGTAGTAATAAACCAATAATGATAATGCTTCTACTCAATAACGGGGTTAATGTTACATAAATATGATAAAGATATATGATAAATAATAGTAAGGATAATGATAAATGCAGGGATCAACGCCTCATCAATAAAGATAAAGATTCAACAGAGTATTCTAGACTAAGGACACACATGGAATAATACAAGGAAAACTTACTAATGAGTAACTATCATCATATGCTATTGCTATACTCTAATTAGTGCAAACATCTAGCTATCATTGTTAGCATTATTACTTCATACCATACCAAAGGAACATCAACTATGGAGGATTCAATAATGAGATCTTCACCTTCCTAGCGACACGCGTCCTACCATTCACTATACACGGAGGGAGGATTACAGAGGACTCAATAGGGCTGTCACCCCTACGATCTACCCCATGACTCAGCATATAGCGGGCATTTGTAGATATAACATATATAAGCACCACGCTTATATAGGTTATAACACCTCCCTTGGACGTTACAAGATGAGGGCTATACAATCTTAAGTATGCAATCCATAATAAATATCTAACTTGACTAGACATATTAAAGCAAACAATAAATATTACAATAGATAATATAACAAAGAATAAGAACAATATCATAGGTAAACTTGAGTAATAAATATATCAAAGATATAAATATACCTATAGAACACCTTAACAGAATCTGAAGTTCAAGTCTTCTTAGACTTGGATCTCCTTCTAATCTATTACTATATAGCTAATCTCTCTAGAACTAGAACTACTCTGAAGAACTAGGGTTTAGGCTCTAGAGGACTTGATCTCTGGAACTCAGATGATGATTGTTGACGGTAGTTATCGTCAACTTTTTAGCATAAAATAATAGAACATTTGAGAACAAGAGCATTAGAAGATAGGGTTTATACTAATGATTTCCACGAGTTTCGGTGTACACTCAGTTTTACAGGTGAACTCTGTTGGTATAAATTATATGCACACAATGTCGTTGTAAAATTATCCGCAAGCGCACAGATAGAAATACCGTTGTAGCACTTCACTAAAAGATGAACTCCCCGGTTTTAAAATATCGAACCCAAATGAACAAGAGGTGAATATAACTAGCGTTACCCAATCCACTTCACAATTAAAGTACTTAAGAAACTAGCTAGAATTAGGAGATAACACTGACTTCTTGTTCTAATCTATATAAACCCTAGTTTATTTATTCTATCGTGGGGCGCTAATTCTTAATAAAGTAAGGCAAAATCACTCTACAAAGAAACAGACAAAGCCTACCGTTTCTTCTTGGTGGGAAGTGGGCTACGAGAGGATTCAATAAAGCTATAAAGTCACCTTTATGATACTACCACCGATTCCCTACCAAGCAAGGGGCATTCACGGATAACTCTAGTCTAAGCACCGCGCATACACTAGAAACTATCCCTCTAATCAAGAGCAACCAAGATTAAAGTACTCTAAAAGAGTTGCAAACTTGAAGAATAGAATAAACCAAAACTTACTTTAATTATGAAGTCGAAAACCAGATAATCTCTGAATACACTCCTCCTCTCGCGAAGAGAATGATCCCTCAGAATACAAGAGAGAAGATCCGATAGGCCGGAACTCCTCCGAAGCACTCCTCACTAATCTCTCTATTTCTAATAAACTTGATTGCTAATCAAGATCCTTTGGTAGCTAATCGAAATGGCTATGCTCTAATCATAGGATCTTGACTTTCTCTAACCCTAGACTTCTCAGAGAGATCTCTAAAGAAGGAATTCTATCTATTGCTAATGAATTAGGGTTTCAGGGGGTAGCCCTGCACCTTCTTTTATAGCCCCATAGGATGAATCTCAGCCCTTGGATCAAACCGACTTGATTGGACGGACTAGATCAACTCCATAGGTCGGTTGTAGGAAGGTTCCAGAAGCTCAACACGTGGCGTGCTCAGGGGGTGCCGCCCGGCACCACCCTCGTGCCGCCCGGACCCACTGGAAGTGGGTGGACCCGGCCTTGGCGAGGTGTCCTCTCTTCTCATTTTGACCACGGGAATTTACACCAATCGCTCGATTTTGTCCTTTTCTTTCGTTTCTCTATTTTCACTCTTTTTAAAAGGCTGTTTCCTATTTTTTTTCAGGTTCTCTGCGCAAAACCGAGTGTGCACCAAAACTTCGTGGAATTCATTAGTAATAATAATATTTTAGTAACGTTCATCCATGTTTAAGAGCTTTCCATATATATAAAAGTGATCAATAACTACCATCAACAAACTCTGGAAAACACTGGAAAGTCAGAGAGAAAAGAGGAGAAATAGAGAAACTGAAGAAAAGGACCAAATCAGGGCGATTAGTATAAATTCCAGGGGGCTAAAGGACAAAAGAAGACAGCTCGCGAAGGCTGGGGCCCACTCGTCAGTATGTGGGGCCGGGCGGCACCACTTATGGGGTCGGGCGACACCCTCCTATGGAATCACGTGACCTGCTTCTGGAACCTTCTAGAAACCAACCTAAGGAGTAGATCTCAGCCGTCCAATCAAGTCGCTTTGATCCAAGGGCTGAGACTCATCCCACCGGCCTATATAAGCAAGGGCAGGGCTCCCCCCCTAAAACCCTAATTCATTATTCATCTCATTGTTTAGAGAGGGGTCCCAATGTAAGGAACTCTCTCTTCAATATAGATCTAGGATTAGACTCTTCAATGTAATTAGATCTAGATTAGAGATAGAGATTAGAGAGCTCTAGTTCTTCAAGATATATAGTTTAGACATTCTGCTAGACTCAAGTGAGAGTTCGAGCTATGCTCAAGACTTCAGATGTGTTATTCTTGCAGATTCGGTAATACCTCTTATTCGATTTCTCATTATGGCTTTGCTTTATTTATTATATTACTTTTTATTATGTTCTTAGTATAGTTGGGTTTGATATTTGATATAGTTCTAGTTGATGATGATTATATGCATGAGATCGTGGACAGATTAGCTCTAACTTAGGGAGTTAAGTCGTAAGTCATATGTAAGCGTGGTGCTTAGATGTGAGTTATTTGCGGATGACCGCTGTATGCCAGGTCGTGGGGTAGTTCGTAGGGGTACAACCCTATAGAGTCTTCTATAATCCGAACCCGTGTATAGTGAATGTTAGGGCGTGGTCGTGATGGAGGCTAGTTTATCTCATTATAAATCCTGCTTAGTTGATGTCCTCGGGTTATATAGTTATGATTTGGCTGTGCTATATATGAGAATCTTTTGCCTGCTATTCTTAGACTTAATGATTAGTAGTTACTTAGATGTCTTTTACTCAGGAGTAGTTATGATTGTCTTTTCTACATTAGATGAGCCTCTATATCTGCTATCTTAGGAATACCAATAGTATAATTATCTTAGTTTATCTTTATCATTCTTATTATCATAAGATTGGGTTAAGTTAGATCTTAGTTATATTCACCTACTGTTCCTTTGGGTTTGATATTAAAACTGGGAGTTTATCTTTTGGTGAAGTGCTAGAACGTATTTCTATCTCGTGCGCTGCGGATATCTTATCTTTATTGTGAGTAGTTTAAAAATACCAACAAGCATTTAAAAGCATCATTGCTTGGGGAACGGTAGTTTCTTTGGATAGTAATGAAAGAGTCTAGCTTAATCTTGTTTTATATTTTTATCGTTTACTTTTTTGTCTTTTAGTTTTCCTTATTTTTACTTTTTGTTAAAAAAATATATATATATATATAAATATATATATATATTCTTGTTATCAATGTCTTTGCACCCATAAGCACTAGCTTTGGCCCATTAGAGTCTTTAAAGTCTATATTAACACTAGGCTATGAGCTATGCCAATGGTTAGTTGTCATTATTTTATGCAGCCTATGGAGAAACTTTTCTTACCTTTTACATTAATAAAGCCAAGGATAAACCTTCTTATCACATTCTCTCGCTTTTATTAGTGGGTAGAGCCCTTATGTTAGCATCCTTTATGGACACCCAAGGAAGAAAAGGAATCATCCTCCACACAAAAAGAGAAAGTTTTGGTAGCTTGATTAGAATCACTCCAATCTCAAGACTTAGCTATCAATCCCAACCCATCAATATTCCAAAACTTTCCAAAGGAAGAAGTAATTCCTCCTTTGCAATGCCTTTTGATACCGATGTTGGGAGAAACTTCTAGCTTCATGAGAGACCTTTGAGCGTTTATAGTCTAGATTTTCTTAAGGAAAAGTCTCTTAGAAAAGCTTTCCTATTCTTAGGAAGGACACTAGGAAGAGCTCAAGGATGGCATATCTAATGCCATAGAAGGGGAGTAAAGCTACTTAGAAGCCATTCATGTCTTCTCTCCTTCTATCTTTGTGATTAGATAACTTACCTAAACCCATCTCTAATCCCATCCTTGACCCCAATGAATCCTATTCTTTTTTTCTTAAGTCCTCTATTGATCCTAGAACTCCCAATCATAGAAACAATGAAGGATCTAGGGATGACCAAGGAGAACATTGTAAATAGGTCAAGAACCTCGGTGTAACACCCGTGTTTTTGCATCATTTTAAAATTCACTAAAAAATTTGAACTTTTTCGAATTACAACTAAAGCTTGATTTATTTTCCGCTAAACCAAAACCCTTTTTTTGAAAACCTTTGCATTTCAAACCCACACCATCTAGAAATAGGAAACCTATGTTTGTTGCATGCCGAACTTTATGGTGATCGAGGATGCGAGGTAAGCTCTAGATTCAAATTATGGAAATATTGCATGAGCAATGATTTACAAGTTTACTCACGGGAATCAAATACCGAAACTTCGTGTGCACTAACACCCTACGAATATTTTTATGAGCACAACAAATAAATATTCTCGGCGATGAGAATCACGAGAATATAAGTGTGCTTATATAAATATTTGTAAAATATACCATACACCCGGAATAATAAAATTTGGGGAAAACGTGTGTGCATAAATATATACATGTTTCTACAAGTGCAAAGAAATGAATATTTCCATAAATAAAAAAGCCACGGGAATATCTAAGTACTTGAGAGAACATTTACAAAATATATTTACACACATATGAGAAATGGGAGTGAAAGAATAATAGAGAAGAGAAATAAAGAAAAGGAGAAATAATCAATCTTGGGCTCATTCCTTCCCTTCTTCCTTCCTCTCCCGCCCGCCCCGCCCCTCTCTCTTCTCTTCTCATCCCGCGGCCCGAGTGGGCGGCCCGGAAGATCGAAGCCGGGCCAATTGGCCCATCCGGCCCGACGCGCGAGGCCCAAAGACCTTCTCTCCTCCTCACCGCCCGGCCGGGGACCCACGTGCTCCGTCGTCTTCCTCCCTCTCCCGTCCCGCGCCGACTACGCCATGCGCCTGGCTCGGCTCACACCGCCCGGCCAACCACGTGGAGGAGACCGGGCGCACGGAGGTGGCACGATGCCCCTCGCCGATGTGACGCCGTCGAGGCGAGAACGCAGCCGCCTCACCTTGACCCGCCGCCGCATTGTCGCCATGAACGCGTGCGTGGAGTCCGGCCGCTGCACGACCGACGAGGCATGCCAAGGCTGTTGGAGACGACGATGGCACAGCCCCCTCACTAGCATCCTTAGCCAAACGTCTATGCGACGCCCACGCGCCAGCGGCGCGGGTCAAGCGCAGCAGCGGCCCACCGAGCCAAGCTCGGGGCGCTACTACCATGGCGGCCGCCCGCCCGCGTGGATGACGGCGACCATGACCAGCTCACTAACGCTGCGCGGACGCCCGACGGGCTACCGGTGGAGCCAGTGGAGGTCGTAAATGGCCCTGACGAACGGACGGAAAAAGATCGTCGAGGCGGAAAAATCTCGCGCCCCCGAGTGCCGGCGAGGCTATAAATAGCCTCCCCGGCTCACGATCGAGCTCGCCAATCCCCTCACGAGCTCCGCCCCGCTCCGGAATACCACGGTTGCTCTCCTTGGCGCCCCTCTCCTCCTCCTTCCCTCGTGTCCGCGATTGCCCCAATCAGGTTTTTCCGCGCCGCTAGGGTCGGAGCTCGTCGCCGGTCGTGGCCGTCGTGGGACAAGTCGGTCGGTCGTGGGTCCCCAAAGCCCCGCTCTTTCGTTTCCCCTCCCTAAATACCCCCGATTAGGCACTACAAATGTCGTTCTTAGGGCAAGACCGCCGGGACGAGCCGCCACCCACGCTTGCCACCGTGGAGGATGCCCCTCCCCTCCCCGCCTAGTCGCCGCCATCAAGTACGGGACAACGTGGGGATACGAATACGCCCCACGCCGCGAAGAATGGGCGAGATAGCCGACTCGGTGAGGTCTCCGGCGGGAGCACCGCCGCGCGGGCGGGCGGACGGAACGACCCGACGCCGTCCCTAACGGCCGTGGACGCCGTCGAGCAAGAGCCAACCCGACGCCGACACGTCGCCACGCTTTCCACGCCAACGACCGTTAGGGTAACAAAGCAGCACACGTATGCCCCTACGTGGGTCGCCACCGTGGCGTCTACCGACCCACGTGTCATCCACGTATATGTATAGTCCCGTGTACATCAAATTAATTGCTACAGGCAACTGACAAGTGTACCGCAGTATTATAAGTAGACTTTCCCGTGTCGAAAAAAAATTCCCGAAAATTTGTAAATTCATTATTTGAATTATAGAATTTTATCATGTAATTAGTTCCAATATTATTACATGATAAAATTATATTATAATATTACCCTAATGATTTAATTAGGGATTAATATTATAAAATCCATATCTCATGCAATTTAACTCCGTTTCGCGTGAAACAACTTCCATAATTTATCTAAAATCTAGCTCTATGCATCTAACCCGTTATCACCATAATGTTCTATGTTTGTTTTGCATGTTATAGTTCAAGCTAGGTTTTTCGTCGATCGTCCTTAGTAGCTTTAGTTGACCGGATTAGGAGTTCCATCCCATCAAGCGAGATGTTCAATGCCGTCTTGGATTCGTAAGAACCTCCAAGGCAAGTCCTTACCCCCCCTAATCATGACCTTAATGATGTGATGATAATGATGATGATAATTGGATTAGTATATAGTGGTATGAGCCTGATAACGTAGCTATGGAGCTAAGTCGGGTGACGTAATCATCCACGTTATCTACGCTCATACGTTGTAATCAAGTATAACCCAAGATCGTTTAACGAACCCTAATCAACAAAAGAGGTGGGTGATAGTAATTCGTTGAGAGATGGATTGCTACGGGAATCGCCATGAGGGATTCCTATGGAGAGATACTCGCCTCCCTAAGGACCGGTTCATAGACCTTCTACCTAGTTAGATATTTCGTACAGCCACACGCCGTATCGGGGCGGCTTGATTCACACCCCGTTGGGTTGAGGTACAATTGGGATCCAAGGTGGCGGAGCGGGCAAACGATATATTAGGAGCGGACATGGGGAGAGTGGCCCCATGGTCCCGGTTGGCGTGGATCTTTGAGTGGTCTTCCACGTAAGTGTTTCAAGAAGATGGTGCGGTGCTAGAGGCACATATTGATGATTTGAGATTGAGAGTGGTGTTGACAAGATAGGTTGGGTAATAAGGTATTACACCAAAAAGCCGTGGGTGATTTGGTATCACCATATTGTCTAGGGTGATGTGTCATCCGTAGGGTGACGTGTTATCCTTCAATCCCCTGAGAAGTCGCGGTGAAGATTATACCAATATACCTAGAGTAGCCCTCAAGCGGAGTGCGGATCTCGTTTAGGTCTATCGGAAGCCATGACGATGGCGGAGGCAACACCTATCGTGTGGGGAAATTTGTACAACCTCTGCAGAGTTATTTAAACCTATTCGAATAGCCACGTCCTTGGAATGGGCGAATGCTAGACAAGAACATCTATGATTAGCAATAACTAACGTTTGTGATGATGTGAAGGTGATGACCAAATGAGATAACCCCGGGAACTAGTGAGAGCAGTTTTAGAGACTCCGCTAGGGCCCAAACCCTTAATATACCAAACCACCCCTGGTTTGGACTTGCTTGAAAGTACCTTTGTACTCACCCCACTATTTTTTACGTGATATCGGCATATCCGAAGGTAAGGTCGCCTGTCGAGGTAGGAGACCCACGACGTAGGAGTTTACAAGACGTTGCTTAGGAAAAAGACGTAGAAGCCCGAGAAATTCCATCCGCTCAAGTTGCACGTGGAACATGGAGTTGTGCCCGCACGGTCTAGCACCTTAGCGGGACCCGCCACGAGATAAACCACCGCTTCCACGATTTGGCTACTCGATTAATATAATCGGGGTGGTGTCTTCAACACATTTGTAAGTCCTTCTATCCTATGTCAATATATGCTCGGAATAGTTCATCTATAACGATTTCCATTATTTGTGGCTCGGTAGCGTATTGGTAGCGTGATCCCGCGCCAATACGCGAGATTAAAAGTCCCATTAAAAGTGGGGCGTGACACTCGATGAGCAATAAAGCTACTTCACAAACAATTCATCAAGTCCATTCTCATTTGAGCAAAATCCTACATCATTTGCTCTACAACATATGACATCTTCAATCCCCTCATGCTAGCTATTCTCAAAGACTTAGAAAGGATGGTTGTAGATGCATATGCTTATATTGCATATCTGGTTGTCAAAAAATTAGAGATTGCTTGATAATATGAATTTCTATCTTTTTCTTGTCATAGATATAATTGCGAAAATATTCCTTCGGGTATTTTTGTTACTAACCTTCTAGGTTTGGAGCAAAAAGATCGAAGGATGGCAATACAAGGTATGTCTAACCAAATATTATGCAACATTGAAGTGCATGCTTAGAAATATCTTTTTGCCATGTTGATACATTAACTAGGTTGTTCTCACATTTATAATATGCTCATTCTCATTATTTAATAATCATGTTTTTCACATTTACATTTAAGTAAATCTCTTTTATGCCTTCATGCTACCTTTTTGTCTGCTTTAGTATGCTATGGTTTAGAACATCTTCATACACCTTTTAAATTAGGCATGCTACCTGTTTTTCCTGAATTAAGTTAGACATGGTGTCTAGTTTAATTTTTGAAATAAAAGGTATGTTGATGTTGTTTCTAAAGGTTTTTAAATTAAGCGTGGTGCTTAGGTTAAAATTCCTTCCTAGATCAAATTAGACGTGGTGTCTAGGTTGATTTTTGAGCTGATAGTATGCTATAGTAGATGCTTTGGTATATTTTGTTAGATTAACCCCTACGAAGAACTCTCAAATCCAATTCGGGAAGTCAAGAGATGAACTCAAATAAGTGATGGAGCAAGACATATGATGAATTTCAATAACTTTATGCAAAAGAAGACTCAACTCTTTCCTCGTAGAAGAACTAGAGGAAGCTATGTTGCAACCGTTTCGTGGTTTTGGCATGGACCTACCATGACACCACTTCGGGAGATGGGTGCCACACAAAAATGGTCTACAATAAATGCACCGACCCATAGAAGTGGATGAACAAAACTACAGCCTCAAGAAACATCAATGATAGGTAACTTGGTATTAATTTATTTATTCACTATTCTTTATCTTAAGTTATATATATAAAAAAAAATATGAGCACATGAAGGCTCATAAATATTTATTATATATATCATGCTCCTACGACTAGTTCCCTTTGGGTATTTTGGGTCACTAATCATTGCAGGTTAAAATGTAAAGAACGAAGGATGGACAACGCCCGAGGACATAGGTTTCAATATTTACACTTGACTTAAGTATCGAGTGATAGCAAGGCTCAAGCTTGGGGAGGAAAGCCGACTCTAACAAGATGATCTGACGTGCTCCTCCTCACATGCTTACGTCACATTAATACTTTGGAATAAATAAGAAAAGCAAGAAGGTTCGAATAAGAACGAAAGGGTGGCTTTGACGGAAGGACAAAGAAATGGAACAAAGGAGACAATTGCCACAAGGTGTTACTGGTACCATCATGCTTCAATAATAGAGGTAACATCTTAGGGGTAAGTTATTTTCTCTTTAATTATGCTATGCATAGAGTTAAGCATGTTTGAGTTCTGACCTTAATTATTTCAACCCGATCATTTCAAAGATGCTAGCTCTTTAATTGTTCTTTTACCACTCTTTTTGACCTCATAATCATAACCATGATATTATCCTACATTTTAGATGACCCTTCCATGAGTCAAGCCATTTGATCTTTTTATGCAACAATGCTTATCTTTTAATCTTAATACCCATGTCATGATTAAGTAGAGTATATCTTGCTCTATGTGCCTAAGGTTAGAGAAGAATGAATAAAGTTTTGGTTCTGTTGGTGTTTTTCCACCAAAGAGCCCATGCACTTGATCTCTACTTTGTCTTTGTAAATGGGACATACTTCAAGCAAAACTTGTGGGAGACAATCTCTCGGACTCTACATGTCCTGGACCTATGGACATGTGCACTAAGCAAGATGCTACCAGCTTCCATTATCAAGGCCTCACTTTAAGATCTTTGGACAATTGATGAACATGGATGGTACACCCAAAGGAGTAAATAAGAAGAAAATACAGCTCTCACCGCAAAAGATACACCCCAATGTGATAAGAAGACCGGGAAGCCTACATAGCGTAGGCATCTAGGAATGAAGTTGGACAAGAAGAGACTGGAATAATGAAGTGGTCCATGATGAAGAAGAAGTTAAAAGAGACAATCTGAATCCGCGCCCTAAGTCGCAACTAAGAAGGTATGGAGAAAGAAAGAGAGCCCACATCCGGGAACCAAAGACATCCTCTCCTTCAACATCCGAGGTAACGTCCTCGGAAACACCCGGTACAACCATTCATACCTTCTAATATACTATGGGGGGGAATGAACTCCTATGTACCGAGGTAAGTACAAATATCCTTTACTTTAGTCGTGCATATTTACTTCCTTACATTGCATAAGCATTTTCTTTAGCATGTTTACTTTCCCTCATATATTTGCATTAGAAAAGAAAATAAATATGTTTCATGCTTGTCTTCTAAAAGCCCCATGCGAATACTTTTGTGGCATAAACACCCACAGGACTATTTACTGTGGAGGCGTAAAAATAAAGTTTGTATTTGTTCTTATTTTCCTGCATGCATGTGTTGACACTTGTTATCGTATAAATTTATTAATCAAATAAACATGAGAAAGGGGTATAAATCATAATAACAACCTAGAATAGGGTGTCACTAACATATTTCCACCAGTTTTGGTAAAGTTGTGAATTGCGGGGACTAAACAGAAAAAGCGAATTCGCGAGCCGTACGACTACTGTGACGTAATGCAATCCGACTCGAAAGACTCTAGAAGGCTCCTGGACTAATCCCGACGTGATCAAGACTTAACACCCAAGAATTAGGAGTCCGTAAGGTCCGAGAAGCCACGACGCTAATCAGGCGAGACCCGGAGTGGGCCACACTGGGGCGGCCGCCTAAATAACAGGCCGGTAGGCCTCCCCCTCGACCACGTCAGCCCCGCCTCCGAGAAGCTTCCCTCCACCCAGCCTCAGAGACGCAATCTAATCCGCTTGTTTAATGTCGGTTTGATCCGATGGTTCTGAGGAGTACGAAGTGTATCTAAGTCCAACACCGCACCTCCTCCCCGACTATATAAAGCAGCCCTGTGCTCCTGTTTCATAATGGATCTGAAGCCTCAAGTCATCATCAAGTAGAAGATCAAGTTGAAGCCAAGGCGAGAAGAAGAGGAGGCACCACCAAGAGATAGGATAGCTAATTAGCCGCTCTATATATAGATCTAGAGCCTAGTTTAGATAGAAAGTCGAGTTTAGAGAAGAGAGAGCGTCTGCCTGGTTCTAGATCGATGAAGTTACTATGAATCAATATTATTGTTTTCATACACCTTCGTGCTATTCCATTACTATGCATACAATTATTCTATTTTTACTTTATTCTAGTCATAGCATATTTGATATGATCATTATTCATGATAATTCAACGCGCTTATTCGTAGAGCTCCTAGTATATTACACGTGTGTGCTAGGTAGTAGAGTATGTAAACATGGTGCTTAGATATAATTTACTTGCGGATTTCACCTTATATGCCGGGTCGTGTGGTAGATCGTAGTGGTGACAAAGACTATTGAGTCCTTTGCAATCCATCCCCGTATGTAAGCCTAGTCGATAATGGTTCTTGGGTTAATCTTGTTTTAATCTTCATTTTCTTAAGTAATCTTCGGGTGCACATTCTTATTTATGGTTTTGATTTATATATGATCTTATGCTATGCCTGTTTAAAACCATTTAATAGAGTCTTTGTATGCTACATAAGAACTGTCCCTTTGTCTTAAATCCAATCCTAATCTCACTAGGAATTAGTTTTATGCTATACTCACTACGTGTGTGCCTCTTACTGCCTCATTTACCTTATTGCTATTTATTATTGGCTTACCTTGTTTAAGTATATCTTCGACTACCAAAATCTCATTAGTCTTCTATCATTTGCCTTTAATCATTTTGAACCACCTATCATATCTTCCTTGTGGATACGATATATATTTAAAACCCTCCCCGGTGAAATACTCCTTTGACATCCGTGCGCTTGCGATCTGTAAATATTTCTCTGTA